>OU612043.1:9716389-10096389 GCA_914767935.1 Coremacera marginata | reverse complement strand
TCCAGAAGAAAAGAGTTGTTTTGATCACTTTTACCTAATTGTTTTATTGTGTCTAGCTTACTTATATAGACAATTGTAATTGTATTTTTAGTATGTTTATTGGAGCGGAGTGAGCAAAGCTGCCATTGTGCAACTCATTTGAAGAATGTTAATGAGATCAGACCTCAGCAATGGGTTGGTCAATTTTAAAATCTCCTTCACTGAACAGTTCTTCGCTTAAAAAATGAAGTCGTGACGAAGCGCAATTATAATTAACTCAAACAATTTTACTTAAGTCAAATTCCCATAGATTTCAATGCAAATAATTATAGTAACTTCAATATTTTAATGTATGTTGTATTTCGCCGAAATTAGTATGTTTTATAATTTGAAAATGTGCCGAAGCCACAATATTTAATGTATAAATGTATAAAAAGGTTTCAACAATAGATAAGTTTAGGCGGATGTTATATTAAAGCAAGTTATGTAAAATTGATAACAGATTTGAGTAAACTTCATCCCCTCCCTATGTCTGCACTCCACCAACATCGACTTATGCTTTGAACGCAACTTCTCTACAATGATTAACTTATTGCTGAGTCGTGCACTCAAAGTAAGGAAATTTTCAAGTGGTAGAGGAGCTTGTTACAAAGTAACAGTTTAAGGAGTTCCCAGCTTTCGAAGTTGGCAGCGACAAGAAAAAAACTTGAAGATGATGAATGCATCAAAAAACGGTTTGAGCAAGCAGCTTGGCAGCACTTGACAAAGACGTAAGTGAGCACTGCTCGGCATGTTAAGAGAGAAAAATTTAAATATGCAGTCATTTGAAACATTCATTTAATGTTGAATAATTCTATATATATGAAAACTTTAAGTTGGATTTTTAACCCTCTACTGCCCGTCATATCCTTAAGACAGTATTTACTAAAATAATTAATTTAAATTCTTGCAACCATAATTTGCTAAAAAAAAAAATAATAAAAGTGTATTGACAACTCTTCAAAATTCTGTATCTGTACATGTTTTTTACGGACTAACGATTGTCGGTTCGGAACAGACTGTTCTTGTGTCGGTTCTTGTTATATAAATGAATCGTCGATTGACTCGAAGTTTTTCCAAGTCGATAGATTCCTAAACTCAAAACAACATGATACAATCGGGGTTGACAGTTAAACAGACAATAAGAAATTAATGAGGAGACCTCAGAGAAACACTTTTCTTTAACACTTAAAGTGAAGTAAAGTAAAATTATGTTATTTTTTGTTTAAAATAGCAACTTTTCTTAACCCATACCTAGCCATTGTACATTTCAAAGTACAGAAAAACAGTCATATTAAAAAAGCTCTAAATCTAATAAAAACAGAATTTTTCCAGTGTTTGTTTTGGTTTTGCATTACGTGATCTTCGATTAATAAATGTGCGTTTATAAAGAAGAGACAATGAGGATGAATGTGATGCTAAGTATCTCTACGCCAATATTATGCCGCGAGATGTTCCAGACGAAGTAGAAGACGATATACCTCTTCAAGAGATGAGACGTAGAGCTCACCAGTCAAAACATTGTGAAGATATCCCAATATGGTCAAAGACACCATGTGACATGGCAATGCAAAAAACCAGATTTTTCATGGACAATAACCTGAAAATGATATCAGACTTAAAAGTGAAATCGGCGATTGAGGTGTTTGAAGTTTTATTTGATAAGGATCGTCGTAATTTGACCGTCGAGCAAACTTGTCTTTATGCTTCACAGTGTAATGCGCATTGTGGTGTTCCATTCACAGAAGATGACTTGAGAGTTTCTTTTGGGTATTCTCTTGTACAGCGGCTATCACTCAATGCCAAGAGAGAATATGTTTTGGCAATAAGATGAAGACACTCGCTCGCCAATTGTTGTGGACAATACCATATGTCTAGAAATAGATTCAAAGTAACCAAAAAATATCTGCATCGTGCCGACAACAACAATTTGGTAACTACCGACAAAATGGCAAAAATCGGACTTTTTGCTACACTGCTAGGCAACGAATCAATGCTGCGATCTTTTGGCAATCACTCAACAGTTTATAAGAGGCAATCCCGTAAGGTTTGGCTTTAAGAATTGAATGCTGACGAGCCGGTTGTGGCTACTTGCACCAATTTGATACATATTGTGGAGCCAATGGTGTCAGTTCGAAAAAATCACAACTACCACTTGGATCTAGAGTTATTATGGATTTTTTGTACAATTTTCCCATTCCATCTGATCACATTGCTCTTTTTTTTATAATTTTTTTTTTTTACCTCTTACGATCTGATGGTTCTGCTAAAACAAAAAAGATTTCGAGTTATTGGTACTGTATGGGAGTCCAGAACAAAAAAATGTTCATCGAAATCGAAAGCAGAATTCAAAAAATTCATGCATTCCAGAATTCATGCATTCCGTCAATCCGTCAATTCCACTGCAAAAGCTAAAGAAGTAAGCGTCAAACAGCCAAAATTAATTGCAGAGTACAATTCGGGAATGGATGGTGTTGACCTTCATGATCAAGCACTAAGCAACTATAAAATAAAATTTCGTGGGAAAAAAGTGATGAGTTCTGGTGATTATCTGATGTTTTATCGCTCACTTGTCTGCCACTATCTACGAAACTACACGCAAGCGTCAGCATAAAAGCGTCGGTGGTTCCTAGCGTAGCAAGGAATTCATTCATTATCCACAATGAACTGGAAAACCGCTACGTTGCCGGCAATGTCACAACCGAATAAAATGGTTATTTTTGTCGCCTTGCGAGAAAAAGATTGCTTCATATTATTTCATTTAAATAAATTAGCATATTGTACAGGCTTACAAACCTACTAAAAATATATTTTTTTTTGTTTTTTTTTGCATATATTTTACTTTTCTTATTTTCCTTATTGTTTTGAAATAAAAAGTTATTGTTTTTGGTTTTAAGCACTCTTGGTAAGATCCAGAATATTTCTTAACATGAGCGTAGTCAGAGCTGGGTCGAAAAGTATTCATTACTTTTCAATTCAAATTCCTTGGAATTAGGAATTGGTAATGGATCATCTCAAATCCTCAGGAATGGAATTGGAAAAAAATCGTCGATTTCATTACGGAATTGTAATTGGTAATTGAATTTTTCAATTCCATAGGAATGGAATTGGGAAAAATGGGCAATTCCATTCCGGAATTGTAATTGATAATTGAACATCTCAATTCCTCAGGAATTGAAATTTTCAATTCTATTACAGGAATTGTAATTGGAGGTTACTGTAAATGTAATTGGATTACAGTAATCTCAGTTACAATTGTAATTGGATTACAGTAATCTCAATTTCAATTGTAGTTGGATTACAGTAACCTCAATTACAATTCCTATAATGGAATTGAAAATTTCAATTCCTGAGGAATTGAGATGTTCCATTACCAATTACAATACCGTAATGGAATTGAAAATTTTTTCCTTTTCGGAATTGAGATGACCAATTCCTAATTCCAAGGAATTGGAATTGAGGCGGAATTAATTTCAAAAGGAATCATTACAACCCAGCTCTGGGCGTAGTGAGTAGGAAAAGGGGTACAGCTTTCCCCATATATATGAGAAAATTAAAACAAAATAAATAAAATAATTTTCATTGAAAACTAGAACTTATATAAAAATAATTCTTCCCCTGGCTGATATCCTGGCTACGCCCGCCCATGTCTCTTAAATACAATAAAATACAATAAAATACATAAAATAAAAATCACAATACAATAAAATAGGACCGAAAAAACCTTTTTTCGAAAAAACCTTTTTTTTTTTTACTGGAAACAATAATTAGGGCAATAGAGGGTTAAAGTATTACACAGAATTTGACTACATGCGTATTTGATATTTGAATGATAAAAACTGGTATGTTTTTTTTTGTGTATAGAATATAGAAAATATATTCTTTCTATATAGAATAGCATAATAAGGTAATTTGTAAAAAAAACTTGCTACTTATTTTCGAATTTCGAAATTAATTTAAAATAATTATACAAAATCCAAAAAAAACCTAACATATTTTGCACAAGAGTATCGTTTAGCATACGCTCGGGTTGAGTCATAAAAACAGCCAACATATATATATATAGTACTACTAATATATAGTTGTTGTTGTTGTTGTTGTTGACTTTGCTGAATTTTCTTATGCTCTTTAGCTGTTTTACTTTGCTTGACTGATTTTTGTCGTTTTTCCACATTTCGTTTTATTTTCTTCTTTTTTTTTTTTTTTTGTTTCTTCCTTGTTTTACAATCTACTGAATTCTACTCCACTTTTTTTTACACGCTACTCCAGTTCACTCCACTTGGTTTCAATGGTTTCAGCGCTGATATTGTTGGTGTGACTGCGCCATGGTCTATCTTGGGTCTGTGTCTAGGCGACTGTGTATCTTGTGCTGTTGTGGTTGGAGTTGGAGTTGTTGTTGTAGCAATGGATGGCATTGACATTAGAACCGTTCAACTGGTTTCTTCAAGGTTCTCTCATTCTGTCGTGTGTGTTGCCAACCATGCAAAATTTCAACAGCAGTTGGCAACATATTCACAGTATAAGAGTACAACAACATGTGCAGCCACCACAAACAGGAAAAGAAAAATAAAATAAAAAAACAACAACATAGTGTGGGGTAAATGTTTTCTTTCTGCTTTGTATGTGAATGTGTAGTGAATTTGTGTGTTTGTATGTTAGTAATATTAACTTTTGTTTTATATGTAATAAATTGATCGTAATGAATGAAAATTGGTGAAAATTCTACACTTTGTTAATCGCTTCGATATTCGTATCTATTTGTGCAGAGCTTAAAAGTAGTCGAAACATAGTAACTGATTTTAATATTTTCGGATTAAAATCTCTTGAGGATCCCAAGCACAGTATTTGTTTAGCTTATCGCCACGAACTGATATAATAAATACACCAAATGATTGGCTGGCTTAAGATTCATTTGACTTGTATTTTATATAATTCTTAATAAAACCTTTTTAGACCATATAATTGTATATATAGAAAAATAATATTGAAATATTCTTACTTGAATCCTTTTTCATCGTCAATGCCATTAACAACAACACCATTTGTATTCGATATTTGATCCTCCTTTTTTAAGCCGTTCGTATCAAACGGAGAGTTAGCTTTTTCTTTATCATCATGTGACTGTAAGAAAGAAATTGTTGTTAAAACTGCAATTGACTGTTTATATGGGAGTAGGGAAAGGAGGGTTGGGTGGGTGGGTGGCGGAACTCACCTTGTCGTTGTCATCGAATTTAAGGCCCCTCAAACGTGGCTCCAATCCTGACAGTGGACTCTCTTTGTTGGTAGGCGATCCGCCCAAAACATATTCGACCATTTTTACACCCAAACCGCTTGTAGAATCACGAGGACTGCAAAAAATAAAAATATTAAAAATTAATAATTTTATATATGTGTGGCATTCCTTTTTATTAAATGAACTAACACCCACCCCACCCCTCTCCCCACGCTCAATTTATTTTTGAGTATAAAATACTTTTAGCTCAAAATTAGCTTAAAATTTTAAATAAAATTTTCTTTTAAATCTGTTTTTATATGCCATCTGGTGATTTTTTTATTTTCTCTTAACTCTTTGAGCCACAAGAATATGACTGCCCAATTAGCTTTATTGTAATCATTTTAAGCTCCAAAATCGTGTGCTCTGGATGATAAAAATCACCTTAAGTTGTTAAAAATTTAAACAAAAAATATATATAAAAAAAATTTATAAAAAAATTATATAAAAAAAAATATATAAAAAAAAATATATAAAAAAAATATAAAAAAATATATAAAAAAAATATATATATATATAAAAAAAATATATATATATATAAAAAAATATATATATATATAAAAAATATGTAAAAAACAATATATATAAAAAAAATATATAAAAAAAAAATATAAAAAATATATAAAAAAAATATATAATAAAATTATATAAAAAAAATATATAAAAAAAATATATAAAAAAAAATATATAAAAAAATATATAAAAAAAAAATATATAAAAAAAAATATATAAAAAAAAATAAATAAAAAAATATATATTAAAAAAAATATATAAAAATAAATATATAAAAAAAAAATATAAAAAAAAATATAAAAAAATAAAAAATATATAAAAAAAAAAAATATATAAAAATAAAATAAAATATATATATATATAAAAAAAAAACAAAATTTGTTTGTACATATTATATAAAAACAAAAAAATTAATAAAAAAAACAAACAATTATATAAAAAAAAATTATACGATAAAGAACAAATATGAAATACAAAAATTTTTAAAAAATTATATAAAAAACATTATATATATACATAAAAAAATTATATAAAAAAATTATATTAAAAATTATATAAAAAAAAAATACAAAACAGTAAAAAAATTATACAAAAAACAAACTCCGATACAAAACAAAAAAAATTAAACGAAAAATTATACAAAAACAGAAAAAATTACATAAAAAAAATTATAAAAAAATTGTATGTAAAAAAATATATATATATAAAACTATATAAAAACATTATATAAAAAAATTATATAAAAAAAATTTACATAAAAAATTTATATTAAAAAATTATATAAAAAAGTAATATAAAAAAAATTATATAATGATCTTTTTTTATATGATCCTCACAGGATAGGAAGGAGTTAAAATGAAAACCGAGATTGGTAACCTTTTTACAACACTTTGCTTTATATCAAATCATATGCATTAGCATATGCATGCATGACAACATAGTTACATTTAATAAAAATATCATTTAGGAACATAGTGAATAGGAATGGCACAAGAATAAAACCTTGAGGTGCTCTGCTTGAGGTTCCTTTGAACGAAGAGACATTATTTCCCACCCTAACTTTTTGAGACCTGCCTACTAGATAGCTTCTCAAGAAACTAACCGCAAATTTCGAGAAACCAAAGTATTGTGCAAGTTTTCTACATAAGATTAAGTGATGAACTGAATCGAATGCTTTGTAAAAATCTAACAAGCAGAGCAATGTCAGTTCACCCCTGTCAAATGGCACTCTAATGTCACCGAGAATTTTGACCACAACAGTAGAACAACTATGTCCAGATCGAAAACCAGACTGAAGACATGACAAGGGGGTAACACGTGGTTAGATAGTAAGATCACAAGTGAATAGAAGTAACTGCATTTGTCATATTTCCCGTGCAGTTTCTTTAAGTTTTAAAATTTATAACATAACAAAAAATTATATAAAAAATTTATATAAAAAAATATAAAAAAAATTAACTTACATAAAAAATATTATAACAAAAATTATATAAAAAAACATTATATAAAAAAAATAACAGAAAAAATTCTATAAAAAAATAACAAAAAAAAATTATATAAAAAAAAATTATATAAAAAAATTATATAAAAAAATTATATAAAAAAATTATATAAGAAAATAAGTAAAATAATATAAAAAAATTATACAAAAAAAACTATATAAAAAAATAATATAAAAATTATTTAAAAAAAATTATATAAAAAAAATATATAAAAAAATTATATAAAAAAATTATATAAGAAATATTAAATAAAAAATTATATAAAAAAAATATATAAAAAAATTATATAAAAAAAATATTAAAAAAAAATAAATAAAAAAATTATATAAAAAAATATTAAATAAAAAAAAATTATATAAAAAAATTAAATAAAAAAAATTTGTATATAAAACAAAAAAAATTATTAAAAATATTTTATATAAAAAATGTAAGCATAAAAAAAATTATATTAAAAAAATTATATAAAAAGTATAATAATTAATTAATTAAAAAAAAATATACTTAAAAATCTAAATAAAACAAATCATATAACAAAACTTGAAAAAAAATATATAAAAAAAATCATAGCAAAAGTTTTTATAAAAACAAAATTAAAAAAAAAATTGTGGAAAAAATTAAATAAATAAAATTATAAAAAATAATTAAATAAAAAAAATGTAAGTAAAAAAGTACATATTTAAAAAAAGTAAATAAAAAATTAAGCCAACAAAAAATTTTCATAAACTTCTTAAAATTTTTTTATAAATGGTGTCCCAAAAGTCACAGACATTTTAATTTTTTAATAAATCGCATTTCGACTGACCGCCTTGACCTTGCTTACATACGTGAGTTCTTTTTATGAAATTTTCCATGACATTCTGACATAATTTTGGATCAATTGCTGCAATGGCCAGTTGGATTTGCCGTTTCACTTCCGGGGTTTGTTGACGTAGATCCTCCATTTGAGGAAACCCCAAAAAAAAAGAAGTACAACGGTGTCGAATCTTAAGATCTCGGTGGCTGATATAACCTCGTCGCCTGATAATTTTCCCGTCAAATTTCTTTTGCATTAAGTGCATTGTGTCATTAAAACCTGTTAAGCCTGTTAAAACTCCATGTCTTGCAAGATCCATATCAGGCCAAAACGAGTTGATCAACATGTCGCGATATAGGGCATAATTCACAGTAACTGCGGTACCAGCTGCATTTCTGAAGAAAAATGGCCCGATGACACTGCCAGCACAAAATCCAATCCAAATAGTGCACCGTTGTGGGTGCATGTGAAGCTATTGGAACACTCTTGGTTTCTCCGTGCCCCAAATGTGGCAGTTCTGCTTGCTGGCGTAGCCATAGAGATCAAAATGGGCTTCGTCACTGAAGATGATTTTCTTCGTAAAATCATTATCAACTTGATGATGTTCTAAGACCCAACCTGAGAACGTTCGACGCAGCGTTCGAACGGTCAACTGAGCCTAGTAAGCGTGCAGATGCAGATCTTTTGCCCAAATACGCTGCAGTGAGCTCCTGCTAACGCCCAATTCCTGACCATGAATGACGAATCAACGCTGACCGCTGACATGGATATGCTTTCGTTCGAACGGGCGGAACGGGGACGATCACAACAGACCCAGTGGACCCCAATTAATTGACAACAATGTTGCGAGACGGCACAAAATTCTCATTACTTTTATAGTTAATTTTCACAATTTGTACACGATGCTCGACCGTAAAATACTCCATTACTAAACCTCCATGCTTGCTCTTGTCAGCTGTCATAGATTAAGTACTCTACGCTCGTGACAAAAAAAAAGAGTGCCCGAAATATCAATGACTTTTGGGACACCAATTATCAAATTTTTTTTTTATATTAATCTTTTATCAAGAGGATCAGGGGGCGAACCATCACATGGCAACGTGTCTGACTGCCTCAACCTGGCGAGGCCAGCATTATCCATGTCGAAATCGTCCTAAGTCGACTCAAACCTCCTCGTGATGTTCCCTGGTCAACGGAAAACTGGTATCCGTTAGTTTGACGGATAATTTGAGCGGCGGATCGCTCCGTGGAGCTTAAACATGGAATATGCGCAGGGTTTGGGTCCCGCCACATTACTACAGCCCAATGAAAACTAAACCAGCCTCGGATAAGAACTCCAATTACGTTGACGACCACCGCAAACGAATAACGGACAATGATGTATGCACCTGAAATGTCCGGTCCCTTAAAACAATAAACAAAACAATAAACGCAGACATCACCGCCATCCATGAAATGCGATGGAAAGGGCAAGGCTACTCTTAACAAGCACACTGCGATATCTACTACAGCTGCCATGCGGAGAGACGCGAATTCAGGTTTGGATTCATCGTTAACCGGAAACTACGCCACCTTATTTCCCGGTTCATACCTGTGGAACGAAAGATTGGCCACGATCCGCATCAAGGCAAAATTTTTCTTCATCAGCCTTATTTGCACGCACGCCCCGACGGAGGAAAAGGACGAAGCCTTCGAGGACGCTTTCTACGCTAGTCTTGAGGACGTTTACGTCGACCTTCCGGTCCATGACGTGAAAATAGTCCTCGGCGATTTTAATGCGAAAGTCGGAAGGGAAGGCATCTTTGGCCCTACTGTCGGTCAGTTCTTCAGTCTTCATGTGACCTCTGCAAACAACGGTCTAAGACTGATCGACTTCGCCGCGCCGCGAAACAGGGTAGTTAGTAGCACCAGCTTTAAGCACCGCAACATCCACAAGGCCACCGACTGTCGCCGGATTAAAAACGCAAAACCAAATG
This sequence comes from Coremacera marginata, assembly GCA_914767935.1. Classification (NCBI taxonomy): domain Eukaryota; kingdom Metazoa; phylum Arthropoda; class Insecta; order Diptera; family Sciomyzidae; genus Coremacera; species Coremacera marginata. The sequence continues at coordinate 10,086,315 of OU612043.1, read as the reverse complement.
GATCATGTTTGAATCGACGGAAGGCATGACTCTAATGTTCTAGATGTGCCTACATGTCGGGGGGTCAACATTGACCGACCACTATCTTGTTGCAGCCAAGATCCGCATGCGATTATGCAATGCAAAGAACAAACGCACAGGAATGCAACGAAAGCTAGATGTCGCTAAGCTGGAATTACAACGGCAACCTCGGAACCAATGGTACGAACCAGTAAGAAATGTAGCTTATAGAAAACGCTGCAGTCAGCTGTAACGCGAGCCGAGCGAGAAAACTACCGCGAAAAGAGGAAGGAAGAGAGGCGCCTTTTCAGACGCAAGAAAAGAGAACAGGAAAAACCTGAGCGTGAGGAAGTAGAGGTATGCCAGGGCAAGAAGGATGCAAAAAAATTCTATCAACAGGTTAAGCGTCTAACCCAAGGTTTCAAGCCCGTAGCATCCAGTTGTAGAGACGAAAATGGGGATCTGAATACGGATACACAGTGTGTGCTTAGATTGTGGAGACAGCACTTCTCCAATTTATTTACAGGCGACGATTCCACCAATGCCGACCATGGAGAGCGCAGTTCAGTGCCACCAATCAACGATGACGGAGTGGAGGTACCACCACCTGGCCATGAATAGGTTCGAGCTGCTATCCAACGACTAAAGCAGCGGGTGCTGACCGCCTGTCAGCTGAATTGTTTAGAACCGACGGCGATGAATTGATAAGGCGCATGCATCAGCTCATCAGCAAAATATGGCTAGCGGAAAGCATGCCCGACGATTGGAATCTCAGCGTACTGTTCCCTATACTAACTCCGCCAGGTTTCGGCCTGCCTGTCCCAAGCCAGGATAAAGGAGGAGGGTTGGACATGGGATACGTCCCATGCCGTAAAAAGTTAGAGCCAACCAAGAGCTTGGGGTGGCGCCCATCTTGGTAGCAGGTCACTATATATATTATTGTGAAAAAAGCCTGCGAAGGTATAGCAATGGACCTAAAATCTTGTTAGCACGGGGATAGTCATACTCGTCAAAGAAGACGACCCTATCTATCCACGGCAAGGAGACATTTGAGAGATGTAAAATTGGGTGAATGAATTGAGGTGTATACAAAATGAATGCACATATATTCGATGTATTGTTTGCTGTTTAAACAAGGGTTATAGGCACTTCTTCCATGGTAAGTGAATATAAATTTCATGCCTGGATTGAAGTTGCCAGTCATGAGTGAATTAGTGCTCTAATTGGACACGGCCAAATATAAAAACCCAAATGAGTTTTTTGCCTCCTTGCTGGGATGTTGTGGAGCTTCTTTGACGGGACCGAGTTGCCCAGGTGACTATCATGGGTTGGCCCTTCGGGGAGACTCGTGCTGGTTGTGGTTGTGTATATGCTACACAGGTCTAGATTGACTGGCGGGGTCGCGCAATGGTACGACCGGGCTGGCATACCTGCTTAGTATGCAAGAGATTGGATAGGTCTCGTCTACACCAGTGGATGGATGGAAGTACGTCGCTACGGAAGTCTAAACTGGTACTACTATTGGAAGCTTGCTTTTGGTAGTAGGGCACTGGGTGATGCTTATTATACCCTAGGTCTTTGATGACTTTTGTACTTAAGACTACATGTCAGGCGTACAAATAAATTTGAATATTTTCTGTTCCCTATACTAACTCCGCCAGGGGAGGGTCTTCGGACGCCAACCTGCATGTCCCAAGCAAGGTTAAGGAGGAAGGTTGTTAATGGGATACGTCCCATACCGTAAAAAGTTTAGTCAACCAAGAGCTCGGGCTGACGCCCATCTTGGGAGCAGGTCATATTAGATATATCAAAATGATAAAAGCCTGCGAAGGTATAGCAATTGACCTAAAAACTTGTTAACACGGGGACAGTCATACTCGTCAAAGAGGACGACCCTATCTATTCTATCTATCGAGGAGACATCAGAGAGTTGTAAAATTAGGTGAATGAATTGAGGTCTAAAACAGGGCAAATAGACACTTCTTCCATGGTAAGTGAATATAAGTTTCATGCCTGGATTGAAGTTGCCGGTCCAGTACAATTAAGTGCTCTAATTGGGTACGGCCAGATACAAAAACTCATATGAGTTTTTTGTCTCCTTGCTGGGATGTTGTGGGGCTTATTTGACGAGACCGAGTTGCTCAGGTGACTATCATGGGCTGGCCCTTTAGGAGTCTCGTGCTGGTTGTGGTTGTGTATATGCTACACAGGTCTTTGGTACTGGTACTGCCGTTTACCAGACCGTTGCGGTTCCATGGTTATACAATTGTATAATATCTTAGAGTCGTAATGTTTTCAATGGTAGGGCACTGAGTGATGCTTTTTGTTTGTGAAAAGACTTCCAGTTCGTGCTAGCCTTGCCGGATGACCGTGTGCTTATGCACTGCATGTCACAAACAGGTCCGAGATGGAGTGAACACATAAGTGCTGGTCGTCCTTTCCATGAACTATAACCTCGGTCTATAGACCCAAGTACTGAGGCCTACAAGGCAGACGTACTTGTCAATGTTAAATTCATCTGTGCCCTATACTTTGCCCTATACCTATACCTATACCTATACCTATACTGTGCCCTATACTTAAGAAATTATAGAGGTATCAGTCTTATTTCCATCGCAAATAAGGTTCTCTTAAGCGTACTGTGTGAAAGATTAAAGCCAATTACGAAAATACTGATTGGACCTTATCAGTGTGGCTATCGACCTGGTAAGTCCACCATAGACCAGATTTTCACGCTACGACAAATCCTGGAAAAAAACAACGAAAATCAATCAAATTGATCAAATCTCTTTGTCGATTACAAAGCTGAGTTCGAGAACCCGAGAAGGGATTGCCTATAAGCAACAATGTCTGAGTTCGGTATACCTGCAAAGTTGATTAGACTTTGCAGAATGACGTTGAGCAACACACGCAGCTCCGTCAAGGTAGGAAATGACCTCTCGGAAACCTTTTAAACCGAAAAAGGTTTCAGACAAGGCGATCCACTGTCTTGCGATCTCTTCAACATCATCATGGCGGGGATCGTACGATCGTACCATTTTCTACAAAGGTGTCCAGCTCTTTGTGTACGCTGATGATATTGATATTGTTGGCAGAACTAAGAGAGATGTTACCACTGCTTTCACCGCTATCGAAAAGGAATCAGCCAAAGTGGGTTTGACGATAAATGAGGGAAAATAAAGTATATGCTGTCTACAAACAAGAGAGCGCGGCGTCTAGACTCCCACGTTTCATCCGGCAGCTATAACTTTAAAGTAGTCAAGGAGTTTGTATACCTTGGCACCGCCATTAATAACAACAACGAAGTCAGCCTGGAGATAAGGGAAGAACAATAATTGGTAATAGGTGCTACTACGGGCTCAGTAAGCAACTAAGTTTCAGAGCCCTCCCTCGATCGACAAAATTAACACCCTACAAGACGCTTGTTTTACCTGTGCTTCTTTACGGCACTTAGGCATGGATAGTTTCGCAAATTGACGCAGATGTTCTGGGGTTGTTCGAGAGAAAAGTGCTTCGCAAAATCTTCGGTCCTGTTCGAGTCGGCGAAGACTATCGCATCCGAATAAACCACGAGCTGTATGAGCTCTACGAAGACATTGACGTAGTTCGGCGTATAGCTGTGCAGCGACTACGCTGGCCGGGTCATGTCCATCGTATAAACGACGAAGATCCAGCGAAAAAGATGCTCGAGGTGAGGGTTTTTGGTCGACGAGGGAGACCATGCCTCCGATGGATGGACCAGGCCGAGGAAGCCCTAACCGCACTTGGTGTATCCGATTGGAGAAGGCGCGCGCAAAGCAGAGGCGCCTGGCAAGAGCTGATGAGGTCGGCCTACCAAAGTAATTTTTAAAAATTTTTTTAATTTTTCTATTTTTTTATTTTTTTAAATTTTTTAATTTTTGTGGCGGCCGTGGCGTAGTGAATCGAATCCTCCATCCGACACAGAAAGTTTTTTCAATTGAATTAATTTTTCTGTTCGGTCGTTACCTCTCTGCAGACAATGGCAAACCTCAGAGAGTAAAAACTGCCATGAATAGCTTCTTGAGAACATAAGCCGTTCGGAGTCGGCGTAAAACATGTAGGTCCAGTTCTCGATCATTTGTGTGCAAACATTTCACATCACACACAACACAATTGATCATTAGAAGCTCGGTCAAAGGCCTTTCAAGGGCTGAAATGACCATTTCGTTTTTTTTTTTTATATTTTTTAATTTGTTTTTTTAATTTTATTTTCATTTTTTATCTGTTTTTTATTTTAATTTTTTTATTTTAATTTTTGTATTTAAATTTTTGTATTTTAATGCTTTTATTTTAATATTTTTATTATAATTTTTTTATTTTAATTTTTTTGTTTAAATTTTTTGTTTTAATTTCTTTTTGAAATTTTTTTTTATTATATTTATTTTATTTATTTTATTTTATATTTTGTATTATTATTATTTTAAGAAAAGAAACTCGTATACTTTTTTAAGAGCTGCATTCGATAAAACTTGAAGGACACTTCAAAAGAAACTCACCTCAAGATTCCAGCATTTCCGCTTGTATTCGTATCGGGTGCCTGTGGAAAAGTGCGCGGTCGTGGAGGTGCTAAAATATTTTCACTTTGTGTGGACCAAGTAGAATCTTTCCATACCGGATGATCGGCAACACCCGGAATGTGTAGCGGATTTAAAGGGCCACCGGTAACGCCAGCCGAAGGACCTTTGCCATCAGATTTTTCCCATAGTTTTTTGGCAGTTGAAGTTGTTATCTGAAAAGATAAAAGATAAAATTAAATTATAATAAATATTTTTCAAATATAGCTGTGCAAAAATTAGAATGAAATAAAGTTCTAATAAGATAGTTAAATATTCTTTTTTGAACTAAAACAAGTCAGTTTTTTCTACAAATAGCTACTAAGATATATTCAAACGAACTAATTACAGCTTCTGCTGAGTAAAATTAAATTAGCTAGAAATATGCAAAAATTGAGGAAATTTGCCAAACTTAAATAAAAGGCAAACTAAGCTCATTATAGTTAGAATTGAGTTTGTTAGAAAATTTAATGCCAAACAACCTCAACAATTTTATTGAATTGCAGCTTCCTTCATTAACTTCCGCTAGCGTAATATTTTTTTATCTTTATCTTTATTTCTTTGCAGTTTGCCGACATCAATTGAATGAAGCATCAAAAGGGAAGCAAAAAATAGAAATACAAAAAATACTTCAAGTGTTGCTTATCTGAGCATGGGCGAGCACGGAGTACCTGCTCAAAAAACGGCAATATTTGAGCTTCCATGCGCACCTCCAGCTTCAAATGCCGGAAGTACAAGTGGAGAATAGTTCATTTTTTTTTTTAATATAGTACTTTTATTTCTATGGTTGGTCATATTTGACCCAATTGCAAAAAAAAAGGTAGTGTGAAGATATGAAGAGATGTTGAGACAAAGTGGCAATACAAACAAAAAAAAAATAAAAGATTTTACTTTTCAAATTATGCACATTCATCCTTGTGACAGCTGAGTGTTCTTTTCTTGTTTCCTATGAGTTAACTTGTGATTGTAGGTGGGTGGCTTCGTCAAAAGTGGTTTAGGTGGCTGACGCAAAATTTGTACGGTCAAGTGTCAAGAGAAGCTGAGTCGGAGATGCGTGGATGTTATTTAGAAAACGTACAGTAAAAAGGTCAAAGTAATATTTCATATAAATTCGGAATTCAATAATATAATACAGTGGACCTTCCTATAACGAGTCCTCCTGAAGGGATCACGAAATAATTTCTTTATAAGAAAATTCGTTACACATAAGGCGAAAGTAGAATAATAGAATTGACTGTGTTATATGATTTCCCTGTGTTCACAAAAACAAAATATCTACAACGACAAAAAAAACTTATGTTAAATTAACAAAAACCTTAGTATAATTTATAAACTGGCTTTGGCAGTTTTCAGCCTACCAAGATCTTCATTAAAACGCCTACATTGTAAAATTGTAATTTTTGGCATTGTTTACTTACCAATTTTTATTTGGCCGATAAATTAACTAAATATTTGGTAATTTATACATTATTTAAGAAAAAAAGCTCTTCTTTCTTTTTGCAGAAAATAGCTCAAAACTATGCTTAAGCCATCCATGCTATTGTTTTTTTTAGTTTTGTATTTTTTGATTTTTGGGCATTTTTTTCGGTAAAATACTCAAACTCCAGGTTATTAGATGGACTTATTCAACATAATTAAACAATGTTTTGCACCGTTTTTATTTTTTTTTTTATGTACAATCAAAAAAAATATTCTCTCGGTTTGTCTTGCTTAATTGTTCATATAGTAATCTCATTTCATAAACCATAAAGAATCTATGTATAATAACGCAAATGGCTTCGATGATAAATTATTTCCATACCAATTATTTCCAATTTCCGGTTATTTAAATATCCGGTTATCAAATATTTTTCTTTTTGGCAGGGTACCGAAGTATGTGCTTTTAAAGCCATGTATTAAACAATAAATTGCTGGGGTGAATAAGCATAAGTTAATAATTCCCATACAATTCTCTCTACCCAAGCCTACTTGGGTGATTTAACTATTGCTTTTTTTCTCAGTGTATATAAAGTTAATTTCTAACTGTAAAGATATTAAAATAAAACAAAAAATAAACGCATAAAAAAGCATTTTAATGTTGCAATTTTATTGCTATATTCAACGATCGAGTTCTGGTTCAATGGGATTTGACTCTTTTTGTCTATATTTATTACTTTATTTTTTTGCTATTGATATAAATAATTCAAAGCAGTTAACGAAGATGAGATTTAACGAAGCGTAAGGTAGTGTATATTTGAGCGAACACTACATTAAAGTTGTGTATCGGAGATGACTTCACTCATTATTCTGTAGCGTTAGAGTTTGTGTACTTGAACGCAAACTCAAACAACAGACTACAATAGCATAAAATGAACACAAACGTTATCATTCTGTAGCGTAAGTTACATCATATGTGCAGCGGTTTTTGCGAGACAATGAAAGCAGAGAATTAAAACTTTTATTGTATTATTTACAGAGAAATTAGCGAGAACGATAGATTCTAAATAATTTCTCGAGAACGATAACTCCTGACAATTTCATCTTGTTAGTTATCGATAACGATAGTTAAACTATCGCTATCGATAGTTTATAAATCAGTTTCTCGTTTACATTATCGATATCGATAATTTATCGATCAGTGATCGATAACGATAAATTATCAGTAGCAATAATTTATCGATAATAATTCGTTTAACTTATCGATGAAGATAATATCGTTGTTTTAACTATTCAGAATAATAATTTCTCGATAATTTGGTTGTTTTAATTAGCAACAAATTATCGATCTCGATAGCAAAAATTCGAATAATTTTTATAAGGTAAAATAATTGATACCGATAATTTATCGAAACTTTACTCGATTCAATAATTTCAATAATTAGTTTTAATAATTTATCAATAACTATAATTCAGCAATAATTTCCCCGTTTAAATTATCGATAACGATAAATTACCAATAACTATTATTCATCGATAAGTTTCTTGTTTTGATTGTCGATAAATTATTAATAACAATTTTATCGTTTTAATTTTCAAGAAATTTCAACTACGATAGCATTTAAATGAATACAAACATTATCATTCCATAGAGTAAGCTACACTAAAATAACCATTATTAGTGTAGCGGTTTCTAAGAGGCAATTAAAGCAGAGAGCTAAAACTTCTAGCGTATAAAGTATGGAGATAATTTGGAATAATTTCTCTAGAACGATAAATTGTCGAGAGCGAGAATTTCTCAACAATTTAAATTTAAATAGTTTAACTATTTTATTAGTCGCGTACCATATTCTCGTTTTAGTTATCGATAACGAGAGTGTATCGATAAATTATAGATAACGATAGTGTATCGATAAATTACCGATAACTAGTATGAAATCCTAAATTATCAATAACAAAAATTTCTCGTAACTATTCGTTTAAATTATCGATAACTCATAGATAAACATCATTTTGTAATTTTATTTATCAAGACAAATAATATCTCTATAATTTTATCGTTTCAATTCTAAAGACCGATAATTTTCTCGATAGCAAAAATTCAAATTATTTTTTCGTTTAAATTATTGATATCGATAATTTATCGATATCGATAACATATAGATAAAAGTAATTTTGTTGTTTTATTTATCAAGACAAATAATATCTCTATAATTTTATCGTTTCAATTCTAAAGACCGATAATTTTCTCGATAGCAAAAATTCAAATTATTTTTTCGTTTAAATTATTGATACCGATAATTTATCAAAAATTTTCTCGTTTAAGTTATTGATAACGCTAATTTATCGATTAATTATCGATAGTTTTTACATTTAAATTATCAGTAAATTGCCGATAACGATAATTTTATCGTTTTAGTGATCAAGAACTTATCGAGACCGATCATTCTTGACGATAAAAATTCTTGTGACCCACCTCTTCATAGCCTGGTTTTAACAGCGCGTAACCTACGCTAAAAGTTAATGTACGCCATTTGTTTTGAGTGCTTAATACGCAAACATTACACGCAATACAGTATATTTTGCTACGGTGTAGCATGATAATGCTTATGTTAATTTTTTATGATCTCGTAGTGTAGTTTGTATGTGTTTGTGTTCATGTGCATAAACATATACGTTACAGAATAAAGATTTATGTTTACACTTAATCGTAGCGCTTACTTTCGTTCGAAGCATTACTTTCTGGTATCATTGTACATTTATCGTACATCGTATATACAATTTAAGGATAATTTTTGAAATAATTGCTACCGAGTTGATCTGAAGGTTGTTTTGTTGCATTTCTAGGCATTTAACGTTGCATTTCTCAAGTTAACGGTACATTCTACAACAATATTATAAGTATAAAAATGCCGCTGAAAAAAAAAATGCAAAACGAAGGAAGGCAAAGAACATAATTCGCTGAATTGCATTAAAATGCAACGATAATTGCTGCTAGACACACACAAACACACACTAATACGTTAAACTACTACAATAATAAGAGATGGGAAAAAATATTCACACTTGAGCATAACAGATTTTTTTTTTTTTTTTTTTTTTTTTTTTTTTAGTAGCAAGTCGTGTTAGCCTGTGAAAATGGTAGTGAAAAAGCTTTCACATACACAAGAACACACATTCCAATATATAAAAACACAACAGCAGCAGCAATATGTTGCATGCAAGTAAGTGTTGCATACATTTATTTTACATGTTTTAATGTTTGTTTTTTGTTGGATATTTCGTGACGCTCTTCACAAAACTTCCGCCCTTTTCTTGGCGAATAATTTTTTTCTTTTTCTTTGCTTTTAATTTTTTCCTCCAAAACTCATTTAACACATTCCAACAAAGTTCAATGAAACAAAATAAACAAACACACACACATACACACAAACGTACATATACATATAAAACAGGGTATAATAAAATAGTCACCAAGAACAGAAAAGTCAACAACAACAACAACAACAACAACATATAGAGCTCAGAGTAAGTAACAGCAACAACTGCAGCAACGGCAACACTTGCAGCTAGATGCGGATAATAGCAACAATAGCAACAGCAGCAACAACAACAACATGAAGCCAACTGTGAATGCGTTGCTGTTGTTGCAGCTAAGCTGAGGATTTAATTATTTTTTTTCCTTTGCCGGCTTTACAGCGAGACAAATAGTGTGCATGTGTGTATATGTGTGCTTGTGCTTAAAGTGTTGGTTGCTTAGCGTTTGTGTAAGAATATTTTTGTTAAGACTAAAAAGGTGTAAATAAGTTGTATAAAATAAAATAAATGCCACACAGCGCGTCAAAAGCAAGAAGCATTTATACAGATCAGTCGCGCCCACAGAAATTAATAAATGTGCATAAACTATATGCAGCAAGTAAGCTGCGCCATTTTTTATTTATTAGATAAAAATAATTATGAGTGATATAATGTATAGTGTTTGGTTTTATTAATATTTTTTTTTAATATTATGTTAGAAATAGCGTTTTTCCCAAAATTCAGAATTTGTGCTGTAATGTGCTCGAATTGTGCTGCAAGCTGGACAAGAAATGTTTTGAAAATTGAGCCAATTGAGGCATTAACTGGAGATTATTTTTATGTGCTGCACTATGTTCGATGTGTGCTACGTTGTGCCGCAGTGCAAAACAAAAATTTAAATCAAAGAGTGATTTTCTCGAAAAATTGGTGCAAAAAATTTAAATAATATGTTGCTTTTTTATTATAAAGTCGGAAATGACGTTTTTCAAAATTTCAGCAATTGTGCTGTAATGTGCTCGAGTTGTGCAGCAAAGTGGACAAAATATATGTTTTTAAAATTGAGTCAATTGAGGTATTAGCTGTAGATTATTGTTATGTGCTGCGCTATGTTCAATGTGTGCAGTATGTGCCGCATTGTAAAACAAAAATTCAAATCAAATATTGCTTTTCTCGAAAAATTTGGGAAAAAATTTAAGTTTTTAATTAAGGTCAGAAATGGCGTTTTTTTTAAATTCGAAAATTGTTGAACAGCTCGAGTTGTGCTGCAAGATGGAGAAGAAAAATATTATTAAAATTGCGTTAATGCTGATATTAGCTGGACATTATTAGGTCAAATTTTTACAACTCTGTTCAAGCAACTAGTTCATTTTAAAAATGCAAACAAGAAAGTGAAGAAGAATAGGGTAGAGGCTTGCAGGTTGTCACCAATGATGTATTTTGACTTCTAAGCAGTGTCGTAACCTAAACTCCCTCCAACTGACATCGGCGTCAAAGAAGTAGTTATCACTTTTAGTCTACTTTTAGAGCGGACAGATCTAATAACAGAATGTCTGCTGAAGTGTAAAATATTAGTTCTTAAAGATTTAAAAATTAAAATTGTGTACTTGTCCTGTGCTCATAAACTGAACATTTTTATGGACAATTCATGATAAATATTTTTGAAGTTTCTTGATTTAATAAAATTCTCTTAATCGAAACAGTATTCCAACGATATCATGAAATAGCAATTTTATATTATATTAATTCTAAAATTCCGTCAAAATGCAGATAAGTACCTTTGTTGGCTTGCAGGTTGCTACCTCACTTTTCCGCTTTTATTGTGTATAACGTGTCTTTACAAGTGTCATTGAGCCAAAAGTGAAATTTTATTTCACTTCAGTGATGTTTTTGGTGGTTTTGCTAAATATTCGTTAAATTGTTAATATGACAGCACGCAAACCAAGAAAAGCCGACCGCGCAATTAAGGATTTTGATGCATTGCTCGATGCAATTGAAGCAATTAAAGTTAATAATAAATCGAGGAACAGCACTGCGAAATTCATGCAAAATTCAATTAATTTTCTTAATCAGGTGTTTATACTGGCAGTTTTCTACATTTTCAGCAAATTTTTCAAGGGGTGGCAACCTGCAAAATTTTTGTTAAATTCAATAAATTTTCTTTATCTGGTGTTTTTACTTGAGTTTTATACATTTTCAGCCATTTTTCATGGGGTGGCAACCTGTACGCCAAAATTTCCAAGTGGCGATTTTAGATAATTTTGAGAAAATTTGTTGTACAATTTTTATTTTTTGAGAATGCAAATGATTTTTAGCTTAGGATTGTGGCCTTTTCCTCTTCCTCTTACCAACATATGCAGCAAAGCAACAATACGTTGATTTTATGACAAATTATGACCAAAGAAGCTATGGGTTGGCAACCAAAGTACTTTTTTCATGAAGAAGATAGTTGCGTTCTTAATCAAAATTCATCATACATGGAATTTTTTAAAATCATAATAAAGCGATTTATTTAATTTTTTAACGATCTGCCTGTCTTTTCTGATCTTGTTTGAATTTTTTTTCAGCGATATATTTAAATGATGCGATACATTTAACATTTTATAGTATTTACGAATTTTTTTTTCTTTTTGCCTTTTTTGTATTTTTTCCCCCTGTTGTTCAGCTTTAGCTAAATCGCCAAGAAGTCGTTGACAGTAAACAAACAACAACAACAACAAAAAGCCAATTTAATTACCAACAACAATACAACAAAAAACTATAAATTCTATTCACAACTGGCAGAGAAGCAGAAACCTTTTAATTTAACATAGATAATAAAGAGTAGCTAACAAAAGAAAAAAAAAAGTAAGAAAAAAAAATTAAGTTTTGCATAAATTATGCAAAAATTTTATAGAAATTGAAAACGAAATGAAGAACATTTGTTACGCCATTTTTTTTTTTTTTTTTGTTTTTCATATATCTAAATTTGTTAAATTTCTGTTCGTTGTTTTGGTTTTTGTGTTGTTGTATTCAACAATCAAACGTCAATCGCTGTCGTCAGCGAAGTTTGCAATTCGAATATTTGCGGAAATCAACAACAACAACACATAACTAATACATGACAATCAATGTGGTGTCAATAAGACTCTTTTCAATACTGTTGTATTTATTGATCGATTATTATTCTGACAATAAGATTGATAAATGATTTCGTCGATTGTTCTAGAATTGAAACGAATTTTTTTTATAATATGAGTACATCATATATGAAAGAGTTGAAAACTCTTATTTTAGATATTAAAATAAATTAAACGGTCGATTGGGTTAAACTTATTATAGAGTTTAAAGCCCTTATTTTAGATATTTAAATAAATTTAAACGATCGATTGAGTTAAAGTTATTTATACTTGAACAAAAGCTTGCATCATCTCGCAACATCATCCTGCCTCTGAAATATTTTGCAATTTTAAGTTTATAATCAAAGCTGGCTTTCGGCGCGGCCTTAACATGTTGCAACTCTGTCAACTGTGGCAACAAAATAATGAATGTATTAAGCTCAAGGGGCAACGCCTGGTTTTCCGTTCAATATAAAGTAGACAGCTAGTTGTGCTATCTGCTGGTTGACACTTTTTTGTGTTATTTTGTGCAGCTACTGAAGTTCAACAGTTGTAGAGTTGCTGATGGATGGGCGGCGAAGACAAGTAGTGAAATATTCTGGAAGCATCTAGATTGATACGAGGGCAGTTTGAGAAATCAGTGACTTATTAATTTCCCACGTAACAACTTCAAATGCAACACTGCTGGTCCGGTCAACTACCATCTATTAATAGACTACTGTCAAATTTTGAGCAAGCTGGGTCATTTAGTTTGAACTTGAAAGCCACCAAAAACAGACCAAAAACTTCATGAATTTCGAAGATAACGGAAAAAAGTGAAGTTCGTATGTCATCAAGCATTACTTTTCCGCGCTTGTTCACATTCAATCTATGCTCACTACTAATTGACCTGTCCTCGTGTAATAAAGTGGCTTGAAAATAAATTTTTAAGAATTGTCGTTTTTTTTCGCATGAAAAACTAGAGACCTATCTTAAGAATCCAGTCGGGACCAGAACAAAAAGCAGTGAGGATCACAAAAGTCTGAGGAAAAGTCTGAGGATCATACCAGGGTCACTTTTTTTTAAGTTGTCAATTTTTTTCTTTTTCTTTTTTTCTGGGTTCCAAGCTGAGACCACAGAATATGCCATTTGGAGGATACAAATCGTAGGTACATTTTTACAAACTATGATTATTGTTCTATGTTTTTTAATAATTCTCTAACAAGCTCAAAATTATAACATGTCGGTATAAAACAGTGTCTGTCATCAAAATTGGGTCAAGTTGCAACACCTTTTTAAATAAACAAGTTTTTTTCAACTGCACACATTGTGTCAATGAAATGATGTATCAATAAATGTGTGAATAAAATGTTAAAAAAAAATTAACATATATATATATATTTTATTGTATCAATAAACACAAAACTCATACAAAACGCCATCAAAGTAGTTATTGATTAATTGATCATATATTTGTTTACTGTATGTTTATTGTGTAAAGGAAAATATAAATAATTTTAGTCATATCGTGTAGTTAAACAATTCAAACAACTTCTCAATCAATTCATTAACCCTTATTGTCCTGGTGAAGCATATATTTCTCACCTGTACGTTTCGAATTATATGATAGGATATTCAGAGTTTTTGGTGCGAATAATGTTACTCAGAAGTTTTTCAGGTCGTTGATCATTGATCTCAATTTAAAATTCGGTAGTTCCTAACTTCATGATGGCGCCTCCAATATGGCAGCCTTGAGTGTAAAAAAATACATATATGTATATATCAGGTATAGTAAAAAGAAATTCATTATTTTTGCATTAGTTCATAAAATGCGATTTTGTTCAAATATGCACCGTTTTGCTCGATAACTTTAATGAACCCGCTGAGTTTCAAGGGGCTGCTTGGGCCACAGGGGGGACACAGGGGAAATAGTGGCCATTTTTTCAATACCATTATAATCTACGAAAAAAATGCTACCTTGTACGAACGATACAATTAAACTTCTTCCATGCCTTGTACCAAACAACTTTATGAAATTTAAGCGGGTTCATTAAACTAGACTTGTTCCATAATTTCATTATGCTTCTCTCATAGATACCTTCGTCCCATTCGGACGGTTATCACTTGGTGGCATGTCTGGACTATAAGGTGGATGCATAAGAACCTGCCAACAAAGCTCCCGAAGCTTCGGGCGAATCATAATCGATGTTCTGGCGTTGTCCTGATGGAACACAATTACTCTCCTATTGGCCAAAGCCGTCCGCTTATGGGCGATTACTTCCTTCAGACGGTTCAATTGTTGACAATACAGGTTCGAATTAAGAGTTTGGCCGTAGGAGAGCAAGTCATAGTGGATGAGTCCTTGGCAAATCCACCAAATACACAGCAAAATCTTACTAACCGTCAATACTGACTTGGTCACCGTTTGCGCCAGCTTACCGCGGTTCGACCACGACTGTTTTCGATTTTTCATATTCAGATTTATATTTACATTTGCATAGTCATATACTCATATATTCACTTACTCATACTTATATTCATATTCATACTTATAAACATTCTCACATTCGTACTCATATTCATACTCATGTTCATAAAGGAAATGTACACTTCAGCCCTTGAAAAGACTTTGACCGAGCTTCTTGTTGTGCGTGTTGTGATATGTTTGAACACAAATGATCGAGAACTGGACCTACAAGCTTTATCAATAAGCTTTTCATGACGGTTTTTACTCTCTGAGGTTTGTCATTGTCTGCAGAGAGGTGACGGCCGAACAGAAAACTTAATTCAATTGAAAAAACATTCTGTGTCAGATGGAATTCGAACTTGGGAATTCAAGCCACGCACCTCAACCAATATGCCACGGCCGCCACTCATATTCATATTTATAAGAATACTTATATTCATATGAATACTCATATTCATACTCATATTTATACTCATATTCATACTCAAATTCATATTTATGCTCATATTCATACTCATATTCATTCTCATATTCATTCTCATATTCATTCTTATATTCATTCTCATATTCATTCTCATATTCATACTCATATTCATGCTCATATTCATACTAATATTCATACTCATACTCATATTCATAATCATATTCATACTCATATACATACTCATATTCATACTCATATTCATACTCATACTCATATTCATACTCATATTCATACTCATATTTATACTCATAGTCATACTCATACTTATACCCATACTCATACTCATACTCATACTCATACTCATACTCATACTCATACTCATACACATACTCATATCCATACTCATTCTCATACTCATACTCATACTAATATCCATATTTATACTCATATTCATATTCATACTTATCTACATACTCATAAATATACTCATATATATACTCATATTCATACTCATATTCATACTCATATTCATACTCATATTCATACTCATATTCATATTCATATTCATACTCATACTCATATTCATACTCATATTCATACTTATATTTATACTCATACTCATACACATACTCATATATATACTCATATTCATACTCATATTTATACTCATATTAATACTCAAATTCATATTTATACTCATATTCATACTCATATTCATTCTCATATTCATTCTCATATTCATTCTCATATTCATTCTCATGTTCATTCTTATATTCATACTCATATTCATACTCATATTCATACTCATACTCATACCCATATTGATACTCATAATCATACTCATATTAATACTCATATTCATATTCATATTCATATTCTCATATTCATTCTCATATTCATTCTCATATTCATACTCATACTCATACTCATACCCATACTCATACTCATACTCATACTCATACCCATACTCATACCGATACCCATACTCATACTCATACGCATACTCATACTCATACTCATACTCATACTCATACTCATACTCATACTCATACTCATACTCATACTCATACTCATACTCATACTCATACTCATACTCATATTCATACTCATATTCATACTCATATTTATACTCATAGTCATACTCATACTTATACCCATACTCATACTCATACCCATACTCATACTCATACTCATACTCATACTCATATGAAAATAGTTCATCCAATGCCTTTCAAACGATCATCCTCTGACCTCAGCCTAACACGTTTTGTTATCTTTGAATGAGCGTGGAGAGAGAGAGAGATAGAGCGCAAATATAAAATAATCCTAAACACGCTGAAGGTGGTCATTGAATCATCTGTTAATCGAAATAAAAAACATTTCTTCTTTAATTTTGTTTTAAGCACACCAATACTAACAAGACAAAATAGAATGTGACTGCATTAGAATGCCCAGGCCTGATGTATATGTATCTCAGTTATCGTCTTGCTCGAGGCTCATCTGGTTTTTATGTTGTGCTTTCTAGCTAAGCACAAAAAGAGAAGATTAAAGAGCAACATGGAATTTATTGAAACTCTCGCAACACAAACGCGTGAAAATAAAATGATCAAGCAGCGATTGGCATCGGAGCTGATTTCTTAAAGAACTTAACACTTTAATTTAATATATTTATTTTTAAAAGTTCGTGACGAAAATACCCCCACACTATGCTGTAGCACAAATATGACATTTTAAAACTTATTTTATAAAAATCGGCTAAAAAGTAAAAAAAAAATATTGTAAAATATATACTTTAATATTTACCCATAATGTGCATATCGTATGTGTGTGTTTTTGCGTGCAAGTAATAAATGTGTTAGTAATAAATATGTAAGTTGTAAACTGGCCTCGCTTATTGCACGAATACCAAAGTCGGTAATTGCCAGACGGCCAAGCGGCACGTTAGCCTACACTACAACAGGACTTTTGCTATACACGAATATATACTTATGTATCTATGTGTCTTTCCGTGTGTCTGACACTTTATGCAACATGTGTGTACATTCTTGATGCTCACACTTATAAATATTTAATACTTTTTATAACTTTTTTAACGAATGACAAAGTGTTGCGTCTCATGCGAAAAGCAGAATGGATGGGTTGAGTGATGACAACAGCTGACGGTAAAAGCAATTGGCACGTGAAGCGATAAATTGAGTAAATTTACAACAAATAAGACTGGCCGCATGTTGGACATTCTATACAAACAGCCGTACAACTTATTCCCGCTATTTCAGCAACAATTTATTCGTTATAATATTTGTCATAAAATTGCTAAAAATTTATTTTATTAAACCTTAACATATAAAACCATAATTTATGTTATTAAAAGCTCTGTGATTTGCGGTTTTTGTTGGTGCTTGCCAGTATTTTTACTTTTTTTTAAGTGATAATGATATTTTTTTTATTTTACTTCTTAAGGTTTTATTTTTATTTCCACAAGAATTGTTAATGTGGTTTTCTTTATTTATTGTAGCTTGTCACATATTCGACTTTAATTAAGTTGTGGTCATTGCTCTACGGTTTGAAGGTCAAAAATAAAATTTGACATGTTTTTTCTTTTTGGGATACATAAATTTAATGTATATTTTATCTTTAGAGATTTGTTTTCGACTTGAAACTAAGAGAGTTCTCGTCAAAAAAATTGGTTTATTTTACGCCTAAGTTGGACAAAAGCAAAGCTCAAACTTTTTCTCTGGCGCTTTTAATTTTGTTACATTTTAATGGGTATTACGGGTAACAGTTATTCATTCTAGCCAGCTGTTTTTCGATATAGTTTTATATTAACTGAATTGCCATGTTTATAGATCAGAGACAAACTTTTATAAAATATTTCGGATTTTTAAGACGATTATGCGCATCAAAGTTTACGATTAAATAAACTTTAAATCCATTATTTTCTTTTTTTTTTCTGTCTACATGTGCTTAGTTGAGTTTCGGTTCTTGTTCATGTTTTTGTACTTCCCGTACCTTCCCTCAATTTGTTCACAGACAAATAGCATAGTTCTTTTCACACAGCTCTTGCATCGTATTGCATGCTTGAATCAAGAACAAGAAAAAACTAAGATTCAGTTCAATGTACTCGGCTCTTAAATTTAATTTGCCCGTGTTTATCGATTTTTCTACTACTACTCTGAGTATATAAAAATCGAAAAATCACCGTGTCTGAGTAGCAATACATTGCATGTGCACTTCATTTTTATTTGGGAATCGACAATGAAGCCCGACACGAAGTCCACCAACAATTTTCTAACGTAGATATTAAAAATGTTATCTCTACAAAAAATATATTGCTTAAATATTCCTCTTAGGTTAGGTAGAGGCGGCAGCCGGTACATATGCAAAGATATGCACCACCTCACTTAGACCAGATAGGTTCATTGTGGTCCATTGTGCTATATCCCCTTAATAGCAAAGCAAAATAATAGCTCAACGAAAAGCAAATGCAAACTAGAGTAAAATTTCTGAAATAACTATCTGAACAATCATATGAAAAAAGGCCAAAGTGCGTAAAGTGCCAGCCGAACAAGCAGCTTAAAGTGACTTGTGCGCTGGCATCCACCTGCATGTACAATCATATAGAAAAAGCTGGAAGTGTTCATACTGCATGCTTATTCCGAACTTAAAGGTACTTATCAAATGGTTTTCGGCGCTTATGTCTCTGTTCCGCTTGCTCGCTCACAGTATGCATTATTGTTTCATTTTACTGTTTATGCTTTGCCGTTCCGCATTTTTTTGATGAAGATAATTTTCGGCGCTTATTTTTTTTTCTATTTCATTTGTTTTTGTTTTCTTTTTTATATTTTTTGTGCTCGTCTTTGAACTGATTTAGTTGTTTTTGCTGTACTACTTGGATGATTGATAACCAGTCCAGAGCTGTGAAGGGCTAAAACTGGGAGTAGCCGGGGCGTTGGCTACGAGGTCTGACCAAGTACTTTAAAACTGGTACCACAGGCAGTCAGCGGCCCCCGGTGTGTGTCTGGCTTTTGCTGACATATACTGGGCTGACTGGAATGGGCTGGCCCTTCGGGGAGCTTTTCGTGGTGGCTGTGGTTTCCTACCCATATCGCGGACAGCTATCCAGCTCGATGTGGTTTGCCCTCTCAAACCGAGCGCCATACCCTATAGTATGGAAGAGGTTTTAGATAGGCCTCCACCCCCACCAAGGTTTGAGAAGTGTCATCACAACATGGAGCTAATTTGGTACCTTCGAACCCTCAAAGGAGCGCTGACCGACGCATTGTATTGGTCCCAATTGTTATGGAACAAAGTCGTATTAAGCCTTCACGGCAGGTGTCAACGTTAAACACAATAAATTAATTGTACTACTTGGATACGTTTTTTTTTTTTTTTTTTTTTTGTTGAACTTTTAACCATATTTATGCTTGAGTTTTCAAGTTCCTTCAAACGCATTTGTTATTTTTTCGAACATTTGTTATTGTTTTGATCATATCTTATTTATCATCATTTTGTGCGTGGAGTTACTGACAAAATAAAATGTTATCACTATTTGCTTCTTTTCCTTCTATACACTCTTGAACATTACTATCAAATTCGCAAAATATAAACACCAATAACCTACATTTTAAGCATAAGATAGATAATTTAATATACAAGCAATAAGAGCGCACTATGAAGATCAATAAGCTCAATAAGCTTATTTAATCTATAAGCAAGTAGAGCGCACTATAAGCACAATACGTTAAAAAATCGTAAGCGTAAACAAGCTTCGGCATAAGCGTTCACTATAAGCGCGCTCTTAGTCAAAACTATCATCTTATGGCACGTTTAAAGTGGGCGCTTATTGCTGAGCCGAGCCGAGAAACACACTGGGGCAAAAGAGATGCATGACTTACTTTCTCTTTTGCTTCAATGTGTTTTTCGGCTCGGCTCAGCAATAAGCGTTCACTATAAACGCGGTTTTACTTCTTTCTGTGTACGTAGTACAGAAAATTCAAGACCCGCAATAAAATTCAATCTTATGAATTTAAAGTCTTCAGGGTTATTTTGGGACGCTGAATACAAATTTAAAGTGCAGTTTGCTGTATTAGTTCTGCTTCTGCTACAATCTCCTGCAATCAAATGCAAGTTCAGAAAATTAGATTCTGAAATATCAATACCCCTTGGAACCACCCATTTCCCTTATTATTGCAAGAAAAAAAAAATTTTTTTGAAACTTTGAGCATTTTACTGGTTAAGTAAATAATTTTTGACCAGATCATTTTCATTTTGAGCTTGCAGGTTACCACTATTTGCAGTTTGCTACCTAAGCTCCGCCAAACAACGACGTCAAAAGAGTAGTTATCACTTTTAATCTAATTTTAAAGCGGAAAGACAATAACACAGTGTCTGCCTAAAAAAGTGTAAAATATTAGTTCTTAAAAATTATAATTGTGTACTTGTCCTGCGAACATTTTTATTGACAATTCAAGGTAAATATTTGTGATGTGTTGCTTTTTTATAACATTTTCACATGAATTGCCAATTTGAAATTATTATATTAAATTTTATGTATATAATTTTCAAATGGCGTCAAAATGCAGGTTGCCACCTTTGATAGCTTGCAGGTTGCTACCTTCCACTGAGTCAAAAGTGAAGTGTTATTTCATATTAGTGATTTTTTCAGTGATTTTTTTAACTTTAACGAGAAGAACCGACCACGGTATTAAGAATTTTGATGCATTGCTCGATGCATTTAAGGAAATCAAAGTTAACAATAAAGCGAGAAAGAGAGCATTGCAAAATTCATGCAAAATTCATGCTAAATTCAATAAAATTTTATAAATTTTCTTATCAAATGTTTTTACTTGAGTTTTTCTACATTTACAACAAATTTTCAAGGAGTGGCAACCTGCAATACAAAATTTTAAAGTGTTGATTTAGTTGCTTTTGAAAATTTGCTCCACAATTTTTATATTTTGAGAATTCAAACTATTTCTAGATACCACATTTCTGGCTTTTTACTTGGTTTCACCAAAAAATTTTGATAAATTTCTTAAGCAAGTGGTGTGTCTACATTTTCAACCATTCTCAAGTAATGGCAACTTGCAAAATTCGTGTAAATTTAATAGATTTTAATACGGTTTCTTAATCAAGTACTTTAATTTGACTTTTTCTGCATTAACAGCAAAATTCCAAGGGGTGGCAACCTGCAAACCAAAATTTCAAAGGGTTGATTTTAGTTGCTTTTAAAAATTTGCTCTACAATTTTTATATTTTGAGAATTGAAATTATTACTATCTGTTTTTACCTGTGTTTCTAGATTTTCAACCACTTTCAAGGGGTGGCAACTTGTAAAATTCATGCAAATTTAATAAATTTTTATAAAATTTCTTAATTAAGTGCTTTAACTTGACTTTTTCTGCATTAACAGCAAACTTTCAAGGGGTGGCAACCTGCAAACCAAAATTACAAAGGGCTGATTTTAGAAATTTTGAAAATTTACTCTAGCTGACACAATTCTGACTTTTTACTTCCTCTTACCAATAAATTTTGATAAATTTTCTTAAACAGGTATTTTTAAATGTGTTTTCCAGATTTTCAACCATTTTAAAGGGATGGCAACTTCTAAAATTCATGTAAATTCAATAAATTTTTATAAATTCTCTTAATCAAATGTTTTTACTTGAGTATTTCTACATTAACAGCATATTTTCAAGGGGTGGCAACCTGCAAACCAAATTTTCAAAGGGCTGATTTAAGATATTTTTAAAAAGTTGCTCTACAATTTTCATTTTTTGAGAATTCAAACTATTTGTAGCTGCCACAATTCTAGCTTTTTACTTCCTCTTACCAACGTATGCAGCAAATCAACAATACGGTGATTTTATGACAACAAATTATCAAGTGGCAATCTGCAAGCTTCTCCGCTACAAGAAATGGTTTCAGAAAATGTGTCAGAACAAGAAATGTGTCAGAAGTAGAAGTAGGTGAAAGCATTGTTTTTGTGTAGTAGGTGAAAGTGTGAACCTTTTACTTTGGAACATTATATGGAGTGTCAGAATGAAACTAAAATGTTCACCGAAACCGAAATTCGGGCTGATGTCACGCAGTGATCATTCGAACGGCGTTAAGTTTTTGCTGTTGCTTTCAATAGAAACTGGCAGAAAACAATGAGAGTGAGAGCGGATAAGCACATTGTAGAGCGATCAAAGAAGTTTGTTCATTTCTGAACGCAAGACGGGCTCTATCTCTCTCCTCACTCATTCAAAGAGTAACAAAAACGTGTTAACGTTCATTATTGATAAAAAACAAGTCCGTGGCGAAGACAAGGACCACTGTGGCCTGCCAATACAATATATTGCAGAATTCAGTTTTGATATTTTTCCATTTGTAATTTTAACCTGAACTCAAAATTCAGTGCAAAATCATATATTATGGCCTTTCATACTGTTAAAATTCATTCTTTCTCACGTTCACACAATGTACATTTTTTTAAATTATTTTATAAAATATTTATACTATATTCATTGGTTATTTATAGAAAGCGAAAAAATAAGACAAAAGTATCTGAAAAAAAAACAACAGGCCAACAATTGTGCATTACATTTCGATGTCAAAGTGAAATAAAAAATGAGTCAACACAAACATTAAAAAAACAATTCGTTACGCATGCTGGTTTTCAGGTTTTAAATCGAACATAAAAAAACATGTTCAAAAATACATAAGTGCAAAAATATCGACGCACAAAGCTTTCTGCTTGACTTTGAGACTATAGCGCGCACGTTTTCTATATTTTTTTTTTTGTGAATTTACCCCCATCTCCCCCTAGCTCATCGTAACAAAAAAAAAAAAATTGCTTACATAAGACAGGCAAGAAAATAGACTTTATGCGTGACTGTGGTATTTTCTTTGTCGCAGTCAAGGACAGGCGAGGTAAAAAAAATTTACTTTTATTTTGTTCGCGGCAATTGTGGGTGACGGGGCCGTGTGCGATATTAATTTTATTAGCAAATTGAGTGTCAGTGAGACGAAGATAGTGGATAACATGATTATTGTATGTAGTCAATAGTTATAAAATCTATTTAATTCAGGTTTAAATTAAAACTCACACATCACACAATAAGTATTTTTCAATTTTTATTTATTTTTATATATTCTAATATAGCATATTAACAAAAACTTAAAAATTTCTATTTTATTCTCGTAAATTTAAAGTCACTTTTAATAGTGTCATTGTTGTTTTTGCTGTCATATGCAATGCGTGTATTTTTTTTCGTAATGTCGGCGCCAAAAATTGACCCAGAAAAGTCAAATACACACAACAACAGCAATTTCTGAAATCACAGAATGAAAGCATATGTATACTATGTATAAAAATAAAAATAAACAAGTACTGCAAAAAAAAAATTAAATTATTTGTGAAATAAACAAAAATTCAACCACTTTGTTGCATTTATTTATTGTTTTCTTCGGCTTTTCATAAGCTATGTTTATTTTGGGGCAGTTGTGTGTGTGTGTGCGTATGTGTGTGTGTGTGTGTGTGTGTGTGTGTGTTCGTGTCTCATTCTATGTTGTTGATTGTCATTGGTCAGCAAAACAAGAAATAAACAGACGCCAACACGATGAACACACAAAAAATGCTTACTTAAAAAATGCTGATGTGACGCATCTCAGAAAAAAATTTCATTCGAGAAAACTAAATTATTGCCTGCTACTTTGCAATGTTATTGAAAAAACATTCATTCATATTAACGTAATATAATCCGTTTCTAATCAATGCAATTAAATTTTATTTATAATAGTTTTTTTTTTGTACAAATTTTAAATTTTATAGTTTTTGAAGTAAGTCAAAATTGGAAAAGTCAAAATGAGTAAGTAAGTCAAAAGGATATGCAATTATGTGAAAAACTTCACTTAACTACATAAAAACACCAAATCAACAAAATAAAGAAAAATCAGAAAAAGAAATCAAAAAAAAAATCAAAATTATTAAAAATTATGTGGAATATAAAAGTGGCAAAATTGAACAAAAGTGGTGTTGACGTAGAATTACGCCCTAGAGTGCGGTTTGTATGGACGTCTTTTCGCGTATTTTTTCAAGCACATGCAACGTTTTTGGTCACTTTTTGGGGTATACCTACAGTCTTAAATATTGATCGTATAAAGAATAAAAATATGCCACAACATCAGTTACATGGTGAATGAAATGAATATCTAATTTGAATTTTGTCACTTTTTTAATAAAGACATACAATAGCAAAATCTAAAAACAAAAATTCATTAGCTACTTTATATAGTCTACAGAAAAAAAGAGTAATGTCATCAGCGATACACTTAAATATCGTAACGTTTATTTTTGTTCACTGGTGTTTATATAAAGCTATACTTATAGAGGGCCGAGTTCACTTCCATTCCATGTTATGCACTTATTCACCCAGCTTTAAAGTTTCACTAGAGTTTTAAAAAAAACATTTTATTGAATCAGAACTCCGTGCAGTGAATAATAAAACAGTAATTTCCGTTATAAACAAGAAGAAAATAATATCTTTAATATAATGGAATTCATGAAAAATTCCGAGGAGTAAAAAGGTAGGTAGAGCACTACACTGAACCAAGTATTATTCTTAAGATAAATAAATTCCATTTGTTAATTGTTTCGATGAACAATTCATTGATTCAAAGAACAAATTATTTGGTTCAAAGAACAAATTTTTTATGTTGCATTTTTTTTATTATTATTATTATTAATGTGCTGTTTTGAAATAAACACTGGCGATCAAAACTGAGTGGATGTTTCGTAATTCAGCATTCATCAGCCTGCCAATTCTTTAATATTAAACAAAACTTAATAAACATTTCTGTTTCCAGAACACTTCATGTAAAACAAAATCAAAAATTACACCACCAAAACTTAAAAATGCGGTATTCACACAGTTTTGCTCTTTTCGACCAGCTTCAAAAGAACACCAGTATTTAGACCAGTATTTCAGTACTTTGTCCAAAGCCCTTTATTTTTTTATGACTCTTTGTATGCGCCCTGTCATATTTTCGACCAAATTTTCAATGATCTCTCTGGGGATATTGCTCCATTCGACCTGAACCCGACGACGTAATAACTCCGTCATATTTTCGGAAGCTCTTTTGTACATACCCAAACGCCTTTTCACTATAGTCGACAAATTTTCAATCGGGTTCGGATCAGGGCTTTGTGCTGGTCACTTCAGTTGCTGGTAAATTTGCTCTGATAACCATTTTTTGACAATTTCGGATGAGTGTTTTGGAGCTCCATCCTCTTGGAATACTATTTCCCTTTCTGTATACGTGCACAAGTTCACAAATTCCGATAAATGGGTTTTTAATATTCTTCTTTCTACCATAAATTTTCACAAGAGGCCCAACCTGCCACCACGTAAAGCAACCCCATACCATCAAGCTGCCACCACCAACCACGCCATGTCTTACGGCTTGCAGCACATGGTGTTTTTTTATTCTTTCATGTTCACGTGCCCAGTAATACTGTTTACCATCCGACTGAAAACGGTTCATTTTTGTTTCATCAGACCATATGACACGTTTCCAGTCCTCTACTGTCCAATTCCAATAGGTTCTGCTGAACTTCAATCGTGCCTTTACGTTTTTATTAGATAATGCAGGCTTTTCTTTTGTATTGCCGACTGAAAGCCTAATTCTATGCAAAACCCGGCAGGCTGTTGATGTACTAACAGGTCATTCAATAAGCCCGTAGAATAAGTAAGAAAAAAAAAAACTTTGATCAAACTCGGATATATTATTCAACATAGTTGCCTTCGAGAGCGATACAAGGAGTATAGCGATTTTCCAACTTTTCGATACCACTTTTATAGAAACATTTCTCTTTCTCGTCAAAATAGGCCTCAGTTTAAGCGATTACTTCATCATTAGACTTGAATTTCTTCCAGCAAGCATTTTCTTGAGATCTGAAAACAGGTAAAAGTCGCTGGGGGCTAAATCTGGAGAATACGGTGGGTGGGTAAGCAATTCGAAGCCCAATTCATTCAATTTTGCCATCGTTTTCATCGATTTGTGACACGGTGCATTGTCTTGGTGAAACAACACTTTTTTTTCTTTTGCAAATGTGGGCGTTTCTTGGCGATTTCTGCCTTCCACCGATCCAAAAGTGCACAGTAATAGTCTCTGTTGATGGTGGTTCTTTTTCAGAGATAGTCGATGAATATTATTCCTTTCGCATCCCAAAATACAGACGCCTTCACCTTTCAAGCCGACTGTTGGGTCTTTGCTCGCTTTGGATTCGGTTCGATGACTGCTGTCCACTCAGCTGACTGTCTTTTGGATTCTGGTGTGTAAAAGTGAAGCCATGTTTCATCCATTGTCACATATCGACGATAGAATTCGATTTTATTGCTGTTTAACAGCGCCAAACACTCCTCTGAAGCATCAATTCGTTGTTGTTTTTGGTCGACTTCGACCTCACGCGGCACCCACTTTGCAAATGTTCGTGTAAAATGGTAAAAACACTACCATCTGATATCTTTACAATGTCAGCTATCTCGTGCACCTTCAATTTGCGTTCGTTTATAACCAATTTGTGGATGTTTTTTGATGTTTTGTGGAATAACAGTGAGATTTGGGCGTCCACTGCGCTCTGCATCATTTGTGCTGGTACGACCACGTTTAAATTCAGCAATCCACGTTTTCTACCATTTGTCTGGATGGAGCAGAGTCGGGATATTGTTTATTAAGCCATTGTTTGGTTTCCACTCTATTTTTTTTCATCAAAAAGCAATGCTTTATCAAATCTCGAAATTCACTTTTGTTCCATTTTTTTTTTTTTTAATAACAATAGTTGCACACAAAATGCTATAACTCACGAATCAATTGTCAGATTGTTGTCAAATTTTTATACGTATTGCTTGAAGGTTAGAACCAAAAAAAATCTAGTAACGCCATCTATGTGCCATCCTATGCACTTTTTGAACGTAGTGTTATATTAAATTGAAATACTACGTAGGGTGCCTTTTATATTTCGGGATTTGGCAACCCTGGTGTTGCAATCTGTCAACTGAAAGCTCTATCGCAAAGTTTGACATTTGTTGGCTTATACGTACTCAGAACGTTTTGACATACGAGCGCTATTTGTGTTGTTTATAGTAACTTAAAAGATTCATCTTGGTCTAAAAATGGAATTAAATCGTGAACATTTTCGTGTGATTATTTTTTACAACTTTCGACGTGAATTAACACAGCAACAGTGCATGGATGAACTTAATTCAATTTTGGGCGATGAAGCTCCATCAAGGACCAGTGTTTATCGATGCTATGGTGAATTCAATCGTGGTCGTAGTTCACTCCAAGACGAATTTCGTGAAGGTCGTCCGAAATCAGCTGTTGTTCCGAAAACCATTGATGCTGTGCGCGAACTGATATTGCAAGATCGTCATGTTACCTATCGTGAGATTGAGGCAACCTTAGGCATAAGTGGGACCAGCATACATTCAATATTGCATAAACATTTGACTGTCAAAAAAATTTGTTCGCGTTGGATCCCACACAATTTGTCAATCGCTCAAAAAAAGGCTCGTGTCGATTGGTCGAAGGAAATGCTCAAAAAATACGATCGCGGTGCTTCGAAACACGTCTATGACATCGTGACAGGTGATGAATCGTGGATTTACGCGTATGAGCCCGAAAGTAAACAGCAGTCGACTGTATGGGTGTTTCAAGATGAGCCAAATCCAACAAAAGTTGTTCGCGCACGAAGCACTTCCAAGCAAATGGTCGCCTGTTTTTTCGGAAAATATGGACATGTCGCAACCGTACCACTAGAACAACGGAGAACAGTCAACTCTGAGTGGTACACAACCATTTGTTTGCCAGTTGTGTTCCAAGAAATCAGGAAAACCAACCGCCGAAGACGGATCACTCTTCACCACGACAATGCGAGCTCTCACACATCGGCTCAAACAACTGCATTTTAGAGCACCCAAAACATCGATTTGATGGGTCATCCGCCGTATAGTCCTGACTTGGCACCGAATGACTTCTTTTTATTCCCAACCGTGAAGAATAAACTGCGTGGACAACGATTTTCGACGCCCGAAGAAGCGGTTGCGGCATTAAGAATGCATGTTTTGGAGATACCTCAGTCAGAGTGGCAAAAGTGCTTCGACAATTGGTTCAAACGCATGCAAAAGTGTATAGATCTTAATGGAGAATATTTTGAAAAACAATAAAGTGATTTTCGATGATTAATATTTGTTTTTGTTCTCTAATCCCGAAATATAAAAGGCACCCCTCGTATTAGCTTGCAAACTTTGAAACAAACAATAAAACAATTTAATCAACATTAGAATAATCATTTTGCCTTCCAGTTGCAAGCAAAATTTTTTTGTTATAATCATAAACCTCCGTTTGTATGCTTTTCTTACGTTAGCAAGAAGTACATTTTTATAGGTAATGTTTAAATTTCAGTAATAGTACTGATCATGCTTTCTTTCACAGTGTCAGAATTGTCAAATCCAATGCAATAGTTTCCCGTTACTTGGCAAACTGAGTCTCCGCTCAGTGTTGTTTTGCGTTTTTTTGTTTGACTGTTCAGATACTCGGCTCTAAGCCAGGCATATACCCTCTTTATTTTACCATGAGTCGAAGCGAGAGTTGACAAAGAGCTGGTGGTAATACTTTTTGTACATTCTATTAGTAGCTATACATGCTAAGACTCAATTCAATCATAAAGGAAAGAAAAGAAATGAAGAACTGATTGTTCATTTAAGATGAGTTTGAGCTATGCAAATAAATATGCTTTCGTGGCCCAGTGGGTAGAACAGCCACCTACGGATCACAGCACACTGTGTTCAATCCTCAGTGGAAGCAAAAATATGAAAAATGTGTTATATAGCAAATTTTTTTCGATTTTATTCAACTTGAGCGGCGAATTGCTGTGTTGTTGTTTTCATAACAACCATTTCGTTACATTGGTTTTACCCCCCCCCCCCTCCCCAACCCCCAACTAGCTCACTGTATTGTTGTATACGCGGCTATAAAAGTTGCACTTAAAAAATTTTTAACAAGATGTCTTAAATACTCAATTCTTGATCTAAAAAACAATCATGTTTTCAATATATAAGACTGAAACAGAATAACTGTTTCATTTCGTTCCCAATAAACATTGTGGCGAGGGGTGATTCGTTAACGAATCGCTTGTGAATCGTTTTTTTTTAAAGTTTTCGAATAGTTTCATATCGACTTCATCAGAGGTTGGCTTGATGCTTAAAGAAAGCACCGATTGAAATCATGACTTCCTAAACTCCATTTAAGATGTTTTGAAACAAAAAAAAAAACAATTTTTTCCGACTTTTCAATATACAAATTTTTTTAAGAAAAGTATTTCTTATTAACTTTCTATTGTTAATACGTCATTTAAGCTTTTTAAATTAGTTTTTTAAATTTTGTTTTTATTTTAATTTTAAGTGAAAATTTTCATAAATTTTTATATGAAAAAAATTTTGTGAAATATTTTTTCATCTGTTATGTTATTTCGTGCTTATTCTTTATATAAATAATTTTCACTTATAATTTGTTCAAGATTTTCATATGAATAAGTTGTCGTTAACAAATTGCTTTTTGTTGTTTTGGCGACTCGTTAAAGAATTGCTTTTTGTTGTTTTGGCGACTCGTTAACGAATTGCTTTTTTTAGTTTTGGCGACTCGTTAACGAATTGCTTTTGCATAGTTTTGGCGACTCGTTAACGAATGGCTTTTTTCGGTTTTGACGAATGTATAACGAGCCGAAAAAAAGTTGATCAAAAAATGATTAAAAAAAAAATAATTTCGAACTTTTGAAAAGCTAAATCTTTAAAAAGATACCTAAATAACAAAAAAAATAACAAAAAAAAAACAAAAAAAAAATTTTTTTTGGACCAAGTTGGGGTTCGAACCCATGTCCGCGAATGCTGGCTTTTATTATCAAGCAAATTAAGAGGTTACATGACATTGGCGATTTTTGAAATCGATTTTTTTTTAATAATATTGTATTTTAGTAAATTTTCTCAAGATTCTAAGAAAAAAAATTTCATGAGAAAAATTCCTACGGGTTCAAAAGTTACAGCCGGATTAGTGAGAGCGGTATATACTTGTTTTACTTGCTACCTGACTTTTGGTGGTTGTTATTTCGTACCTACTTGAAGGGTGAAGGGTGAAGCCCGAATTGCTAAACGATTGCAAAAAACTATAAGAAACAGCACAACACAAGATAACGAGGCATACAGTACAGGCATGACAGATTGAAGGTAACCTTTTTTTTTCTTTGTTCACAAACTTTGAACGCGTTTATCTCGAAACCATGTTTTCGTACTGGTTGCGGCACTTGCGGGTTCATTTTTGACGAAATTTATTTTTTTAAACTTGATTCGCTATCGTATGACACGAGCTTTTTTTCGATTTTATGAATTTTTAAAGTCAATATTTTTTTCGAAAAAACACACTTTCAAATTTGGAACATCACCAAAAATTGAAAAAAAATTTAAAACAAAAAGCTCGTGTCATACGATAACCAATTTTGTTAAGTTTTAAAAAAGTCATTTTTTTCCAGATCGGAGAATTTTTGCAACTCCCAGCGCTGCAACCACGAGGCCCCGTATTTTTCTCTGCCGCCAGTTTTGGAAAATGTTTGTTTTTGACTGAGTTATGAATTTTTAAAAAAAGGCCGGTTTTCTCTGCCGCGAATGTCATGTCCCTCCTTAAGCAAAATATATTCAGCATCTGAAATAGCTGAGTGGGTAAGGTGCCGGACTAACATTCAGATGACGTGGTTTCAATTCTTGACGTGGTAAGCTTAAAATAAGTTTTTATTTTTTATTTTTTATATGATTTATATGATTCGTTATCGAATTGCTTTTTTTTTTAGTTTTGGAAACTCGTTAAAGAATTGCTTTTGCATAGTTTTGGAGACTCGTTAACGAATTGCTTTTTTCGGTTTTGGCGATTCATTAACGAAGGAGCAATATCTCCCGCTCGCGATATTATAAATGTATCGTTACTAATAATTGCTAATGAATGAAATGCACGAGAATGCGATTCGTAAGCGATAACATTAGTGAATCATTTTGGGTTATTATCTTCATCGATTGGTAAAACTTTAGTCTACACCAGCTGTTTTTCTCACAGTTGTTCTTCACTGTTTGTGTGAATTTGAACATATGCTAGATGTAGAGTCGTTAGTAATTTTTTACCATTTCCCTCTTCAGTTTTCAAAATTCAACAGCTCACGTTTCTGGTATCCTCTTTTATTGTTTACCTTTGCATAACTTCCACCTTACTTTGAGACCACTTCAACCTTCTATTCGCCCATATGTGCCGTCAAATGTAAGTGTTACAAAAAGTGCAATAAACGCCTTTTTAGTTATAATTTTATTGCTACACTGTCGTAGGTTTTCTTTTTCCTCTTCGTTCTCATCACTCTTCACTCTCAACTCTCCCACTCAAAATCGATTGTAGTCGAAAAGAACAAAGGAAAAGAAGAAATAAAAAGAACACTTAAAAGTACTTTAACAGGTTTCAATATATGACAGAATCCAGAAACAAAAGAATTGAAGTATCTTCCTACGCTGCTGCCTACGATTCCGCCGCAACCCCTTCTCACCACTTTACACTTAAGACTGCAGTTTTAATACACCTGCAGGAGGTGCGTGTTTTGTGCATAGCTACAAAGAAGTCAAGCCTAGACAAGTTGTTTATTTTTTTTTTTCTTAGGTGTAATTTAATTTTTTCCACCTCTAGCTACTACTCATCTGTGCTCTAAACAGTTCTTTGCTCTCGCTTTTGTTCATTTAGGTTTTTTTTTTTTTAATTTGGTGTTTTTTTTATTTTTTATTTTCAAATAAATCAATAAAATTAATTACGATGGCACAACGATGGGGCTGATTGTGGGTGAAAATGAAGCAAAAACTAAGACATACACGTATATTGAAGTTATTTTATATCTCAAAATACATCAAAATACTGTGTTATTTTCATTATTTTGCATTTAACATTTTTTTTATTTAATTAGATTTTATTTTTATTCAAGTTATTTTGTTTATTAAATATTATATTGCGTTAAAACAAACCATTGAAAGCGGAAATCTTTAACAGTATATAAGTTGTTTGCATGAGCTCTAAGTTTTCACTAAAGTTTCTTCTCCCTTGAGATTTTTTTGTATCGAAATTAACGTGATTAATATTTAATTTATATAAGATGTAGGGTAGTAAGGAAGTTTCCCTCAGTGTCACATTTTGTTGTCATATTCCACGAACTAAAATTTAATTAAAACAAAAATGGTATTCCATGAACTTTCGTCGACAAACATTCTCTAAACGTGAAAATTTCTTTCTATTACTAACTACTTCTATTATAGATAATTAAAAATGACTCGCCGTATTCAACGAACTAAAATTTAATTAGAACTAAAATGGAATTCTTTGAAATTTCGTCAACAAACATTCTTTGAAAGTTAACACTTATTATTTCTCTTATTATAATTATTCTCTTATAATAAGAGAAATAAATAATTTAAAATAACCTGAAGTGAAATTTCACGTATCACTCTAAAATGTGTGGGGGGGGATGATAAAACATGACCCATTTTAACGCAAGTACGTTGTAGAAAAATAAAAGAATATTGGAGTCATACAATCAATAATGAACCACATTTGAAAAATAAAAATTAAATTCTTATTTTTTTTGTAACTTCATTCCGCGAAAGACATTGCACAGTGCTTTGCGCTCATACAAATTTTGGAAATATATTTTCCCAACTATGATAATCAAATTTCGTTTGTTTAGTAAGTTTAAGATATCTAAAAAAATTTTCTAAAACGGGGTTAAAATCTGTCACTCCCTAGGGGTATCTCCCTTGGACTTATATTAATTTTTAACATGATTTTGTATGGAAGGTACATACAAAAGATGACCAATCTTAACGAAACTCGTTTTGAAGGCCAGAAAAATGGTCTATTAGAAGTGTATTAAAAATGCTTGAAATAGGTCAGTCCCTAGGGATACCTCCCTTGGACCTATATTAATTTTTAACATGATTTCGTATGGAAGGTATATACAAAAGTTGACCAATCTTAACGAAACTAGGTTAGAAGGCTAGAAAAATGGACTATTAGAAGTGTATTAAAAATGCTTGAAATAGGTCCGTCCCTAGGGATACCTCCCTTGGAACTATATTAATGTTTGTACATGATATTGTATGAAAGATACATATAAACATTGACCTATCTTGACGAAATTCGGTCAGAAGGTTAAAAAAAAATAAAATATATGTGTACGGTAGTAAATGGTCGAAATTGGTTATACCCACCCAAGGGGTACCTCCCTTGGGCCTATATTAATTTTTTACATAATTTTGTATGAAAGGTATATACAAATGTTGATCAATCTTAAGGAAACTCGGTCGGCAGACTAGGAAAATAGACTTATAAAAGTTTACTAAAAATTGTGTAAATCCGTCAGTTTCTAGGACAATCTCCCTTGGGCCGATATTAATTTTTTTACGTAATTTTGTATGGAAGGTACATACAAAAGTTGACCAATCTTAACGAAACTCGGTTAGAAAGCTAGAAAAATGGGCTATTAGAAGTGTTTGATCGAAATTGGTTATACCCACCCAAGGGTTACCTGCCTTGGGCCTATATTAATTTTTTTAACATAATTTTGTATGAAAGATATATACAAATGTTGACCAATCTGAACTAAACTCAGCCATAAGCTAGAAAAATAGACTAATAGATGTGTACGGTAAATGGTCGAAATTGGTTATACTCAAGGGGTACCTCCCTTGGGTCAATACTAATTTTTAACATAATTTTGTATGGAAGTTACATGCAAAAGTTGACCAATCTGAACTAAACTCTGTCAAAAGGCTAGAAAAATAAACTTATAGATGCGTATTGAAAATGGCCGAAATCAAATATACCTTAAGGTTACCTCCCCTGGGCCTATATTAATTTTGTTAATAATTTTGTATGAAAGGTATATACAAAAGTTGACCTATCCTATTGAAACTCGATGATGTGTAGTGAAAATTATCGAAATATATTAGACCTTAGGAGTAACTCCCTTAGACCTATATATTAATTTTTAACCGACTTCAAAAAGGAGGAGGTTCTCAAGTTCGTCGGTTTCTGTTTTTTTTTTTTTTAAATGTATGTATATCGATAACTCCTAAACTATATGCCTGATTGCCATAATTTTTGGTGAACAGATAGATATCATAAGCATGGAGGTGCCCGTAAAAAGTGGACGGTATTCGAGAACTGGGCGTGGCAATACTAGATCTCGCAATACTAGATACTACTGTATCTCGAATAATATTGACACTTGGGTACTGCAATTTAGTGTAGGGGTAGGCACAGTTATTACAAATTACGGTCAAGAAAATGGGCGTTATTCGACAAATGGGCGTGGCAATATTAGAAAAACAGTGTATCTTGAATAATTTTGAGACTAGAGTACTGCAATTTACTATAGGGGGGTAGGCATTATTATTACAAATTATGGCCAATAAAGTGGGCGTTATTCGAGTAATGGGCGTGTCAATATTAAAAACACTGTATCTCGAATAATATTGACAGTAGTGTACTGTAATTTTATGTAGGGGTAAACACAGTTAATAAAAATTACGGTCAAGAAAATGGGCGTTGTTTGACAAATGGGCGTGGCAATATTAGAAAGAGTGTATCTCGAATAATATTCATACTAGTGCACTGCAATTTGGTATAGGGGTAGGCATTATTAGAACAAATTACGGTCAATAAAGTGGGCGGAATTCAACTACTGGGCGTGGCAATAATAGAAAAACACTTTATCTCGAATAATATTGACACTAGTGTACTGCAATTTAGTGTAGGGATAGACACAGTTAATACAAATTACGGTCAATAAAATGGGCGTTATTTGACAAATGGGCGTTGCAATATTAGAAAGAGTGTATCTCGAATAATATTGATACTATGGCACTGCAATTAAGTATAGGGGTAGGCATTATTATTATAAATTACGGTCAATAAAGTGGGCGGAATTCGATAATTGGGCGTGGCAATATTATAAAAACAGTGTATCTCGAATAATATTGACACTAGGGCACTGCAATTTACTGTAGTACATGGGTAGGCAGAATTATTAAAAATTACGGTCAATAAAGTAGGCGTTATTCGACAAATGGGCGTGGCAATACTAGAAAAACACTGTATCTCAGTTAATATTGACGCTGGGGTACTGAAATGAAGTACAGGGGAAGGCACAATTATTACAAATAACGGTCAAGACTGTGTGCGCTTACTCAACAAAGGGGCTTGGCAATATTAGAAAAACTCTATATCTCGGATACTATTGACACTAGGGTAATAAAATTCGTTACAAGAATGGGTATAATTATTACAAAACACTTGATATCTAATTTAATCTTAAGAGACATATATTTGAAATAACCAACAAACTTTTAGAATTTAATAGAACAAATTTTTTAAGAACAGTTGTATTTATGTAGTTTATACACTTTTTTTCGAAAATTTGTAATTTCATATTCTCTTAAAAGGAAGAATTAAAAACTTCAAAAAAAAATCGACTACTAAAGCACAACAAAGTAAAAAATTACTTTAAAGTAACTTTTCCTTTTAATTTCTTGGTCATATTTGATAATTTATTTAAATATATTACTACATTGGAAAACTTATTATTTTAATTATTCTCTAATTTGTTTTATTATCACAAATATATAAATTTCTTTATGAATACAAAAGCTTTGAAGTTGGCGCTTCTGATTAAAAGTCTGATTATATTAGCGCCGAAATTAAAAGCTTTTGTATTCATAAAGAAATGTAGTAATTTAGTGAAGAAAGTAGTGATTTTGTAGTCGGTTTTTTTTTTAAAAAAAGTTGTTTGTATAGAAGGTTCAAAACGGTAATAATCGGTTGAGAGTGTCCCAAAAAACGTTAAATATAGCTGTTAGAATGCAATTATAAACAAAAACTCGATTCGGCACGCTGGATACTAGCGCACAAGTCACTTTAAGCTGCTTGTTCGGCTGGCACTATACGCACTTTAAGCTTTTTTTTCATATAATTGTATGCACAGCAACCAGCTGGCACTATAAACGCGTCCTTACCAAGGTTCAAATCACCAGCAAAATGTTGATGATTGGAAAGATTATTAAGAAAGAAAAGGCAATTTTCGCTATGAGCATTGTATAGCTCCTGGAAGCTTCCAAATGGTATATAACTCACAATAATAAAAAGTTCAAATACATTATCCACAAAGAGTTTAGCGATAATCTGATTCATGTCAAGAATTACGAAAAACATTGAAAGAAGATCAATTCAATATTTCTGTAGTTTGATGGCATTTATTTTGCAGTTCTCTTACCACCAATATTCTAGATAACTCATGCTCTACAATAATCGATTCGATTCTATTTATTTAATTTTTTGTTTACAATCTATGTATTATACAATCTAACAGACTATTAAGTACGAACATTTAATTAATTACAAGTCTTAACCTAACCTAATTAAAAATAATGAAAAATTGAGAAAATGTGAAAAATTATTACACAAACGAATGCTTCTAACAATAGGTTCATTCAAAGAATAATTAGTTCTATGAATTTTATCATCAAACATACAATGATTTCTTAGAGATCTAGCTGGAATATGTAAAACGAACAGACTTCGTATATCGTTACAATTGTTTTTTGCCAAATGGAACATTATGAACAAACAAAAGGGAAGAATAAGATCGTCTATCACTTAAAGACTGCAACCCAAGCAGTTTACGTCTAGCTTCATAAGATGGAAGACCATCAGGCCACTGCATTTTATGAAGCGCATATTTGTAAAATGTTTTTAAATTTTTTCTATGCGATTAGAGTGTTCAGCATAAAATGGGTCCCAGATAGTTGAACAGTAATCAAGAATACTTCGAACTAGAGAGACATATAGAGCTTTAACTGATAAAGGGTCTTTAAAACTTTGAGAATTTTTCTTTATAAAACCCATCATAACATATGATTTAGTGATAACATATTCATAATGAGATTTGAAACTAAAATTAGAGTCAAAAATTACATCTAAGTCCTTATTCTCATGTCTGCGGATTAGATTGCAATTCTTTGGCGACAAGGAATAACGACTTAACTCAAAATATCGTAAAAAAAGAAAAAAAAAACGATATTTTAATAGCAATAACTACGACCTTTTTTCGGAAATATATGAACCGTTAAACCAACGAAATAGGTACAGACATAAGTGGCTATCTATTCTGTGCAAAAAATGGATTTCTGGATCCTTCCAAAGATTGGCAAAACAGGAAATACCATATCGCTTTTTTACGATATTTTGAGTTTAGTCGTTATTACTTGTCGCCATAGAATTATTGATAGAGTAATTAAAAACAATTTGGTTACTACACTTCGTATACGAAATTATACAACATTTGCTTATGTTTAAATTCAAATTGCTCATTAAACACCAATGACTAGAAGTGTTTAGGTCATTTTGTAATAAAAAGCAATTTTTCTAAAAAGAAATTTTTAGAAATAATTTAACGTCAGCGAACAACAAACATTTTGAGACATGAAATAAACGAGGCAAATCTATATTAGCAAAAATTATTTTGTGTGTGTTTGCAAGGTTGATTTATAAGGTTGTCGCAAGGGAGAGAGCGAGTACCCATAATTGTCAAATCGAAGTTGACAGCTCATAGAAAATCTGCAAGTACTCTCTTTTATCATCCGTTTCTCTTTCGTAGTGATTCGCAAAATTGGTTGGTTTTGACAATTATGGGTACTGAGAAGAGAGTGCGATCAGCCCTGCGACAACCTTATATATCAACCTTGTGTGTTTGTTTATTTGTTTGTTTGTTTGACTTTTATACAAATCTAAACGGCTGAACGGATTTCGCTCAAACTTAGGACGTGTATTACTTACGTTTTAGATTAGGTTTTTGCATACTTAGTTTTAACCACGCCCCATTTAACCGACCGCAAATGAATAAAAATGCAATATTTCAGACTGTTTCTATTGTTTGAGATTAAAATTTTGTAATTTAGTTTGTATGGTACAATTGTATAGTACCAGTTGTTTGTATAGTACAATTGTACTAAAACTGGGTTTCGACACCCTCTTTTACCGCCCACAAATCAATGAAAATGATATATTTCAAACGCTTTTGGTGTTATAAGACTAAAAATTTGGCAATTAAATTTGTATGCTCACCGTTGGCAATTAAAAATGGGCGTAGTAGCACTATAATTACGTCCACTTTTAAGAAATCATTAATACTCCAAAAATTCTGGGCCGATTGCGCTCAAATTTTGGCAGCAGATTGTTTTCGAGCACAAGAGATGTGACGAGCAAAAATGTTTGCCACATCTTCTTTCACCGCCCACAAATAAAAAAGTATGGTTGCTGGAACGTCCGTGGCGAAGCCACAGACCACTGGGACCTGCTAGTCATTTATAAAAATTAAAAACAATAAATGTCCACAGTGCGTAATTCTAAAATATTTTTGACAGATATTTTCGAGATAAGTGGATCTGTCTTGTAATATGGCAACTAAGTACAATTTTTCTGAGTGACTACCTTGAAATTTTATCATGTTACACGTGAATTTTTTAACACTTATGTAATACATAAGCAAATCATTGTCTGCCGTTGTGCAAAGCTTGAAAAACAGCTGCAACAACTGCATTCATTGGCAGCGGCAATTTTTTGCAACTTCAATGTGCTCGACGGACAGCAACAAGATGGCAGGCAAGCAACACTGCAGCCGGCAAAAAGTATGCAGCAACTGTTGAAAAGCACTCGAAAGTACGATCAAATGAGGTGGTAGCTAAAACAACAGCAACTTAGCGAGAGAGAAAATATAATAAAACTTTAAACATATAATAAAAACTAACTCACAAAAGCAGCATAAAAATTGCAAAGCAATAAAAACAATAAGCAGAACATGCAACAGAAAACCCGCCAAAAAACCACCAGGCTGGGACCAGAAACAAGCAGAGCAGATGACGACCGGTATGCAGCGCTGTGGACCGTATATCATAAACTGTAAATATTTATGTATAAACTAGCAGATTGGTCGACCGACCAAGCAACCAACCAACCCGGCCGGCCGGCAAGTTTCAATCAACAAAGCAAAAATTCACAAGTCAGCGCATAAAGCATGAATCTTAATTTATGAGCGTGTACTATTTATTGATGGCAATGTTGGTGGTGCTGATGGTGGTATTCATGTGGTTGTTGTTTCTTGTTGCTGTTTAAAAACACATGATTTAAGTTCGTTCGGACTGTGTCAATTGCTGTCTGCGTGTGACAATCGTTTGTTCTGTCTAACATGTTGTCAGTTTTGTCTGTCTGTCTGTCTGCCAGAACGGCAGGCTGTCTTTATGCATAGCTTTGTGTATACTTCATTGACCTTTTTATCTGCTGCTGTTGTATATCTGAATTTTCTGCAAAAATCTTCAATCAACATAAAAATTATTATGGTTGAATAAGTTGTTAAATGAACTAACTAACAGCAACAGCAACAGCAACAACAAAAATAACAATAACATAAAAAAAGGGTTGGTTATTTTATTGTTGATTGTTAAGTCAGTCAATCAGTCAGTCAGAGTTGGAGGCATCAAACAAGCAACTTTTTTTATGTTTTTTTGTTTTTTATTCCTGCTGTTTTGCTGTTTGAAATAAATTAAAATAAATATTTTCCGGTTTCAATTATTTAAAATTTAGTGCGTACCTCTGCACTATAAAAAGTAAAATCATGAATGTACAAGCAGACACACATAGTTACAACAAAACACAACAACAACAGAGAATAATGTGATTGTATAAAAATCTATTTAACTGCTTCAATAGTTTTTATGACAGACAAGAATTGGTTGATATATTTTCAGAAAAGCAAACATAGCAAAACGAAATTAAAATCATTGCATCGGAAATGAAAATAAAATTGAGATTTTTTTTTTTTTCTAGTTTGTGGATAGTCTGCAAGTCAAGCATTTGAAAAGAAAGGCACTTGGATGGATAGGCGTTGTTTTGAAACTTATTTTCAAGAAACCAAAAAAAAATTTATGAAGAGAGGTATAAAAGGCTTTTTTCGAAATAAAACAGATAAATTAATGAAATAGCCAATATTTTGGCTTCATTTAGTGGCATTTAGTGTAGCATTTGAATACAATTTCGGTCATATCATTCTGTTAGTCCAATTTGGCACCACTTTTTCCAGCATAGCCACCAAATGTTGGTTTCCAACTGTGTTCAGTCTTAGTTGTTTTATCAATATGTACCAGTGACTTGACGTACCCACACAAAAAGTAGCCTAGGTGGCCAATTAAGAGTCCCATTTCTATATATGATTCGCTCACCAAAATTTCATCCCAATAAAGTGATGTTTTCACGCGTTGTATGGCTTGTTGCACCGTCCTGCTGGAACCATTTAGCGCGTTTATAGTGCCAGCTAGATGCCTTGCCGGACCGAATTGAGAAGGAAAGCTGCAAAATGCTGCACATACAATCATATGAAACAAGCTCAAAGTGCGTATAGTGCCAGCCGAACAAGCAGCTTAAAGTGACTTGTGCGCTCCGATCCAGAGTACCGATTGTTGCTTTCTCACTCGCTCGCACGCAAATTTTTTTTTCGCTTTCAATATGCTTTTTTTTCTATACAATTTTTTGAAATAGTTAAATATTGTATTTGTGGGTCTTTGTGGTATTTTTTTTAAGCGAAGCTATTAACCCCTCCTACCTATTTGATTTTGTACACAAAAATAAACAAACAAAAAGAGCAGCAACAAGGCAATAAAAACTTTTTTAGTTTAGTTTTGTATTGTTTTGTTGTAAAATCAACAATAATACAACAAAACTTAAAGAAAAAAAAGTTGAAACATTGCAAACTAGTTGCAAGATTAATGGTCAATTTCTTCACAGAGTACTAGCACTAAACTGTGGACTACGACTTCTCAAGTCGCCTTATCCACGGTTAAGAAGTTGCCTAATCCACGGTTTAGTGCTAGTCCTCTGTGAAGAAATTGGCTGTAAGTGACTTAACGCTGCTTGAAGTGCGTACCAGCTGAAACATTGATTCGAAGTATCTTGTGTCAGCAGCTGATGTACGTTTTTTTAATGTGCGTTCTTTAGACATACTTCTGCTTTGTCTAAAAAAAGTTCAAAATAAAATTGCAGCAAGAGGCAACAAACAAAAGGCGGATTGCAAAAAACGTCTTAACAAGCTGAAATAGCAAGTTACTTGATGCGACTTAAAGTGACTGAAAGTGCGTTTGAGCGGTTTTTTTCGCATTTTTCTTTTTCACTTGTTGTCCGCTGGTTTAAGGGAAACAAAAAGTGTACACGAAATCACATGACTTTTATGATGCTTCGATTGCAAAAACAAACAAAAAAAAAACTTAATATATATACAAACAAACTCAAAATAGTCAAAAACCAGCCGCAACTAGTCGGCAACTGGAACAAGTTGGCGGCTGCAAGCGCGCACTATACGCACTACCAGCTGCATAAAGTATGACACGTTTCCAGCTCGGTCCGGCACGGCAACCAGCGGGCTTTTTAAACGCACCCTTATATATGCCGAGCCGAACCGAGAAGAAAAACTGAAAAATGCTACATATACAATCATATGAAATAAGCTCAAAGTGTGTATTGTGCCAGCCGAGCAAGCAGCTTAAAGCAACTTGTGTGCTGGTATTCAGCGTGCCGATTGTTGCTTTCTCGCGCGCTCGCACGGTTTGCATTTGTTTTGTTTCATTTTTCACGCTGCATACTTATTATTTTCATTAAATAACATTGTTAACAATTAATTATTTGTGAAGTGATCCATCCACCTAAAATTTAAAAGTATTCCGATTTTGATAAAATGTTCACCATATATAATGCTTGTTGTTATATGCTCAAGCTGTAAATTTTTTTTTGGCCTTGATTAATGGAATAACTTTTTACAGGTTGTTTAATTTTTTTTTTAGTTTAGTGATATGCAAAAGTAAAAATATTTTATATCGAAATGAATTAGAAAAAATTATTAATTAATTGACATACTCTTAAAAAGAGATATCATCCAGTAGAGTGGTCTCTAAAGGTTTTGAAGTTTATATGAGCATTTATATAAGGCAAACTTGCACTATTTAACTTCATCAAACAAAAATTATGCTTAAAGTCACTCAGCTAGCATTTTCAACTGCGTAAGAATTATCTGCAAGTGTTCATAAAAATTTTCTAGATTGGCAATAAAGAAAAAGCCCTTATCGCTTTTTTACGATATTTTGAGTTGAATCGTTATTACTTGTGACCACAGATATATCTTTATGAAGTTTTTAGGTAAACTGAAGCAACACATTGAGAGTGTTCCTGTGAAGTTTGGTGACAATTCGTTAAGTGGGCGTGGCACTTCCCATACAACCCATATTTGCGCTATCGGCCACAAACAAAAAAACGCTAAATATCAGACGGTTTTCATCGTGAAAAAAAACAAAAATTTAGTAATTTTGTTCAGATGGTTACAGTCGGCAAGTGTAAAAAATGGGCGTGGTCGCACTGTATCTGCGCCCAACTTTTCGAAATCATGCTAATTGCTGCGCTGATGGTGAATTGACACGTTTTTATAGTGAAACTTGGCATGTAGGTTTACCAAGTGGTGGTCACTATAATTATATAATTGTTGCCATGCCCACTTTAACCGCCCACAAAACAATAAAAATACTATATTTCGGACGGTTTTGAGCGTATAATCGTTAAATTTGGTAATTTAGTGCATATGTTTACTTCCGACAACTTTTAAAAAATGGGCGTGGTCGCACCAGGTCTGCGCCCACTTTTTTATAAATAATTTTAATTTCTGAATTGGTCACGTTTTGAATAGTGAAACTTGGGATGTAGGTGCTATGGGTTCAAGCGGCGGGCACTATGTATATAAATGTTGCCACGCCCACTTTTACTGCCCACCTATACATATAGAAAGTGCGTGGCACCTCCCATACAACGCAAATTAGCGATATCGAATAGCTTTGGAATTATAGGTATAGATAATTACAGTATACAGCCTCGAAATTTGGTATTCGACATAAATTTATACGTGCTGTTCCACTGGTACTATTTCATGGACGTTTGAGTGTGGCACTTTTTCAGCAGCCCAAATTTTCGATATAACTTTCTAACTATAAGTCACATCAATGGAACTCGTTACGAACTTACCAACTTGGCGTGTTCTCCGACTAGTAAAATTGAGCGAGCATTAAGCAAGGGGGCGTGGCACCAGCCATACCATTCAAATGTTTGCTATACAATAGCATTGGTCCTATACGCCGCATAACAATGAAACTCCGTGTGGAGTTACTAATTGGCCTGGTCTTTCTATTGCAAAACAGGCACGGGCATTGCCAAATGGGGCGTGGCTCTGCACATACAAGTCAAATGTTGCATAAAGAACAGCTATGTAAGTGAAAGTCACAGAACACTGAAACTCAGAAAAGAGTTACCACTTGGTGATGTTCTTCTAGTAGAAAACTGGGACGGGCATCGGACGAGGGGGTGTGGCTCCGCCTATACAAGCCAAATTTTTGATAT
Source organism: Coremacera marginata (assembly GCA_914767935.1). NCBI lineage: Eukaryota > Metazoa > Arthropoda > Insecta > Diptera > Sciomyzidae > Coremacera > Coremacera marginata. The sequence continues at coordinate 10,042,470 of OU612043.1, read as the reverse complement.
CGAATAGCATTAGAAGTAAGTCACAGAGCATTGAAATTCTGAATGGAGTTAATATTTGCACCGAAAAAAACTTAAGACAAATTAAGAATAAGCTTATGTTAATTTATTCAATGGCTTCGGCAATATGGGGCCTTCCAAGTTCTTCGATAAGACAATCAAGTTTTTTTTGTTGATCTCTTGAATTTTATTTGAATGGCAAATTGTCGATATTTTGTAAAATTTAACATATCGAACACTAAATACAAAACAGTCACAACTCAAAATTTTTAAATTTCTAGGTGAAGCAAAAAACAATTTTATTTTTGAAGGAACTCTACATTATAAAGAAATGAGACAAAACATTTCTTTTAAACTCTACAAAAAGAAGATGTGTACAAAATGTATTTGATGTGTAACAGCCGAAGTATCTAATCACTACGAATAGTTTTACACTAAAAAGTAAAAATTTGTAAATTATAAGTTGTGACTGTTTTTTATTTTGTGTGCGATATATCCGTTCTACCAAGGTTTTTTATATAATTTTACATAAGTTTAAGTGATGATTTAAACAAATTTTATACATAGCGTTTGTGTACTTTAACAAGAATTTTTCTCAATTTTACAAACATCAACTCTAGCAATTCAAACGATTGTTTAAGCCATTGCTTAAACCATGTTAAGCTTGCACAAATACTTTCGTCATTACACATTAGTTTTGCCATTCAGTACATTTTTCTTTTCTTTTACAAAAGTCAACTTGTATGTTTTTACTATGGTTTTTTCTCTCGCTGTGGTGATGTGCAGTGGGAAACTGGAACGGGCACGGGTACACACAGAGAAAATTTTCGGGTATAATTTGCCTAAGAACTTTGGCCAGAATGGGTTATCGAAGTATTTGTATAATTAAACAAAGGAAATTTAGGAAACCTTCTGCTAAAATGGGTTGCCGTAGATTTTAGGCAATATTAAAAAAGAAACTTGGGTATCATAACCTTAGGTAAGTTATACTTATACTAGTGAAAATTTCCTAAGTAAGGCGTTTGCAACAAACGCTTACGTTGTTCTCTTATGATTTGTTTATTGTTTTTTTTTTCATCTTTTCAGTTATGTTTGACACTCATCATGTCAACTCATCAGTAGTCTTTAGTGATTCTTGCTATGATCCACTATGTTGTTTTATGTTCTATTTGTTTGGTGAATGTTACGAATAAATTACTTCGAAATACGAAAGTCGAAAAGTTGACAAAAAACTTTTATGAAATTTACACAAATTTCTTAAGCTTCATACAAAAATAGTTACCATTTCAGGCAATACGCCGTAGGTATTTTTCTGTATTTAAGGGTCTTATAAAAGTTTTGAATATACTTATTATTTTCAAATATAACAGGTCATTCAATAAGTCCGTAGGATAAGTAAGAAAATAACAAAATTTTGATACAACTCGATTATATTATTCAACATAGTTGCCTTCGACAGCGATACAACGAGTATAGCGATTTTCCAACATTTCGATACCGCTTTTATAGTACGATTTCTTTTTCTCGTCAAAATAGGCCTCAGTTTAAGCGATTACTTCATCATTGTACTTGAATTTCTTTCCAGCAAGCATTGTCTTGAAATCTGAAAACAAGAAAATGTCGCTGGGAGCTAAATCTGGAGAATACGGTGGGTGGGTAAGCAATTCGAAGCCCAATTCATTCAATTTTGCCATCGTTTTCATCGATTTGTGACACGGTGCCATTGTCTTGGTGAAACAACACTTTTTTCTTTTGCAAATGTGGCCGTTTCTTGGCGATTTCAGCCTTCCACCGATCCAAAAGTGCACAGTAATAGTCGCTGTTGATGGTGGTTCTTTTTTGGAGATAGTCGATGAATATTATTCCTTTCGCATCCCAAAATACAGACATCATCACCTTACAAGCCGACTGTTGGGTCCTGTCCACTCAGCTGACTGTCTTTTGGATTCTGGTGTGTAATACTGAGGCCATGTTTTATCCATTGTCACATATCGACGATAGAATTCGATTTTATTGCGATTTAACAGCGACAAACTCTCCTCTGAAGCATCAAGTCGTTGTTGTTTTTGGTCGACTGTGAGCTCACGCGGCACCCACTTTGCACAGAGCTTTCGCATGCACAAATGTTCGTGTAAAATGGTAAAACCATACCATCTGATATCTTTACAATGTCAGCTAGCTCGTGCACCTTCAATTTGCGATCGTTCATAATCAATTTGTAGATTTTATTGATGTTTTGTGGAATAACAGTCTGATTTGGGCATCCACTGCGCTCTGTATCATTTGTGCTGGTACGACCACGTTTAAAATCCGCAATCCACTTTTCTAACACTTGTCTCGATGGAGTAGAGTCCGGATAATGTTTATCAAGCCATTGTTTGGTTTCCACTGCAGTTTTTTCATCAAAAAGCAATGCTTTATCAAAACTCGAAATTCACTTTTTTTCAATGTCAAGTTGCACACAAAATGCTATAACTCACGAATCCATTGTCAGATTGTTGTCAAATTTTTATACGTATCGTTTGAAGGTTGGTACTAAATAAAAATCATATGGGAAAAATCTAGTAACGCCATCTTTGTGTCATCCTATGAACTTTTTGAACGTACTGATGTTACTATAAAAAGAGGGAAAAATATGGGTTTTGGAGAAAAATTAATAAGACTTAAAAAGAATTCCTAAGTAAGCAAGTGCTAAGCCGAAACACTTTTTTACTCTAATATGAATTAAATTGTCAGGCTTTTGCTAGGCCGCTCAAGCAAATGGTATCCGTAGAAATTGAAGTATATTAATATTCAAACAAATTCGAGTAACTTGAAAAATTCTAGGCAAATTCTTAACAATAAAAAGCAATTGCTACGTTTATTCATTTGATTTTAAGCAATGGCTAAAAACAGTTAAGAAGATATCGTCAAAATGATCTATGATAAATTAGAAATAGCTTTAAGGCAAAGCAATTGCTTGATATAATTCATATCATATTTAAGCAATTACTAAGAGATTTCGCAAAAGCAATTGCTACTGTTTTTATAAAAAACAGTAATGGAATTTGACACGGTGTTATGTAAATGCATGCAGACTTCAAATATATTCAAATATATTTTATTTTGGCAACATTTTTTGAGCTCCACAGTTCAATAACTGATAACAAGAATAGTTAACTGGTTTGTATAATTGTTGAATATATTTATGTGAGAATTATACATAAAAGTTTTAAAGTATCACTATTTAAATAATCAATGAATTTACATGCTGCAAACTTCATTCAGGCTTCACCATTTAGTTTTAGTTTTCAGGTAGACGAATGAAGCGGAATAAGAACAAGAACCGGTTAATTTAACTATAAGAAATGGTGTCAAAAGACTTATTGTTAAAAAAATGTTGAATTAATCCCTCCTATGCAATAAGAATCGAGCAAATAAAGTAAAATTTTGTTTACCATTTCCTGCGACAAGGCGATGTCCTCGGCATTGCGTGTATTGAACATAAATTCATGAAGTAATTTCATCATGAGTGATGATGAATGAAGAGCTGATTGTATGCTTAAGCCAATAGAAGAGGAGGTGGAATACCAAAAACGGTTAATCCACGAAAAATTGTAGAAACAATAAAGTAAACTGCTGTTATTAATCCACACAAACGTTGTTGTTGTTGGTCTAGCTTAATGTATAATTTTATTGATTTAATCAATTGATTGCAAAAATACACTAAAAGTAAAACGCAGCAAAATATGCACATAAAAAACCAGCGAGAATACTTTGCAAGCTGACAGAATATTTAAGCACTTTTTTTTAAATGCAAAATAATCAATAAATATTTCGTATTTTTCAGGATAAACAAACAGACCGGCGCGCACAAATCAGCTGTTATTATTAACATGCACTTTGAGATACTTTCTTTAGTATAGATACGTATGTATCTTTTGCAAACATTCAGATACAAGAAGAAGACCAATCGCTTTATGCATTTGAAGTGTCTTATATTTAGACACACAAAACTGAATGCACAATTATTTTGATTTATTTTAATGCACTTTTCTCCGAATGTATCCGATGGATATATTTTTTTTTTTTTCGTTCTTTAAAATAAAAATTATTTTATTTTTCTAAACCCTTTCTTTGCAAAACTATTTGTTTCAGAGCAGCGAAGGCAACAAAAATCGACATATTATCAAATAATATTAAGGCTCAACGCAGACAGAAGAATACGTTCGTTGTTGGTAGACACGCACGCCGGTCGCTGCTCAGTTGTTAACTGAGCGATTGAAGAGGAAAACGTCGCAGTCATCGCCCAGTCGGCACAGCAAGCAGCAAAACTTTGCAAATAACTGTTGAGAATCTAACGTTAAAAATAACAAAAAAAAATATTGGCTAACAGAGCGAAATGTTTTAATCGAAGAGCATAATGTGAGAGAGCGTGAAAGAGAGGAAGCTAGATAGAGAGAGGACAAATTGGAGCTGGAAAGGTATGAAAGTTATGTGTATTAGTTGTGGGACTGTGTATTTCAACATAAAACAACAAAACCATACGACAATAACAAAACATACAAAACTAACACAAATACAAGAAATTCACAGCTGAGAGCGAAACTATACATGTAATTATAAAAAGAGCACACAACAATTTTTACAGCACTTTTTAAAACAAGAAATAAAAATCAAATTAATTAATAAATAATAAGTGTGCGCAGCAGCGGCAGCGACGCGAGACGCAGCAATAACTGCGAGTGTGTAATCTGCGTCGCGTGGGTCTTGATCTTGCATTTACACTGACGTTCAGACCCACGCGGTGCTATGTGCACAGTGGTTCACAGCTTATTTAAAACCAATCAAAAATTTTATATTCTGAATAATTTTTTTTATAATAATCAAAAAATAAAAAAGATAAAATAAAATTAAATAAAATAAAATAAAATAAAATAAAAAAAAACAAATAAAAAAAAAATAAATAAAGTAAAATAAAATAAAATAAAGTAAAATAAAATAAAATAAAAAAAATTGTAAAATAAAATAAAATAAAATAAAATAAAATAAAATCAAATAAAATCAAATAAAATAAAATAAAATAAAATAAAAATTGTAATATAAAATAAAAAAAAAATGTTAAATAAAATAAAATGAAATCAAATAAAATTAAATAAAATTGTAATATAAATTGTATATATTACATATTGTATATATTATAAAATTGTAATATAAAATAAAAAAAAAATGTTAAATAAAATAAAATGAAATCAAATAACATTAAATAAAATAAAATAAAATAAAATAAAATCAAATAAAATAAAATAAAATAAAATAAAATAAAATAAAATAAAATAAAATAAAATAAATTAAAATAAAATAATTTAATATAAAATAATATAAATAAAATAAGACATAGTAAAATAAAATAAAATAAAGAAGAATAAAATAAAATAAAATAGAATAAAATAAAATAAGATAAAAAATATAAAATAATATAAAATAAAATAAAATATAATAAAATAAGCTAAATTGAAATGAAATGAAATAAATTGAAATGAAATGAAATGAATTGAACTGAAATGAAATAAAATGAAATGAAATAAAATATAATAAAATATAATATAATAAACTAAAATAAAATAAAATAAAATAAAATAAAAAATAAAATAAAATAAAATAATATAAAATACAATTAAAAAAATTGTACAATAAAATAAAATATAATATAAAATAAAATAAAATAAAATAAAATAAAATAAAAATAAAATAAATTAAAATAATATAAATAAAATAGATATAGTAAAATAAGATATAGTAAAATAAAATAAAACAAAATAAAATAAAATATAATAAAATAAACTAAATTGAAATGAAATAAATGAAATTAAATAAATTGAAACGAAATGAAATGAATGAAATGAAATCAAATAAAATAAAATAAAATTAAATAAAATAAAATAGTAAACTAAACTAAACTAAACTAAACTAAAATAAAATAAAATGAAATAAAATAGAATCAAATAATAAAATGAAATGAAATAAAAAAATTGTAAAATAAAATAAAATAAAAAATTGTTAAATAAAATAAAATAAAATCAAATAAAATAAAATAAAATCAAATAAAAAAAAATAAAAAAATATAATATAATATAATATAATATAATATAATATAATATAATATAATATAATATATTATAATATAATATAATATAATATAATATAATATAATATAATATAATATAATATAATATAATATAATATAATATAATATAATATAATATATTATAATATAATATAATATAATATAATATAATATAATATAATATAATATAATATAATATAATATAATATAATATAATATAATATAATATAATATAATATAATATAATATAATATAATATAATATAATATAATATAATATAATATAATAATAAACTAAAATAAAATAAAATAAAATAAAAAATAAAATAAAAAATAAAATAAAATAAAAAATAAAATAAAATAAAATACAATTAAAAAATTGTAAAATAAAATAAAATAAAAATAAAATAAAATAAATTAAAATAATGTAAATAAAATAAGATATAGCAAAATAAAATAAAACAAAATAAAATAAAATAAAAAAAAACAAATAAAAAAAAAATAAATAAAGTAAAATAAAATAAAATAAAGTAAAATAAAATAAAATAAAATAAAATAAAATAAAATCAAAAAAAAATAAAATAAACTAAACTATAAACTAAACTAAACAAAACTAAAATAAAATAAAATAAAATGAAATAAAATAGAATAAAATAAAATAGAATGAAATAATAAAATGAAATGAAATAAAAAAAAATGAAAAAAATAAAATAAACTAAACTATAGTAAACTAAACTAAACTAAACTAAACAAAACTAAAATAAAATAAAATAAAATAAAATAAAATAAAATGAAATAAAATAGAATGAAATAAAATAGAATGAAATAATAAAATGAAATGAAATAAAAAAAAAGCACAGGTGCGTCGTTAAAAACACGAGAGAAGCGAAGTGGATATATACTGTCAAGTCAAATTTGATCTCGCACTCACTTATTAATCAACCTCAAAAAGCTCAGAATTTTTGGTTTTTTTTTTTTTGGCATATGAAATCATTAGTAACTTTAAAGTTTTAATTTCTAAATAATACCGGATTTAATTAAACCAATGAAGACTCAAAAACATGTAGAGACATAAAATTATCAAGCCTCTCATCGGTGGTCTAAAGCTAGTGTGCACAACTGCTATGCTAAAGATTTTGGGTTCGAATTGTATTCGGATATTCGGATTTTTTTCAACTTTTACGCATATTAAAATTTAAGTCAAGATGTGCCGTCTGTAGAGCAACACTTAAATGTTAAATTGGTCAGCATAGCTTTTTATTTATATTTAGTAAAAATTCACACTCAATCACATACACATAGTTTCGCAATATTTGGCGAGCAAGAGATATAATAGTAAAACAGAAAACGAAGAATAGCTAGTTAGAGAGAGAGAGAGAGAGATTTGAAACGTATGCCTTGCATACGAAGGTTTATTTGCAACAAACGTGTTGAATTGAGTTTGCAAAAATTATGAAAGCCGGCCTTTTTTTTTAACACAACAACATAAACATGGAAAATGTCTGACAATTCAGCAAAATAATGAAAGTATTTATTTGAAAAGCTGTGTGAAGTGATATTCTTTTATTTATAAGTTTTATCTTTAAACATTTTCTCTTCGTCTATTTTGCTGATGAGTAAAACATGTTTTTGTTGTATTTTTTTTTTTTTTTTATTTGCTCCCTTGTGTATTATGCCGCTATCGCTGATGTGAGTGAGGCTGGCTGGTTTGTTGCCCTAGTCCAGTTTTTAGCAATCGAACACATTTGAGAAGCTTGATAAAATGTTTCAACGAAATGGTCATGCAAAGAGCAAAGAGGGGAGCGAGAAGAAGTAATCTGTGTGGAGTGTGTAATTATAGCTACGACGATACTTCACATTTTTCGTCATTTAATTGGAAATTAACATTCAAATTAATGGCTACTACATTTTGTTCTTGTGAAATTAAAAAATTATGACAGCAACAAAGCAAAACACCGAAACCAACGTAAGACCAGCGACTTGCTTGAAGGTGTATTAATTGTATACCATACATTTCAGGGCAGTTTGAAACTATGGTAAATTAAATATATATGTATTAGGTATTAAATTTATTATTAAAATTATAAGAATAAATTTATTTTATAAACCGATTAAATACAATTTTGTTCAACAAAAATAACAAACTTAAAAAATACCAAAATTAAAAATGTATCAACCTGAAACTAGCTAGAACGTCTGTCAACTATTTAAAAAACTAAATAAAAACAACACATAACATAATACCCAATAACACCTGATATGTTGATTCAAACATTAGTGCTGACTGCAAACTTAAAAAAAAAGTTGTATTCTTTTTATTTTTAATATAAAGGTTACACATAAAATACAGACACAAAAATAATATAATAGCCGCAATCAACAAATAAGTCTAATCGTTAACATTGCAAAAATGGAGAGAAATGAATTTGAATGAATGAACTCACAAGAAAAATTTTAATGGAACAACTAAATGATTTTAATTGGTGACTATTAAAAGTTTTTCGTAGGTACATAAAAGACGTTGGAACTAATGGTGTGGTCGTTACATTTCTATAGAAAATTGATGATGCAATTTATTTAGAATACACAATATTCAACGAATTATATCGAAGAAAGATTTGGATAAGCAGATACCAACAAACTATTTGCTGCACAACAAATTTAGTACATAAATTGTTAACTCTTCTGTTTAACAACTTTTTATTTCAAAATTGTATCCTACATGTAAGCCTACAGAAGACAGTTGAGCTTAAAGTTCAAAAATAAACTTTTGTAAAGATTACAATACTTAATTTTTTTATATTTTTTTTTTATTTTTCTATTTTTGTATTTTTATATTTTTTTTTTTTATTTTTAAATTTTTTTTTATTTTATATTTTTTATTATTTTTATATTTTTTTTATTTCTTAATTTTTTTATTTTTTATTTTTTTTTATATATTTTTTTGTAAACTTTTTTATATATATTTTATAAATATTTTATATATTTTTTATATTTTTAATATTTTTTATATTTTTTATATTTTTTATATTTTTTATATTTTTTATATATTTTTTTTTAAATATTTTTTATATATTTTTTATATATTTTTTATATATTTTTAATATATTTTTAATATATTTTTTATAAATTTTTTATATATTTTTTATATATTCTTTATATATTTTTTATATATTTTTTTATATATTTTTTATATATTTTTTATATATTTTTTATACATTTTTTATACATTTTTTTATACTTTTTTTATACATTTTTATACATTTTTTATATATTTTTTATATATTTTTTATATATTTTTTTTTTATAATTTTTTATATATTTTTTATATATTTTTTTATATATTTTTTTTATATTTTTTTTATATTTTTTATATATTTTTTATATATTTTTTATATATTTTTTATATATTTTTTATATATTTTTTATATATTTTTTATATATTTTTTATATATTTTTTATATCTCTTTTTATATTTTTTGTATTTTTATATTTTTAATATTTTTTATATTTTTTATATATTTTTATATTTTTTATATTTTTTATATTTTTTATATTTTTTATATTTTTAATATTTTTTATATTTTTTATATTTTTTATATTTTTTATATTTTTTATATTTTTTATATTTTTTATATTTTTTATATATTTTTATATTTTTTATATTTTTTATATTTTTTATATTTTTAATATTTTTTATATTTTTTATATTTTTTATATTTTTTATATTTTTTATATTTTTTATATTTTTTATATTTTTTATATTTTTATATTTTTTATATTTTTTATATTTTTTATATTTTTTATATTTTTCATATTTTTTATATTTTTTATATTTTTTATATTTTTTATATTTTTTATATTTTTTATATTTTTTATATTTTTTATATTTTTTATATTTTTTATATTTTTTATATTTTTTATATTTTTTATATTTTTTATATTTTTTATATTTTTTATATTTTTTATATTTTTTATATTTTACATATTTTTATATTTTTTATATATTTTATATATTTTATATTTTTTATATTTTTTATATTTTTTATATTTTTTATATTTTTTATATTTTTTTATATTTTTTATATTTTTTATATTTTTTATATTTTTTATATTTTTTATATTTTTTATATTCTTTATATTTTTTATATTTTTTATATTTTTTATATTTTTTATATTTTTTATATTTTTTTTATATTTATTTTTATATTTTTTATATTTTTTATATTTTTTATATTTTTTATATTTTTTATATTTTTTATATTTTTTATATTTTTTATATTTTTTATATTTTTTATATTTTTTATATTTTTTATGTTTTTTATATTTTTTATATTTTTTATATTTTTTATATTTTTTATATTTTTTATATTTTTTATATTTTTTATATTTTTTATATTTTTTATATTTTTTATATTTTTTATATTTTTTATATTTTTTATATTTTTTATATTTTTTATATTTTTTATATTTTTTATATTTTTTATATTTTTTATATTTTTTATATTTTTAATATTTTTTATATTTTTTATATTTTTTATATTTTTTATATTTTTTATATTTTTTATATTTTTTATATTTTTTATATTTTTTGTATTTTTTATATTTTTTATATTTTTTATATTTTTTATATTTTTTATATTTTTTATATTTTTTATATTTTTTATATTTTTTATATTTTTTATATTTTTTATATTTTTTATATTTTTTATATTTTTTATATTTTTTATATTTTTTATATTTTTTATATTTTTTATATTTTTTATATTTTTTATATTTTTTATATTTTTTATATTTTTTATATTTTTTATATTTTTTATATTTTTTATATTTTTTATATTTTTTATATTTTTTATATTTTTTATATTTTTTATATTTTTTATATTTTTTATATTTTTTATATTTTTTATATTTTTTATATTTTTTATATTTTTTATATTTTTTATATTTTTTATATTTTTTATATTTTTTATATTTTTTATATTTTTTATATTTTTTATTTTTTATATTTTTTATATTTTTTATATTTTTTATATTTTTTTATATTTATTTTTTATATTTGTCATATTTATTTTTTATATTTGTCATATTTATTTTTTATATTTTTCATATTTATTTTTTTATATTTTTCATATTTATTTTTTTATATTATTCATATTTATTTTTTTATATTTTTCATATTTATTTTTTTATATTTTTCATATTTATTTTTTTATATTTTTCATATTTATTTTTTATATTTTTCATATTTATTTTTTATATTTTTCATATTTATTTTTTTATATTTTTCATATTTATTTTTTTATATTTTTCATATTTATTTTTTTATATTTTTCATATTTATTTTTTTATATTTTTCATATTTATTTTTTTATATTTTTCATATTTATTTTTTATATTTTTCATATTTATTTTTTATATTTTTCATATTTATTTTTTATATTTTTCATATTTATTTTTTATATTTTTCATATTTATTTTTTTATATTTTTCATATTTATTTTTTATATTTTTCATATTTATTTTTTTATATTTTTTCATATTTATTTTTTTATATTTTTCATATTTATTTTTTTATATTTTTCATATTTATTTTTTTATATTTTTCATATTTATTTTTTTATATATATTTTTTTATATTTTTCATATTTATTTTTTTATATATATTTTTTTATATTTTTTTAAATTTTTTTTTAATTTTTTTTATATTTTTTTTTTTTTTTATATTTTTTTCTATATTTTATTTTATTTTTATAATTTATTTTTAAAATTGATTTTTATATTTTATTTTTTATATTATTTTTATAATTTATTTTTATACTTTATTTTTATACTTTATTTTTATACTTTATTTTTATACTTTATTTTTATATTTTATTTTTTATATTTTATTTTTATATTTTGTTTTATTTTTATATTTTATTTTTATATTTTATTTTTACATTTTATTTTTACATTTTATTTTTATATTTTATTTCATATTTTATTTTTTTATTTTATTTTTATATTTTATTTTTATATTTTATTTTTATATTTTATTTTTATATTTTATTTTTATATTTTATTTTTATATTTTATTTTAATATTTTATTTTTATATTTTATTTTTATATTATATTTTATTTTTGATTTCATTTCCCTTTTATATTTTATTTTTTATTTTACTTTTATATATTATTTTTATGTATCATTTTTATATTTAATTTTAATATATTGTTTTTTTTTTATTTGATTTTGGTATTTTCTTTTTATTTTTTACTTTTATATATTATTTTTATAAAAATAAATTTAAATTTAATAAATAAATAAATTAAATTTACCAAATGTATGGTTCTTTTCCCTCCTCTGACTAAACTAAGGACCGAACAGAGACAAGATATACCAAAATGTAGGTGCCTCTGCATACTTCATATAAGTATCCTCTTTATTTTTATAAAAATAAGAATTAATAATTTTTTTATTTACCTATAAAAAATTAATTTACAGTTTTATTAACCTATAAGCATAAATAAATAAATAAAAACATAAATTTAAGACCGGTACTTATATTTTTTTCTGAACTGTCGCAGTGTTATTTTCCAGCTTATAAGAATTTCAAATATTTCCTTGTTTTTGTTTTTTGTTTTTGCTTCTTTTTCTCACTAATTGGAAGTCAGCAAAAGCGAAAATAATAAGAATCCAAATAAAAAAAAACAAAAAAACTAACGCGTAGCAACACTGGAGTGCAACGGCAAGCGACAATTCTTAAATAAAAAAGAAGCCAGCTTTCAGCCACACTGCTTGACAAGAAGACAAAAAAAAAAAAATTTTAGTTGCACTGCAAAATAGTGCAGTAAAAATTTTAAAAACAAAGAAAATGGAGATGAGCAAAAAACAAAAAAAAAAATAACAAAAAGGAAAAGCAGCAAATGTAGCAACAGTGGCACAAAAACCACAATAATTGACTAAAGCGCATCGATTGTTCTCTGATGTTCACGTACGAACGTACGAGTTTATTTCTATGTGTAGATGTATGTTTGTAGAACAGAAAATAAAAAAACGAACACTTAAAAAAATAGAATAAACGGAATGAGCTAGCTTACAAGAAAAGTAGCAATTCAATGACCTACGACAACGACAAGTATCAGCCAAACAAAGAGGGGGGAAATGATGACAAAATAAGTAGTAAAAATTTGCAAGTAGTGAAAATTATGCAAAAAAAGTTAAGCTTAGAATAAAAATATTAAAGCTGAAGAAAAAAAAATTAACATTACACTAAATCATATTTACAAAGGCGAAAATATGGCAACACTTCACTGCTTGAAGAGTAACAAGAAGTTGTACGAATTTTTCTTGACTTCTGTTGTTTGTCAAGTTGATTTCGTCGTCGTTGATATCTGTGAAATAAAACAACAACCGGCTGATGCACCGCGTACTTTGTACAACTATTTTTTCATTACATTCTTTTGTGGTAACTTGTGGCAGTTGTATTTAAAGAGATTCATCAAGTTATTGTGTGTTTGTGTGTGAATGCTCATTTTGTGTTTGTTGTAAATATTCTTATTTTGTGTATTTAGAATGTATACCTATATACTGCATTTTAACCCTAGAATACTAATCTACGTAAAATTTACTCACTCCTTATGAGTAATATAACGTATAGTGAACAGAAGATTAGTATTCTAGGGTTAAAATTACGCAGGAAAAACTCAACCACGATGACATTAATCATGCATGTGTGTGTGTGTGTGTGTGTGTAGAATAACAGCTGGAACAGCAGAAGACATTGCGTGGAGGACATTTACAAATGGATAAAAAAAAATGGCCAAGGTAAAATAAACGGTTGGTAAAAAAAATTACTCAACACTCTTCGGTCCAAGTTTCGGGATGACCGGAGATACAGATTTGATATGATGTAAGTACTTTATCTGGATGTAAACCCAAATATGGTACATTCCGGTATGGAATGGTATTTTTTCGAAAATATAAACTAACAAACATAAGATAAGATAAGATAAGATGAGATGAGATGAAATGAGATGAGATGAGATAAGATGAGATAAGATAATATAATATAAGATAAGATAAGATAAGATAAGATAAGATAAGATAAGATAAGATAAGATAAGATAAGATAAGATAAGATAAGATAAGATAAGATAAGATAAGATAAGATAAGATAAGATAAGATAAGATAAGATAAGATAAGATAAGATAAGATAAGATAAGATAAGATAAGATAAGATAAGATAAGATAAGATAAGATAAGATAAGATAAGATAAGATAAGATAAGATAAGATAAGATAAGATAAGACAAGAGAACATAACATAACATAACATAACATAACATAACATAACATAACATAACATAACATAACATAACATAACGTAACATAACATAACGTAACATAACATAACGTAACATAACATAACATAACATAACATAACATAACATAACATAACATAACATAACATAACATAACATAACATAACACAACATAACATAACATAACATAACATAACATAACATAACATAACATAACATAACATAACATAACATAACATAATAGTACATAACATAACATAACATAACATAACATAACATAACATAACAGGACATTATTATAAAAAATATAATATAACAACATAACGTAACATAAAATAACATAACATAACGTAACATAAAATAAAATAACATAACATACCATAACATAACATAACATAACATAAAAACATAACATAACATAACATAACATAACATAAAAACATAACATAAAAACATAACATAACATAAAAACATAACATAACATAAAAACATAACATAACATCACATAACATCACTTAACATAACACGACATAACAGGACATAACATGACATGACATAACATAACATAGCGTAACTTATAACATAACAGCAAATAGTTCATTACACTATTCATTACAAGATCCTGTGAATTAAAAGTTTCATTTTAGTTATTTTCTTATAGCACTTGTTTGAAGTTCTTTGAGAAAAATCCGCCCTACTTTTCAAAAAAAACAAACTTTTCGTTTTCCAAAAAACTAACTTTTTTTAGTCTCGTATGAACAAACTTTTGCTTCTTATGATAGGCCGTGTAAACAAATGGTTGGACTAGAAATAAATATGTATTCATATTCATTGTTTAGGAGTCCAAATAGTTTTTGATGGTTTTTTTTATCTTTATAGCATTATCCAGATATATTAGTTAGTTCGGATTTTCTCCCATCTTGCAGACTGCATATGGATTTCAAGTTGGAAATATGGATTCCTCTTGTTTCGAGGCGATCCAAAAATCGACACAAATTTTGCCCAATTCATTCGCTTTTAAGCAATGGCTTACAAAAATATTAAAGAAAAATTCATCAAAATCATCGTTGCTTAAGAAATTAGAAATTGCTTTAATAAAACTCATTTGCTTGAGTTTTAATTGATACTAAATTTAAGCATAATCTTAGAATCAATTGCTTACATTTTATTCATTAGGCTCAATGGCTGAAAATTGTTACAAATCCGATATTTTGTACTATATATAACAACACTTTAGAGACAATCCGAATTTTTGGTGTTGGCATACAACTATTCTGTATTTTTACAAATTTCGTCAATAATTTGATCTTCTACTTTCTAGACATGGGTAACGCAGCAAGAAATTCTGCGCTGATATACCAAATGAAGCGCAGTTTACTGTATCATGCAAAATGCGTTATCGTAATTGCGTCATGACGTATTTTGGAATTTTATGATTCCTGTATCAACAGAACTTAAATCAATACAGTAAGATTTTAAATTGAACATATCTAAAATGGGATACAAGTACATACAAGTTTCTAGTCTGCAAAGCAAATTGAAAGTTTGATGTTGGATTTAACTTTGTAGCCCCTTGTGACATTTCTGTAACAAACTAAAAAATATCCTACAAAGTCCATACGGAGCCCGTATTGATTCCCTTTTAACTCATTGTTAAATCACTGCTACATACCACACTAACGAAATAATACACCATCGTACCCAGAGATGGCGCTACTAGTATGTTATAGAACTTTTATTTTGAAAGTTCGAATACCACGACAAGTCGGTGCATGCAAAAAAAAATGGAAATTCGTGAAAAAATTGTTAGTTGTCCTAAATTGACACGGTTTTCTGTTACATTACTGGGTAAGTACCCAAAAAAACATATTAGTTTACTACACACAACAAAGAAAAAAAAATATAATATTAGCGCAATGTCACAGATCTGTCACACTCCCTTTGTTCTGTAATAAATAGATATATAATTAAAATATTGATTTTCTAAAAAGTACGTGTTTTATTTAACTTAAAAACAAGTTTATAAATGTTCTTTATTTTAAAATTTATGATCATGGGTTACAAGAGGTTAAACAAATAATGAAGATTCAGCAAAATACTATTTTCTATTACTGCGATGTTGCGTTTCTTTTAATAAAAAAGTGTATCAACGCAGTAACACAGTTAAGGTTTTCAACTCAATAACACAACGCAGCGCTGCGTTACCCATGGCTAATACTTTCACGAATTATTTTATAATTAAGTTCCAAGTCGATCGAAAACGCCGAAAAAGTGAAGAATTACTTTTAAATTTTTTTAAAGAGTTTTCAAATTTAATTTAAATTAAAATATTTTAGAAATAACTCAATTATCTCAACTCAACACGCTGCATCGTTGCACTGTGCGCCGTCATGTGAATATGTTGCAAGTAGTCGCCAATTACCAAAGAAGAAGAAAACTATTAAAACTTTAGCGTTCATTTTTATTTACGTTAACATGCTAAAAATTTTGAAGTTTTTTTGCAATAGTTAAACTGCTTTTAACTCATTTCTAAATGCAATAATAAAGTTGGAATGCAAAAAAGAAGATTTAGAATCAAATTCAAAGGAAAGTTAGTATTAGCAAATACAATCGTTAAATAACTATAAACTTTTTAGAGAGAAGAGCGTGTAAACTAATGACATACATACTTTAACTTGATAATAATAAGTTAAACTAACTAAACAATTCATCGTTAAAGAGTTTAAGTTCACTAACAGCTTTTTGTTAAACTGATACAGGGTACGCCATATTTTATGTCGGTATGTGAATTTTGAATAACTTGAAAAAAAAACCGATTTCCATATTTGAGGTATTTTTATTTAATTTGGTCCCTTACAATTTATTTTGACTAGTTTTTGAATACAACATCAATCCCGCCGCCTTTTTTTCTGCGTTTTTCATCACTTTTTCGAGCATCTCGGGTGTGTTTGCCTTGAGCTGGTTAATGGTCTGAGGCTTGCTGGCCGTACACTTTGCTTTTCAAATTAACCCACAAAAAGAAGTATGGTGGGATCAAATTGGGAGATCTGGATGACCAGTCAATGTCGCCATTATTTGACATCACACGTTCAGGGAACTTTCATTGCAGATACTGCATACTTCGATTTGCAGTGTAAACAGTCTTGTTGAAACCAGTAACTCTCCTTCCAGACTTTCTTCCACATTTGAGGGCAGACATAAGAGAAGAAATGATGGCCCAATGATTGTTTTAGCAGAAGCGTCGACTCAAACAGTCACTTTTTGGTCATGCAATGGTGTTTCATGGATCTCTTATGGATTCTCCGTTTCCCAAAGGCGGCAATTTTTCTTGTTTACGGCGCCAGATAGTGAAATGCACTTCGTTAGCCATTCGGGCGAATGTTTCGTCATATTCCAAGCAACTTGAACGGTCTGTCGGCAATATTCTTTGAGTCAATTGCACTTTATACGAAATGTATATCATCCTTCATACAAATGCAAATCATCCTTCAGAATGAGTCCCAAAGTGGCTTCACTAACGCCAAAATGCTGAGCGCGGTGACGATACGACACATGTGATTTCTCGCCAACAGTCTCTCTTACCGCTTCAAGCAGTTCATTGGAACGTCTTTGGCGTTGATGACCGTCACGTGAACGATCTATCATTGAATAGTGTTGTCAGACAGTGCTTGTTGGTCATGATATTTTCGACAATATGCACGTTGAGTTAACACATTAGTGCATAAGGCCCCTTTAAAGGAACAGTGACATTTTTTCACTTTACAACGGAATTTTTTTATTTTTTTTTTTTTTTTGTTCTGGGACATTATAGGACATCATAGGACAGTTTTCATTTATATTTTGATTGATTTAGACTTACAGTTGCTAAAATATTATAATAACTGGAAGCTATAATACTATTCCTCACCTGTATGGAAATGATACAGATCAAGATTCAGATGAAAGTGATGACGAGCATGAAGGAAACCTCAATCATCTTGGCGGTTAATTGTTAAACACAAAATGCGAAATTCAGCATGTAGGAAATGAAAAATATTTATCTGATGATTGGCATGAAAGCGACGATGAACCACTTGAAAAATATACACAGACCACAATTCGAAATTCACTTGGTAGAGCTTTAAACTGTTGGTACAAAGAAAATCCTAGCTACGAAATTGAAACTAAATGTAGGTGTTCACACATCAGTCAAATGATTGAAGTATATCGCGATATTTTACTCTCTTTAACTCTCTCTGAAAATTTTGATTAACGCTTGCTCACACACGATTTTTTGATTGAAGCTCCGACGTCGACATTTGTTACTTTTCTGCTACCTACCTACTACTACTACTTTGTGAATTCATATCATGCTGTGTGCATCACTTTATTTGGGTGTTTCTTTTATTAAGTTGTTTTGTGTGCATAAAAATTTTACAAAATGGAATACAATAGCGGAAATATAGTTGATCTTTTAGGAGTAAAACTGATCACATTAGGAAATCAATACGTCGGAAATTATACCTAACAAAAGAATCAATGAAATTATGGCAGGAACTGAAGAAACTACACCTCTTTTTCTCTTCAAAAAAACTACCTTTGTTTCCAGTTAACTACTTTTCTTGATATAATTGCCTACTAAAAAGCAGACACGAAAAATAATGCAACCCTTTGACTGATTGATGCAGGTCTGGAGCTCAATCAAAATTTTGACTGACGAGAGAAGATTTTGGAGTTAATTTTCGCTCTGAGATAAAGTTCATTTATTTTTTACATAGAAAAGCAACAACAAATTTTGATATTGATTCAAGCAAAACTCCAACAGACTTTTTTCAAGTGTGTATTTTTTTTTCTGATGGAATACTAAGTCACTGTGTTGAAGAAACAAATTTATACGTTCTCCAAAGAAGTTTGATTTTAAAATTACTAAAGATGAAGTAAAGGTTTTTATTGATGGTATATTGTTGTCCAGATATGCAAAATATCTAAACAAACACCTTTGCTGGTCTCAAAAAAAAAAAAGGTGACACTTATTTTGAAGTGTTATATTGAAGTGAATACTTGCAAACTAGATACATTTATTTATTTTTTTTTCTTTTTGTAGTTGTACAACCAACAATTTTATTAGTTTTTGATAAATTATTCATCAATACATGCATACCATAGATGGCTTAAAGTATGTTCAAATGGAAATTGATTGATGGATTTGTGTGTAAGAGTGTGTGTATAGCTGGAAAATAATTTAGTGGAAGTAAAAGCAGCTGTTTTTAAAAGTGGCGCATGTTTTATATTTAATGCCAGGATGGCAGTTAATGTAGATCAATAAAATCAAGATGCTTGAGGATAAGATTCTTAGGGCTCGTTTACAGTGGCGGCTTGTTGCCGTGCCGGACCGAATCTAGAGGGGAAAGCTGCAAAACGCTGCACATACAAACCATATGAAACAAGTTCAAAGTGCGTATAGTGCCAGCCGAACAAGCAGCTGTAAGTCACTTGTGCACTGGTATCCAGCGTGACGATTGTTGCTTTCTCGCTCGCTCGCTCGCACGTCGTGCATGTGTTTTGTTTAATTTTACACATTTCTCAGTTATTAGTTTCATTAAAAGTTTCATAAAAAAGAAAAAACAATAATCTAAGCAACAACAAAAAAGAACAAGCTGCAATAAAATACATGAATATATTTTGTTTTGTTTTGGCTGTTGCGCCTTTCTTCTTTTTTCTTGTGTGCAAAAGCAAGTGTGCAGAAAGAAGGAAGTATCTATATGCAGAAAAAAGGATTGAAAAATGAAGTGACAAAACAAAACAAACTGATCGATATGTAGAAAACAATACGAAGCAAATATCTGGTATTTCCTTGAATTGCCACACACGCTAGCAACAAAGAAGAGCAACAAGAAAGAAGCACAAAACATTAGTTAATGAAGCCATCAACGAGTTTGTGTAATGCATAAATATAAACAAATATTTACTTACACATAAAAATGATTAATGTTGTTTCTCACTTGTTGTCTGCTGGTTTGAGGAAAGCAAAAAGTGTACACGAAATCACATGACTTTTATGATGTTTCAATTACAAAAATAAACAAAAACGAAAAAAAAACGTAATATTTACAAATAGACCCAAAATAGTTAAAAACCAGCTGCAACAAGTCGACGGCTGCAAGCACGCACTATACGCACTACCAGCTGCATAAAGCATGACGTGTTTCCAGCTCTGTCCGGCACGGCAACAAGTCGGCACTATAAACGCGCCTTAAGCGCTGCTTTAATTCTTTAAAAATAATAATTTTAAAGAACAAAAATTAGTAGAGTTCATAGATAACTTCTATATATTCCTTTGATTTATCTATGATTGCACTAGAATTACATTTCTAGAATGAATTTCTTCTAGAATGTAAGTTCATGCTTATCTTTTGCATAATTAAAACAAACTATATAACATATGTATATATATGACCTACCTCAATTAGGAGCTGATTGAGCGTAACGCAAAGTAACAATCGTATCAAGCAATTGTATTCAATTAATTTTTCATAGAAAATTTAAAACAAAAGCAGCTAGATAAAGACTAAAATCATCTTTATCAACGCGTAATTTTTGTTATGCCAAACTAACCGCAAAATAAAACAAATAAATTCATACCCAAAGTAGAAATTAGTCAGATATTGATAGCAGCTGCTTATCACATGAAATGTGTTACCTTTTTTTACGTTGCTTTAAATTTACGAGTTTTAACTGATAAGCAAAAACAACAAAAGATCAGTGAACTTTATTGTTGTCAAAGGCAATGTTGCCACCTTTAATAAATCATGTTCATCTTGAAGACAGATACTTTGACAGAATATAGCAACACATTTAATAAAACATATGGAGCAAATCATAAATGTATTTAAAGAAATGACATAAAATACACTTACCGCTGCTGCGCTGCGATTGGCGGCTGCAGCTGCTGCTGCTGCACTGCTCATATATTGACTTTGTGGCATCATGCCCATGTGCGGCTGCCCGCCCAAGTAGATCAATTCACCGGGTCCTGGTTGTCCAGGTTGATGACCCGGTGGCTTATTTTGTACACCTCCATTCATGCCGCCCACACTGGGATGCATACCGGGATGATCGTAGATGTTGCCTGTTTGCATGCCTGGCAACTGCATTGGAGGCATGCCGGCAGCAATTGCAGCTGCTGCCTGATTGTTCATGGCATGATTCAACAGGTTTGAGTTGAGATGCGATGGTCCACCGCCTAAATGTGACTGCATTTGAGAGGGATGCATGCCATGTTGTGGCTGCTGATGTGCTGGATGAGGTGGCTGCTGCTGCTGCTGTTGTTGTTGTTGAAGCTGCTGTTGCTGCTGTTGTTGTTGTTGCTGCTGCTGTTGTTGATGCTGTTGCTGCTGCTGTTGTTGCTGTTGTTGCTGCTGCTGCTGTTGTTGTTGTTGTTGCTGCTGCTGTTGTTGTTGTTGTTGCTGTTGTGCGGCTGCAGCAGCAGCTGCAGCGGCAGCTTGTGACATCATTTGATTATGTTTGGCCACAGCTGCAGCTTGTTGCATTGCAGCCATTCCGACAGCTGCTGAGTTGCCCATTTGTGAGGCGCCCATTGAAGGATGATGAAGGCTACCGTTAGTGCCCATGCCACCGAGGTTTGCACCCATACCGATAGTGCCGGGTCCGCCATTGCCAGGTGGACCGCCAGGAGCCGCATTAGCGGGATTCATCGGAGGATTGTACTTCCATTTATCCGGATTCTGCAAAAAAAAAAACAAACAAGAGAGATAAGAAATAATCATCATTAGTTAATTAAAATAAACTAATTATTTGTATTATAATTTAATAAAAAAAAAACATGGGAATTTTTGTCACAAAAATTTAAAATTATTTAACGCAAATTTCACATAGTTCTCTCGTGTTTTTCCATTGCCTTTCTTCAGTTATTTTTAAAATTCGTGCCCATTTCTGGAAGTATGCCAAAAAATGTCCACAAAAATAAGCACCTTACGCATCGTTAACGTCAACACGTAATGTTTTTTTTTATTTTTAATTGCTGCCAATTCTGGAGCAAAGACATTCTAACCACAACTAACAAACTATGTAAATTATATTATTGTAAATTGTATTTTGGCTCTGCTGATTATTCTATTTTTTGTCACTATGCGATCGAAGCGAAGAGTTAAATATAGCATATAGAAATATTTGTTTCATTTAGTTCAAAAACTATCACTTCTTGGCACAGTTAGAGGTTAGTTTAAGCTACATTTATTTAATGTTGAGAAAATAACTTAAAATTGCGTATAAAAAGGGAACAATTATTATTATTAGTATCGCCCCTGTGGCTGAAATTCGGCCAAATCAAAAAGGTTTTTTTCTTTTGTTTTTTTGCTGAACGCAACAATCCATAGTATGAACAGAAGTATTGAACAAAATTGCCAATTAGAGGTGTGTTCCCGTATGCTAAAGCTTTACAGCCCTATTCTACCAGCTTAACAAAGCTCACCACATTAGGTGTGTTTCCGTACTCACACTGTGTAACTTGTGGGACACTATATACTGTTTCCGTACTTTCTGTGCTTAAAATGGGAGAAGAAGAACAAGCATAAAACCGCTCTCTCTCTCTCTCGAGCACACATAGTGCACAGAGAGTGCTAGAACTCAAGACTCCGAGTAAAGTAAGAACAAGCATCAAAAAGAACAAGCTTACTTCACAAATAAATTGACGATCATTTTAATTGGCGCAATTTACGTTTGACATGTCTGCTGTCAAAATCAGCTGTTTTGTGCTTGAAACTTACTAGAAGCTGTTTCCGTACTTTTGCATATATTCTCACATTCCATTTTTACGCTCTCAGTTTGAACTTACACAAATCTTACACAGTGTAGATTACGGAAACACACCTATTAAAAAAAATATAGTTCTGTATTCCGTATTCTGGTGCATATTTAAAAGTTATTTTCTTTTTACAATTTTGTTAATTACAAAATGTACCTTAACAACGACAACATAACCTTAAAATTTATGTGTTTAGGTAGAGATTTGTTGCGCAAATAACAAAAATAATATAAAATATAATAAAATATTGAATTGAAATTAATGAAAATGTGAAAAATTTAATTATTTTACTTATTTTAAGTGTTGATAATGAAGATCAACGAAAGAAAAAATGGCTTCGAAATGAAAATGATTTATTCATTCTATCTCTTTATGAATTTTTTATTTATCTATCCAACCCTAAATACAGTTAAATAACCAAATAAAATATCTAAATATAATAATATACATATGCCAGCGAAAAGTTGGAGATGCTGGCGGCAAAAATTGTATATAAAATAGCAGCTGCTTCTGCGTGGCGCACTCGAATTTTATTTAGCTATTAAAAAGAATATATAAATTAGTGTTTTAAATAAAAACAATCTCAAGACTACTTGCTTCTTTGCATTTTCCATAATAAACAATGAAATTTCATCGAAAACAAAAACAGCTGGCGCTTGAATGCTATGAGTTTCACATTCTCACCATTCGTGGTGAACTTTTTAAGCTTTTTAAAGCTTTCCAGTTGTAAATGATTTTTCAGAATATGAACATTTACATTACATAACAATAATATTAACAAGAACTCCCTAACATTCATTAATTAATTCATTGTTAAGTTAACAAGCAGCCTAGAGTTGTTGGTCTAAATTACCAGTTTTGCAGGTTTTAGTTCGAGAAGCGTTCCCGTTCTGGAAAAAAATGGTAAAAGAGAATGCAATCGCGAGAGTAAAAATTTCCCCTCCATGTCAAAAGTTGCAAGTTTTAGTCCCAGAAACATCTTCTGGCAAAAATGGTAAAAGTTGCAAGCTGTTTATAATCAGCTGTTTCAGCAAAAAATCAGCAAAAAAATTGCAAAATAACAAAAGTTCTTTGAAATAAATCCTTTGAAAACTGTTAGAATGGAGAACATTTTGGATGGAAGACGGGTAAAGTGTGTAAAAACTTAATACAAATGTTAATTTGAGAGTTAATTTTAATATTGTTAAAAATAATGCGCTGCCGATGCTTCACATCAAGCCAGCAACGACTTTATATGACAGCTTACACAATTTTAGTCCGAAAAGCATTTCCGTATTTTTTTGTGCTTTGCTCGACTTTTGAGAGATTTTTTTCTTACTCTCACGCTTTTGACAGTTTTTCCATTTCTATTCCAAAAAGTACGGGAACAGACCTTATAAATGTCTTTGCATGTATTATACGTAGGGTGCCTTTTATATTTCGGGATTTGGCAACCCTGGTGTTGCAATCTGTCAACTGAAAGCTCTATCGCAAAGTTTGACATTTGTTGGCTTATACGTACTCAGAACGTTTTGACATACGAGCGCTATTTGTGTTGTTTATAGTAACTTAAAAGATTCATCTCGGTCTAAAAATGGAATTAAATCGTGAACATTTTCGTGCGATTATTTTTTACAACTTTCGACGTGAATTAACACAGCAACAGTGCATGGATGAACTTAATTCAATTTTTGGCGATGAAGCTCCATCAAGGACCAGTGTTTATCGATGGTATGGTGAATTCAATCGTGGTCGTAGTTCACTCCAAGACGAATTTCGTGAAGGTCATGTTACCTATCGTGAGATTGAGGCAACCTTAGGCATAAGTGGGACCAGCATACATTCAATATTGCATAAACATTTGACTGTCAAAAAAATTTGTTCGCGTTGGATCCCACACAATTTGTCAATCGCTCAAAAAATGGCTCGTGTCGATTGGTCGAAGGAAATGCATTTTTGAGCACCCAAAACATCGATTTGATGGGTCATCCGCCGTATAGTCCTGACTTGGCACCGAATGACTTCTTTTTATTCCCAACCGTGAAGAATAAACTGCGTGGACAACGATTTTCGACGCCCGAAGAAGCGGTTGCGGCATTCAGAATGCATGTTTTGGTGATACCTCAATCAGAGTGGCAAAAGTGCTTCGACAATTGGTTCAAACGCATGCAAAAGTGTATAGATCTTAATGGAGAATATTTTGAAAAACAATAAAGTGATTTTCTATGATTAATATTTGTTTTTGTTTTCTAATCCCGAAATATAAAAGGCACCCCTCGTATGAAGCAAGCGGCAGTTTAACAGATTTTTTGCGCTTACGCGGTCAAGGTTGATTAATATAGGTTAAGTCAAAATAGCTGTTAGCTAAAAATTGTACAGATTTACACCCCTATGCTGCGTTTTCTTGACAAGCAATTTATCAATAAATTTGTAAAGAATTTTATCAAGCCAAAGCTTTATTAGTATTCTGCAACAAACTTGATAAATGAAATTCACCACATGAGGTGAACTTGTATTGACAGCAGATTTTATAAAATATGTCATAAAATTTTACGAATATGGATACACCTATTAAGTATTTTTGTTTATTTGATTTTATTAAATATTTGTGTAAAATAACTCAAACTTATAGGGAACCGAAATATGATCGTGCCACATCGGAGCAGCTGCAATTTAATGTTAATTTTTGACGCGAACGACCACAATTGCAAGCTAGAAAAAATTGCCCGAAGTCGCCGAGGCAAATGCAGGAGCTCTGGAACGAGCTGGAGGGTGGATTAAGCCTTAGGAGGCCCAACTCGGACAGCAGCGAAGTGGAAAGAAGTAAGCTTTCCGACAGGGTAAAAGGATCACTAGCATCCCGCAATCTGCGTAATTCACATCTAATCCTTCTTTTTTCTTCATTTTCTTCATCCTCTAATAGCAGCAATAACAAAAGGACTTCTTCCTCCATTTTCCTAAATTTCCACAAAAGTTAATAAATGTGTATCAAATAAATAATTATTACGTTAATATTTACCTCAAGCTCCCACAACTGTGTAAATTTGAAGCAACAATAAAGTAAAGCTATTTGTCAATAGCAAATGAGATATTGACAAATTTGTCAATGAAGAAGCTTTTTTTTTTGGTGACAGAATATGAAATCTTGATAAATATTCAATTATTGATAAATATTCAATATGGTGAATTTATCAAGTGCACAGAATCGGGATGTTAGGTTGTTTTTGAAGCGAAGCTTTTTACGCCCCGTTCTGTGATTTGCTTGAAGTGAAATCTGAAAAATTTTCGACAGATATTTTCTCAGAATTTTATGGTTTCTTATTGCTTGCGTTTATTACAACAAGAAAATTAAATATTTTAATATTAATAAATATTAAAAATATTCCTTTGCCCCCGTGGGGATTTGAACTCGGACCCAATTGATCACGAGTTCTAACGATATCCACCAGGCCACCAAGCTGTGTTAGAAATGGTTGTTGATTTAATGTTAAGTATAACAGAAGCTATGCTGCAGTAGATCCTTACAATTTATCAATGGATAGAGGATAATGTATTGGCTTATGCCAATAAGATGGCACCAGCATCGGTGTGTTTTGTTTTTTCTTGATGTGAACGCGCAAAGGAAAACATCGATGCTGGTGACATCTTGTATGTAGGAAGTAGAAGCAAATTTGTTGTAAAAACGAAAACAAAATTCCCATAAGAAGTACATTGAGATTTTTGACAGCGAAGCGAACAGCGAGTACGCTGTTGAAGGAAAAAATTTGTTCAGTGCAGCCAAATTCACAACCATGTGTGGAGAGTTAAAATGGAGAGTCGCTGGCATTATATGCCCGTATATGTTATTGGCGTGGAAATTTCACATTCAACAATAATAAAATAAGCAGTAAGTATGGCCCCTATTATGTATTACAACTCAACTAATTTGACTAGATTCAACATAGTTTTTTTTTTTATAACAAATTACATACATTTCAGTTGAACCATGTAGTTTGGAAATTCTTAAAAGATTAAGGCAAACTACATGGTTCAACTGAAATGTATGCAATTCGTTATACGAAAAAAAATTGAGTTGAATCTAGACAATTTAGTTGAGTTTTATGTTTTGTGTATGTATGTAATTTATTTTATGTTCTTTTAAATTTTTGAATTTAATAAGCTATCAAATCTATGTAACTGCGAAAAAGCTTCGCTTCTCTCGTGTCCAACGACGCACCTGTGTTTTTTTCTTGATTTCCTTTCATCCATTCTGACAGTTCGATCGAGCTTCTCTCAAGTGACTTAACCAATATTAATCAACCTTGGACGCGGTGTCAAATGTATTTTATTGACAGAGAAATGAAGAGAAAGCACCAACTACAATAATGATGCACAGCTCTTTTGAAGTGTTTGCGACTCTCTCGCATTCTACTCTTCTCGTGTATGCTATAGCAACGATATTTAGTAGAGCTGTGCCTCTTTGTATTTTGTTCTTGCTTTCTCTTTGTCCCATTGGGAAAAAATGGTTTTTACATTTACTTAGTTTTACCTAACTTAATGACAATAAGGTGCGTTTCACAATTATAATTTACAATTATAGTAAATGAGACAAACAAAATAACTCCATATGAGTATTTATAAACTAAAGGTATTTTTAGTTTCTAAATCAACTAAAATGTCTTGTGTTTCATATTTATAAGGTCAATTTAGATTTTTATTGATAACTTAAGTAATAACTAACAAAAATTATGAAATTATGTTCCCTTCGATGCTGTATACGTTTTGAATACGGTCTTTCGTACTGCTTATGAGATTATTTATCAATATGGCATCAATTTTGCCCCATTCTTCTTTCAGCGTAGTAATGAGTAAATTACTGGCATTGAATTGGCGGTTATCTTTGTAAGTCCGTTGGGTAAGTATCCCCCAAAGATTCGCAATCGGGTTCAAGTCATAACTTTGATTATCAACCGTATAAAGCTTTAGTTAGAATTTTGAAGACACGCAGTATTTCGCCTAGAAGGAGCGGGTCGCGGATGCCTGCTTTGGCTAGTATGGGTTAATTAATATTTCAAAGAAAGATGTTTTGTGTAATTATTTGGAAAGAACTGGAGCTAAAACTTAAAGAAGATATTAATTTATGGGTTAATTTCTTACAAAAAATAAAGTTAGAACAAAATTTATAGCCTAAAGTGCCAAAAAAAAAAATAATTTTAAGAAAAAAACTACAATACATTTTTATATTTTTTTCCCCCCAAGAAAAGAGATTTCCAAGGAAATGAATAAAAGTTATTTTCAAAAAAAAAAAATAATAAAGTCATTAATTTATGCGGAACTTTGAAAATTTTGACGAATTTATATGGTACTAGCTTAAACCCGCCGCTTCGCCGGGTTTTCAAAAAGTTTTCATTCAAAAATTGATAGTGGGTAGGCTTGATTTTTCGCTATCAAAACGATTTTTTATTGTTTAAGTAATACTACAAATTATTAACCTTAAGATTGTTATATCATCTGATAGGAAATCGAAAACCTAAATTTTGGATTTAATTTTTTTTACAACAAAAACAACTTTTATCCAATTTTTTGGCTTAAACTAAAAATTTTTAAACATTTTTTAAAAAAATTTTTAAAAATATTAATACTTTGGTTTAGTAAAAATTTCAACTTATGTTTGAAGGATATTTTAACAAACAACATTTTTCAAAAAAAATTATTGAAATCCATTGCAAACTGACTGAAATATTTGCCTTCAAAGCTAAAAGTGTGAATTTCAAGTCGTTTTTCTCTCATTCTCAGCTTATAATTAATACTAAAAAGATCTGGTACTAAAATTTTTTACAGTTTTCAAACTACATACATGATTTTGGTATCAAATTGAAGGAAATTTAAAAGCGTTTATTGATTTTGTTCTCGTTTAACCGAAGTGCAATTTAATCCATTAGGGCCGAAAGAAAACCATAAAAAACAGACATTTTTAGACTTGAAGCAACATTTTGGTGAAAACTATGTTTGCCATTGAGCAGAAATAAGTTATTATTGCATGCTAATTTTACTTTTTTTAAAAAACTGGCACTAAAACTTTTGAAATATTATGCAGTATTTAATGAAAATTCGAGACGCATATGTTTCCATATAGTAACATTGGTTGTTAATGGGTTAAAATAAAGTATCCTATTGCACTCTCTGCTGACCTATAAATATGTGTACAAAATTTTATAAAAATCTGAGTTGTCGTTTAAACGTGATGAGTGAACATAAAAAGTGGCTACAGATTTATTAATAGCATAGAATAGATATACAGGTGTGATCATAAAATTGCAAAATATTTTTGTATATTTTGTTTATTATAGGATTAAGTGGGGTGATGTGTAACACGTTTTTATTTGCTTCAATATGTGTTAAGAAATTTAATTTTTGATTGGTTTAAGGTCCTAACCCTTGCAGAAGAACCAATTCGAAGCGAGTGATTTCATGGCTGTTGAATATTTTGAGAAATGGATGAAGTAAAACAAAATTTTCAAATATCATTTTTTTTGTCTTTTTCAAATTGGTTGGGTGATGTGTAACAGCAACAAAATGTTGGTTTATAGATGAGGAACTTAAATTTTTAAATAATAGCTATATCTCGTAAATCTATCTGATTCTCAATGCACACACACTCACACATATATATGTTGAAATTAAAAAAACTGATCTTTAACTTCTAATTCTGGGCAAATCTCTCTATGGGCAAATCCCAAAAATGGTCAACCACAGGCAAAAAATAAGAAGTTTTTAAAAACTTATAATTTTAGGATTAGAGAAACATTTAAATTTTATTTATTTAAGCAATTTATACATTAATTCATTTACTACGGTGACCAAATCCCCCGCAGTGTTTCATATATGTGTTTTTTTTTTGGTAAATGTTAAGTAGGTGTTTCGTAAATGTTGGTGTTTTATTAAAAATGGAAGGTATTGGCCAAAAATAATAATGAAATGATTAAGGCAAGGAAAGAACAACATATTAAATATGTTTTTAATTACTTAATTATTTGGTTTTACTAATTGGTTTTACTAATTGCAAAAAAAAAATACATTTTAAGTGTAAAATGATTAGTCGTTAGAAATATCCATATCGAAGTGAGAATTCTCGCAAATAAAATGGCTCACAAGAAATAAAAAAGTCGCTTGCATTATGTTGCATTCAAATGAATTTTTGTAATTTAAATGTTTTGGCAAAAATGTCTGGGCTGAATAGTATGATGAACTGGGCCCGATCTCTTTTAATGCCGTAGCTGTGATTGCATTTCAGAGTTTGACGTTATTGCCTCTTTAATGGCAATTATAATGTGTAAGATGTGTTACACATCACCCCACTGTGAGTGATACACATCACCACAATGTGTCACTTTTTTATCATTGATGGAATTTTACCACAACGTGAAAAAATGTTAAATCTTTTGTTACATTTAAAGATATTAAAAAACAATACCACATTTTACATCTACATGCTTGTAAAAAAAAAACTATTTAACAAAAATTTTCCGCGCGTTTTAAGAACTCTAATGCACTTTCAACAATTATGAAAAACTAGTTGCTGTCAAAATAAACATATCGCAGTTGTTCATTCATTCATATATTAACATTTTGTACGAAAAATTGCCGTGTTATATATCATCGCATGGTACACAATACCCCACCTAACCCTACATATTTCCTTTATCGCAATGACCAAATTTAAATTCGACATTGCTTTTTCAGGCACCCTATTTTCCATGTTTAGCCTCCTCGAATTATTTTCTCGTTGCAGATAGATACATGATCTATCCACTCCACAATCTTCTCTACCAACATCAACATGTCTCAGGTATAGAAAAAATAAACTTGAGCAGGTTAGTTGAACATATGTATAAAAGTACTCATATCAACATTGAACAAATGAAGAAGAAGAAATAAATTCGCTTTTTAACAATTTTAAACAAGCCCCCCAGGCTCCAGAGAACGTACTCTTACTTAACTGCTGCCTTTTCTTTTCAAAAAAATCAAGCCAAAGGCATAAAGTATGAGATTGTGTTGACAATGGGTGTGCCGGCAGAGCAGTCTAGCGTAACTGGGCATTAAATTGGCCACATTCTGTAATGTTAACCGTTATTAATTAATAAAACGCGCACACAGAATAGTTTAGTTAAAAGAAAAATTTCGAGTTATTTCATTTTAATTGGAAGCACTCATTTCCAATAGATTCCAACTGGTAATAATGTGTAGAAAAGATAGGAGTAGCATACGAAAGTGATATATACACAAATTACCAACCCTAAAAAGTGCATTTATGGAGCATTTTAATGTCGGGCTCATAAAAATATATATTTTTATATATATGTATATAAATAAATACATGTTTAACAAGAGCGTGCTTGAAGCAATACTAATTCAACTTACATCAATAGAGTGCTGCTCGTCGCCACATGCCCAACGTGTTTGCTTCTGAGCAAACTGAGCCGCATACTCAGCAGCAGCGGCTTCATGCGAACCGGGAGCACCTGGTGATGGGCGCTGAAAGACATAGCCTACGGCAGCAGCAGCTGCAGCGGCATCATCCTGGGAACGCTGTCCTGATTGATCACCGCGCACGTTTCGATCATCGTTGCCACCCAACAACTTCATGTGTTGCGATTGTTGTTGCTCTTGTTGCTGTTGCTGCTGTTGTTGTTGCTGGGAGTGCAAAAAATAATTATGCTGTTGTTGCTGCTGAAAATGATAAAATTGTTGCTGTTGTTGCTGCTGCTGTTGCTGACTATGCTGCTGCTGCTGCTGTTGTGGTTGTTGTTGCTGCTGTTGTTGTTGTTGTTGATGATGCGGCGAAGCCGTTGGGGGCGCAACCGATGAAATGGAAATCGTGGGCGCTGTTAGGAGCTCAATTTTGACGCCGTTTCTTATTACTTTTTACACGAAAAATTATCAATCAAAAGCTTTTTTTAAGGCCAAAAAGCTATGTAGCAACTTTATCTTGCTCTTTATTAATATATCTAATTTTACAAAATCTTATTTTCTGATTCTAATTAACGCGATTTTATATACGACGCAATCAAAAATTTTTACTTATTTTACTAGATGATTTAAACACGCGAAAACTTATCGTATTGAATTGGCGGAAACCGTGGTTGCAATATTCACTATACTGAACGTCTAAATTTATTCATCATTTGGCTTATTTTATGCTTTTGCTAAATTTTACAAGCGTTTGAAAAGTGGTTAGGCTAGAGTTAACGAACAATTTACAGATATTTTTATTGATGAGGTTTCTTTGGGGACTTTATACAAAATGACATCGATTATCTGAAATTAAAAGAAAATAGATGAAATTTATTAGAAAATATATTGAAAAACTTGTAGATAAGAATAAATAATAGCAGTATATCTTATGAAAGGCTTGCATCAAAATTTCTTCTGCACACGGTGTTTAGTTATGTAGGCAAATGGTTTTCAATATTATACATTCATGAATGTTGAACCTCGATTTGGAAAAAGGCTGTTCATAAATTGCCTAACACGTTTTATGGAGGGGAGAGGTATGGGACGAATATTTGTGACGAAATGTGACATGGGGAGTGGGGGGGGTGGGGGGTCTTGCATTACGTCACAACGAAATTTTATAAAAAACTGATCACAAACTGAGAAAAAGACAGGTAAAACGATGTTTAAACCGAGTAAAGGTATAAAAAGCATTTGAAACACCTTCAGCAAGTGTAGCAGCTTCAAAACCAAAGTTGAAGAACAAGTAAGACCAGCAAACGGAGCTAAAGTAACGTTTGTTTTTTTTTTTTTTGCTAAACTGAAGTGAGAATTCTTACTCCAAAGCAGTTATCGAAAACGGCTGTTATAAATTCACGTTCAAAACGAGCATCAAAGTATTATTATTACTAAAGCATATATAAAAATGTTCACAGTTATCGAACATCGAAGTTACAACGTATCGCCACACTGGTTTGTGTTCGTGTTACCACGTCAGAAAAGTTTTTTATTTGCCTTTAACTCTGTTGACATGGTCAAATTTTTTATCAAGTTGTTGGACAAACACAATTGAACAACGTGAAATTTCCAAAATAATAAAACTTATAATAAACTGGCAGGCCACGGACGTTTTTTTCTTTTTTGTCAATAAAGAGTGTTAACACGTTTTTGTTACAATTCAAATGAGTGCAGAGAGAGATAGAGAGAAAAATTCTGAACACACTAAAGGTATTCAGTCATTTGCCTTGCGTTCAGAGATTAAGAAATTTTTATCGCTCTAAAATATGTTTATTTGCTCTCGCTCTCACTGGCAGTTCCTCTTGAAAACAACAACAAAAACTTTTAAACGCCGGTCAAACGATCACCGTGTGACATCAGCCCTTAAGGCAATGCATGTCAAACGAAATAAAAAACATTTTTTTCTATTGTTTTGTTTTACAGCTTAGCCACTGCATTTATATGTATCTCTCTTTTCGCCTTGCGCCAGGCTCATCTTTTTTTTATGTTGTGCTGTGCCAGCTGAGCAGAAAAAGAGAAGAGTAGAGAACATGAAGTTTATTGAAATTCTCGCAACACAAATACGTGAAAAGAAAACGAGCAAGCAATCCGTGGCACCGGGATGATTTATAAAAAATGTAATTCTTTTTTGAACATATGTACTTATTATCAAAATTTCGAAATAAAAATACCTCTATGCTGTGCTATAGTCTTTTAAGCTTATTTCATAAAAATTGACCAAGCACTTTTGGAGTTTACAGAAACAGAAACAGAAATTTGCACTTCAATTTTATATAATAGTGTAGATAAAGATGTATTTGCGAGAATTTCAATGAACTCTATGTTGTTCTCTAATCTTCTCTTTTTCTGCTCAGCTAGCACAGCACAACATAAAAGAAAGATGAGCCTGCGCAAGAGGTTCTTTATAAGAACAGATTTGGCATACCAGTTCGAGCGTGGTCTTAGCGTCACCGATAAGAAATTCAGCTCCATGTGGATGAGGTTCAGAGTTCGTTCGCACTTGCTACATTATTGTTTCGTATATTGAAGTCCGAATTTAGGAAGTGAAACCACTTTAAATAAATTGGACTCTCTCTCTCTCTCTGTCTCTCTCTAATTCGATTACGCACATTTTGGGGTTGTTTCCTGACAGCGAAATCGTTGTTGCCGGCGATTTCAATGTCCACAACTCGGCTTGGTTATGTCACTCGAGCCACACTTCACCTGAAGGACAATATGTTCAGCTTTTTGCTGAATCGAACCAATTGATTCAATTAGTGAAGGAACCCACATTTTTTCCACGAAATGATTTGATTTGATTTCCCATAACATCTGAGACCTTTTTCTGACTTCTCATCATGAAAAATATGATCAATGCACCTCTTGGTAACTCGAACCATTATACCATCTTCGCCGTTTTTTCATTTTCTAACCTTCGCACATCTACGCCTAAAGCCCCGAAAAGGACTGCATGGTTTTATGAAAGAGCAAATTGGACTGTGTTAAATAATTTTTATCGCAACTTCAATTGGAAATTGTTTCGCTGACAGAAATGTGAATGCCGCGGCTGTCATGGTACAAGAAATTATCTTATTGTGTATGCAGTCTTTTATCCTCCAATAAGAGGAAAAGCATCAAACCAAAAGACCACTCATGGTTTAATGAGACTTGCAGGATCGCAGTCAGGTCCAAAGCGGTAGCCTATCAGAATTGGCGTCCTAATAAGAATGCTGATACTAATAGACTTCGCATTGAGGCTAGGAATCGCTGTAACGCAACTTTAAAAAGCGAAAAGTTTTTTCGAACGAAACTCGCTTTAGAGAACATGTGCTTCTCTGCCCTTAAGGGAGCAAAAACTTTTGGTCATTCGTTAAAAGAGTTAAAAATCAAACGTCTTCGTCGATTCCACTTCTTTTAAAGGATGACCAAATCTTCAGTGACTCGGTTGATAAAGCGAACCTGTTGGCTGGATTGTTTGCACATATATTTTCGTACGAGAGCAGTCAAAAGAGTCCTTGCAAATCTTAACATAAACAAAGCCTCTGGTGCCGATGGCATACCACCAATTGTGCTTTTAACCACCGCAGTCACCATATCGTTCAGTTGTACCGATACCAATTCACTGGATCAAAACAGTGTTGCGTTGTGGAAATATTCATAATAGTTGGTTTATAGTATTAAAGTAGTGCTGTATAATATCAAAAAAGATGTGCTTTTTGTAAAAAATTAATAAATAAACAAATAAAACTTGATTTATAGCATTTGGTACACAAACTAGCTCATGAGCAATTGTGTTGTGCTTGTTGTGAACTGTTTGAACACATATTATTGAGAACTGAACCTACAAGCTTTATGCTGACTCCGAACGGCTTATGTTCTCAAGAAGCTTATCATTGCAGTTTTTACTCTCTGAGGTTTAACATTATCTGCAGAGAGCTGGTGTTCGAACAGAAAAATTAATTCAATTGAAAAACATTCTGTATCAGGTGGGATTAGAACCTGGGTTCTATCGCATACAAGCCACGCACCTCAACCAGTATGACACGGCCGATACACAAACACATCAATAGTTCAATGGTTAGTGATAATACGAACAAAAATTAAAAATTCATGTGGTCATTACAATCGGTACTAAGTAAATAAAGATGGTATAATAAAATTAGATGGGTTTATGACATGGAATACAAAAAAGTTGTAAAACTCCATCAATAATCGCTGTCCACCGTTATTATCAACAGCCTTTTGAATTCATTTTGGCATATAGAACTTTAGGCTATAAATACTTTTTATTTTTGAAATTTCTTTTCCCAATTCTTTTTTTTAAATCTACCCAAAGACTTTCAATTGGGTTCAGGTCCGCAACTGGTTTGGACAATCTAAATCTTAACGATTGTTTTGTTAAAACCAATCGCTCACTAACTTTGAAGAGTGTTCTTATCTTGTATAAAACCCCAACGAAGCGGCATGTTCTCTTCAGTAAATGGCAGCACCACGTCTTGGAGAATGTCATTTTGTCAGTAAAAAGGTGAACAGGCCCAACTTCAAACCATAATAATAAGTATGTTTGATAATAGTGTTAAGTTTTTAAAGAAAGCATCCCCGATGCGTCGAATTGCTTGATCTCTTCTTTTCACGTGTTTATGTTGAGAGAATTTCAAGACAATTTTTTCTGCTCAGCTAGCACAACATAGAAAACAGATTAGTCACGCGCAAGGCGAAAAGAGAGATATATATAAATGCAGTGATGGAAGCTGCAAAACAAAACAAAATAAATAAATGTTTTTCATTTCGTTTGACATGCGTTTCCTTACAGGCCGTCTTCACAGGCATTAGTTTATATCTTGATACTGATGTCAAACAACATATTGCCAATGGAGACCGCTCATGAAAAGCAATATATGTCACGATAAATATATTGACAACTATTGCTTGCCATGAACTGTCAGTTTGGTAGTTTGACAGCCAATTTTTTCAATTCGTTTTATTTTCATAGCAAGACGCTTCTTTAAATTAAAAAAAAAATTGTGTTTTTTTCATTTTTGGCTGTTCTTCAGCAACTTCTTGCAATTTTTTGTCTTGCAAACAACAATATTCTTGTTTGACGCCGTCCCACAAATGCTTATATCAAGATATGAAATGCCCACACACAAAACTTTGTTTTGATATGGCTCATATCTGTGTGGCGAAATGACAGCTGATCGGCAATAATTGATTGCCTGTGGAGACGCCGGGTTAGGGGCTGATGTCACACGGTTATCGTTTGAACGGCTTAAAGAAGTTTTTGTTGGAGTTAAAAAAAAACGTTTTAACACTCTTTATTGATAAAAAGACGTGCGTGGCGAAGTCGCGGACCACTGTGGCCTATAAAAAGCCCGCAATTATATGCGCACGAAGCAGGTCAACCGTTT
Organism: Coremacera marginata; assembly: GCA_914767935.1. Lineage (NCBI taxonomy): Eukaryota > Metazoa > Arthropoda > Insecta > Diptera > Sciomyzidae > Coremacera > Coremacera marginata. Next base: position 10,005,404 of record OU612043.1, on the reverse strand, counting down.
GAGCACTAAACTGGCAAAACGACAAAAATCATTAAAACAGCAGGATGCTGCTGAGCTGCAAGTACAATATGAGGCTCTGGAGGTGTTATTATATGAACCTGTAATTTATGTAGATTGGTTAGTTCTAAAAATTCGATTAATTTTACTCATTTTTTGAGAAAATATGATTTTTTTTAATTTATATACTTTTAAAAAACGCGTTTTTAACCTTCAAAAATTAATTTTTCGATAAATATTTTATGGGATTTTAATTTTTTTTTTCTTTATTTTTAGAAATATTGTTTATAAATAACAATATTTCATAAGTTTTCTAATAATTAAAAAAAAATTGTTTTAGTTTTTCTCAAAATGGGTTTTTTGAAATTTGCTGCAAGATAACTGAAAATCTATTGCACCGCACACTGCTCCTAAAGGATCGATAGGTTTCATGAAAATGACAACAAAAACTAAAAATTAGGCTTGATTTGTAATTTTCTTACGATCAATAATATGTTGAAATTTAAGTCGGCGCTGCTCCTTTTTGGGAGCTAAGGGGTTAAGAAGTATTTCACGATGTTGATTCATGCTATTGTTTCTAGCAGAAAAACAAACACACATAATACGTATTTAAAGAACTCATTGGAAAGGTAATAAAATCACCTTTTTAACAATATATCAACCAACATTATAGGCTTACTCGTTCCCGAGCTGTGCTCGTGTGAAGATGAAATCAATCAGTTGAAAGTACTAAGTTTTGACTTTGAGAGCGAATTTCTCAGAATCAGTACTTTCAACTGATTGATTTCATCTTCACACGTACCGTCAATTTTTCTCCTTTTCGTCGTTTCCGATTAGCGGCGAATTGCCTACAAACTCAAAAACTTTTTATATTATTAAAATTAATTAATTAATGCTTTCGACGTTCGATCTTCGCTGGTTATCGAACAACGAATATCTAATGTCAAATTCTTATTATGAGCAGTGTAACCCTGTCGAAATTTTCGTTGTTCATCGAATTTTCAGTCAAATAGAATTTTGCTTTCGATGGGTGTATACTGAGTGATAATTGTTAAAAATGTATTTAACAAGTATTTTATGATTGTTTTTTGGCAACTGCAAACTAATTTTCAACTATTTTATGCAGCTGGAAGATGGTGAGCAACAAATCGCAGAACTTTGGCCAATTTTAATACGCTTGGAATTGATCTTGTTCGTGAACATTGATTTGGCAGTTCGCCTGTAGTTGTCATCAGATCCACAAACGCCTCATTGGACGACGGAAGTTTTGTAGAAATCTGTAAACAAATTTTCTAAATGTTGTGGATGTCAAAACTTCTATGAAGGCTGCACTTAGGTGGTGGAATTCATTTTAAAAGGGTTGGAAGCATCCCTCAATAATTTTCTACTTCAGTCAAGCTTTCATACTCTTATGACAAATCGTCGAACCATTATTCCATCGTAGTCATAACTATTTTGCTCTTATTTTCAAAAAGTAGTTAATTTTCAAAAAAAACTATAAAAATAAACTATCGTGAACAAAGCAAATGAGCGAAGTTCACAATGGCCAATAGACATCAGGCCATTCGACTACAGTCGAAGATCGAACGCAGCTTATAAGGGCATACTTTTTGAAAAAACAAAGTGACTAGCTGTGCAACTAATACATATTGCGGGATTCCCAAAAGCCTTAACGACGATTGCCGCTGTAGTTAACTAGCGTAAACTGTCATTTTCTATGAAACTGTGCATGCAAAATGATCGATAACAACTATTAGTATTGTTAACTTTTTGGAAATCCTGCTATTGATTTACACTGATGAAGAGTTGACGTCAATTCTTTGCTATTCTCTTTTAAATTTAAACTCTCTCACTTTAATATCCGCGTCTCTCATCCACAAATGCAAGACTTGATCGTCAATTCTTGAAGAGTGTAAAACAGGACTAACAACGCAGCATAGAATAGCGGGTCTTTTAAATTCACAATGAAGGAGTATTAAAGTAAAAACTCGTGACATTGCCGTACCCGAGACCCTCTACACAACATTGCCCTTTTATAACCGATGAAAATGATCCTGCGAATAGTTTTGCATAAAAAAATAAAAATTTTGTTTTGTCATTTGTAGTTAATGGTGCGATATATTCATATTAAAAACTTTGTAATTGTATGTAATTAATTAAGATTCATTTTTCACTTATATATATTTTTCGTCCAATTATTAAAGACTTCATTGCCCTCAACAGTGGAGAGTTACAACAAATGGCACACGCTGAGTCACTGTCAAAAAAATTATTGGTTTGTATACAGAAAGCGCGATCAATGTGAAGACAAAGAAGAAACAGAAAGGACGGAAAAAACATATATATATATAGATATGTGCTGTTAAATAAAAAAATTAGTACATATGGAGCAGTAAATAATCAAGAAATTGTTGAAAACACGAAAGGGGGAAACATTAATAAATTGCACGACATACAAAATGCAAGAAAACAGAAATTGAAAAAAAAACAAATTCCAAGTAAAACCAAATGGGGATATTTAAGAGATAATATGATACCAAAAAGGAGCTGGCGAGAAGAATCCATAGGCAAGTGGAATGAAGGAATTCAGAATAAATCAACATTATATTGGAAATTGCAGACGCTCGCATGCGATAAAAAAAGTATGTAATTGATTTTTACCTATTTCTATGACAGTTGGATGTCGCTGCTGAATTGTTTTTTCGGACGACTGCAAAAAAAGCACGTTGTTTTTTGTTTTCTGGTATTGTTATTTTGCACTGAAACAAATTGAATACATATATGTACTTTTAATTTCAATTTATTTTACAATGATTTTTTTTTGTAGGTTATTTGATTTTAGCATTTTACACGATAATCTCATTATTGATATCACTGATTTAGGGCCGAGTTATTGCAGTATAATTATTTTTATTAGATTTTTCGTTTCTGCCTTGTTTTGTTATTTCAAATTTTATTTACACGGAATAATCAAGATATGAAGAATATTTTAAGAGCGAGAACGATCATACAAACATACGAACAAACGGGCGAACACCGACGAACACAAACGCTGCTGATATATGCGTTTTTTACTTCTTTATTCTTTTCCGTCACTTTATTCGCTGCTTCTTAAACAGCTTCTTTATTTTTTTTTTTTTTACATTTACTTTAAGTATTTTAAGTTTTGTTTTATGTGCAAAGAATTATTTTTGGTTAACTTTTTAATATACAAAAATTACTTTTTCGCTGCTTATGTTATTCCGACGTTATTACTTCTTTGCTGCTTTCTTGGCTTAACTTTAGCTTTACCAATTTTGCTTTGTGTAGATAATTCGTCGCAGCGGCGAATCGAACAGTGAAAATTTATGCACACCACAGAAAAAACTAGCGAGTTGAGAAAAAGAAGCCAAGTATAAGAACAAGAATTAGTTGCAACGGTTATCCCCTTCTAACGTTAGCAGAGAGCACCGGCTGAAAGGTAGTGCAAAAGAGCGCACAGCAGCTATTTAATGATAAATCAGAACACAGCTACTAGATTTTAGTGCTGTTCAAACAAAGAGTGGGATAGACATATATAATGATGTTTGAGAACATTATGATGAGCGATTGCTTGAAAAAGGACAACTAATGAAATTTAATTAACAAGACGGAGTTATTTTGCATTTGTTTAAAAATGAGAGAAGTGTTTAACTAAAAAAAAACATCAGATTTGTTTAACTGCAAAACAATGTAAAAGAAAAAAGTGCAGATTAAAGTTGACAAACTTTTGGCAGAAGATATAAACAAATATAAGCAAAATTAATCAATTCTTGCATTGCACTCAAATACGAGGAAATGTATTTAGTACCATAAAAAAGGGATTGCAACACTTTATGTTATATATATGCATGATAAGTTTTTAATTAATTGAAAACAGTTACTATTTTATGCATTCTTGTCATTACTGTTGTTTTTGGTGGTTTAACATCAACCGGCGGCGGCGCGCGCTGTTTTTCTGTATTTTGCTGCCCGGGATTTTTCTTCGATTCCTTCGATTTTTTAATGTCTTGCTTGCGGCTTTTTAGCCTGCTAGGTTTTGGTCTGCTATTCGTACACTTAATTCTGCACGCTGTTTTTCAGTGTCTTGTTCGATTTTTTTAATTTATGCAAAGTATTTAGTTTTTTTGTTTTAGTTGCCTTTTTTTTCTTTAAATTATTCTGCAGTTTTAACAAATCTGTTACTTTAGGCTTGCTTTTTCACAAACACACACTCACAATGGCTGCCTTTATAATAATTTTGTTTTTGTTACGCCGCACGCAGAAGTCTCTGGATGCGCTCTGGAGCACCTTTTTTCTGAGACTCGCTCTTATCCCAACAATGGCTTCCTGGCAAACTTTTCTTGCCTGCTTATTGAAAACCCGACAATGGAAAACTCTACTTTTCAACAAAAACGTCTACGTGCCTTCACTTCATTTTACCAATTCCGAATGGTTAAAAAATGCTTTCAATTTGTTTATTTTATATACAATGTTTTATTCCTATTCGATTCAATTGATTGATGCAAACCTTTCCTCCTTGCGTTACGAAATTTACAAGTTTTTTATTTACTTTTTATACACACATTCTCTCTTTACACTATGTATTGTATTTTTACATTTAAAAACTCTTACAATTTGATTATAATTAATTAATTAAATTTTAAAATGCTTAACTTATGAAATTTACAAAAATTTTCTCGTCTGCTCCTTCTATACACACACACGAATTTATATCTGCTGCTGCTGTTCTGCTCGTCCCTTCAGAAAACAATCGACCCGTTTTCATCAGTTTGCTATTTCTTTTTTATTGCTTCTTCTAGCCTTTTAGCGTCAGATATGAGTTGCGAAAAAGTTCTAAAGTATATTGTGTGCTCTGTTCTTTACAGACTGGTTTCTTCTAGTGTTCATTCTATAGCTATCCCTTTTTTGCAATAAGGCTCTCCCAGATCGTTTTATAATTAAAGTTGATTATTGTCCGACATTTTCGATAACTTCGGTAAAACTTCGGTGGTGGCCGTGACGCAGTGGGTAGAGTGTGTGGCCCATACGCCAGAGAACCCTGATTCGAATCCCATCTGATACAGAAAGATTTTTAATTTAATTTATATTTCTGATCGGCCGTCACCTCTCTGCAGACAATGGACCTCAGAGAGTAAAAACCGCCATGCAAAGCTTCTTGAGAACATAAGCCCTTCGGAGTCGGCATAAACCATGAAGGTCAAGTTCTCATCATTTGTGTTCAAATATTTCACAACACACACAACAAAATTGATCATAAGAAGCTCTGTCAAAGTACTTTCATGGGCTGAAATGGCCAATATGTTTTTTTTTAAAACTTTTCGATATAGTTTTCTTAATATAAATTTTATTATTTTTTCGCCGGTGATGCGGGGTTTCTTAGGATGCTCATGTGGCATACGGCTACAGTATTCATACAATATGAACCCTGAAAATACAAAGATCAAAATTGTAATGACGGTTTTTTGGCGATCACAGGTTGTCTAAAATGGTACAAGATCGAAGATGAAAAAACATAAAAAAACCTACCTTATTAATTGAATGGTGGTGTGAACCCTTATGCGGGTACACATCTGCGATCTCGTGTGACACACGAGTTTGTTAATAGGGCCGGTCACATTATCAATATGTTCATCCAACAAGTCATCAAAAAATTTGACCAACAAAAATATATATGGAATTTCACGAAAAATTTGACAAGTAAACACTCATCAAATTGTTGGTCAAATCGTTTGACGAAAATCAAAATATTTTGATTTTTCGGTTGTTTGTCCAACGATTTGATGAAAAGTTTTGCGTGTGAACACTCGTCAAATTTTATAGTGTGATTTCATCACTTAAAAAAAGATTTCATCGCGAACACATCAATTGAAATTGCACGATGAATAAGATTTTTGTAATGATTTTATTGAAATTTATAGACTACCTCCATAACTGTGACTGATTAAATCGGAAATTTACAAAAAAAAAATTATTAAAAAATAAAGCATATGGAGTGATGCTGGCGTGTTCAATTCGGTGTGCAAGACAATAATGAAATTTCACGAAAAATTTGATAATATGAACACTTGCGTTGTCAAACTGTTTGACCAATAATTAGATGAAGAATTTGATAATGTGACCGCCCCCAATTAAGAAGCATGCTTGCGAGAGTGCCACACATGTTGGCTTTTTGGCCGCCGTGTGGCACACGAGATCGAAGATGTGTGGCTGGCATTATATGATACCATTACATGCCGTTTTATGAAAAATCAAAAAAATTTTCTTTTCGTCATGCTGCATGTCATACGGTAATACAGAGTGAAGAAATGGTTAAGCAAGCAATATTTAAAACAGGTTACGTTAAATCCCAGCGCTGTGTTGCATCAAATTTTTTAATTGCATTAAATGCAAAGACATCTCTTTGAAAATATAGAGCTGCAACGTCGATGGGCTTAAGAAATAAGATTGTAGTCTAGCGATACATTTTTTATTTTAATATTTTTGAAAATTTTTGAGTTATAACTAACACCATCTTTTGACAAGTAAAATATTTCTCATAGCGATGCTTAAACTGTTAATCTCAGGCTAAGTGAACTGACGATAAAAATATGATAAGTTATAAAAATAATTTTAATTGTGTTTAAAATTTAAACTCTGGTTAGAAAACCTTGGGCTTAAGAAGTAAAAATTTTAAGTCAGGCAAATTAGCGTATATGAGGTGCGGTTTTTTTTTGCATTGCTATCTACGCTTACCAAAAAAAACGCAAAATTTGGCAGGATTGTTGATGTTCTTGTTTCCAGACAAAGACAAAAACAGGCTTTTTAACAGAAAACCGAAGAAGAAATGTTGCCTACAACCTTACCAAACAGAAAAGTAAGTGTAACATTCCATGGACAAGGCAATAAATAAAAGAAAAAAAGATGGCGAAACTTTCAAAACTTGACCAACAAGTGTCCATAATGTAGCATGCAACAAAGCATCTACTTTTTTCTTGATGTGACATAAACAGGGTTGTTTTTCCAAAATTTAGTGCTTTGAATGACCGGTGCCTATGCTCACTGTGCGACGACCAAAACAAAATGCAAATTGCACCAAGTCGGCTCGGCTTCACATATCCAACATGTAGGACGGACCGACAAAAAAAGAAATCAAAAAATGTTTGATAAAAGGGGCTTTCGCATAGTCCAGCATATTAGACTAACATGGCTAACCTGATTTATAATGATCAAGAAATGACGTCAATTCTGCTAGAACGTTCATCTGCTAGTTCAATGTGCTAGAACGTGTTTGCGTACTTTTTCTAGCTAGAAGAACAAGCATAAAATAGCTCTTTCGAACATAGAATACCATAAGATCAAGCTACATAAGAACAAGCATCAAGAAGAACAAGCAAATGCTAATTTTTTGTTTGTTGTTTGCTTATATTGTGCGATAAAAAATAAATTTACAAATTGTTATATATCACTACATATAAATACATATAAAATATCAATTTAAAATTGGCGCTGTTTACGTTTGATAGCCAATCAGCTGTTTTTGTGCTTGAAACTAGCTAGAAGTCGTTTCCGTACTTTTGACACTATCTTCAAATTTAATTTTACTCTCTCAGACTAACTCGACTTTTACTCGACAATATGTACGGAAACTACACCTATGTTTTGGCCATCGCACAGTGAACATCGGCACCGGTTATTCTAAGCACTGAATTTTGGATAGGGCTTATTAAATTTTGTAAAAGTTTTACAGAAATATGGAAAGATAAAATTGAAGCAGACGAAAATATAGTAAAAATATTGATCAGTTATAAGAGCAGTCAAAAACTGTTTTTCATTCCGCCGAAATGCTCTGCTTGAGAGCTTGCAAATAATGATGTTATCCCACATGGTGGATCGTTCGAAAGCTCAATCAAATTGTTCCATTAGTTTTCCATGCATTTTATGGTACACCATGTCATCCAATATGTTGGACCTTGCGAAGCCCCCTATTTATCGGACATATTGTACCGACCGTCGTTATTCTATTCACATGTCGAACATGTCAGCCAACATTCCATTTTGGACCGACATGTTGGATATTTGGGAAAGGGCCTCCCAAACGATACTACATGTCGGATAGACATGTCATGTCACCACACATGCAGTATCGTTTGTGTGCAAAAAATAAAGTCGGATGGACATGTCCGATGGAAGACAAAAATCTTTGACTCTTCTGTCGGTCCATCCGACATGTGCGATTAAAATTTTTTTATTCGATTAAAATTTTTGAAAGAAGAAAATTTTTAAGAAATGTTGAATTTTGGAAAAATTTTTTCGATATATGGGCATTTCCAAAAAAAAAAGTCCACCGTTAGCCAAAAACTAAAATTTACTCAAAACTTATTATTTTATGATATTATCTTAGAGAAACATCAAAACTTTATTGATTTAAGCAATTTGAACATAAATTCATTTACCATGATGATAAAATCTACATTGTTTCACAAATGTCATTTTTCTTCATAGTAAATGTTTCGTAAAATTTTTTGTTTTAGTAAAAATGGTAGGCATTGGCTCAAGAAAATTAAAAATTATTGAGGCATGGAGAGACCGAATATATTAAATTTGTTTTTTAATTACTATATTACATAATTACTTAATTACCCAATTGAATTACGATGGAAATTGAAGTAACGTAACGCCAGTAACGTCACGTCATATGACTAAGCCTAGTAACAAAAAAACGGGAAACGATTTTTAAATTTGATTACTTGGAAAATAAACTTATATTTATTCAAAAGCGTCTAGAAAAACGTGTTATACAAAAAATATTGCGCAATTGGCAGTATTTTTCCAAATTTTGCTATCCAAGTCGAAAACTACTTTTGTATAGATGTCCATCCGTCATGTCTATACTTCATCTAGTACAGTCCAAAAAGCCCTTAAGGCTACTTTACATTGTCCTACTGTGTGTTACGACATCTGAGATAGAAAGTATAAACGAATTTCATCACACTGTCATTTTTAATTTTTGTATGAAGATATACATTATACCTTTTTAGACTATTTCACAGAATCACATCACACTTGTACTTAACGCTTTACTAAAACTTGAAAATTTGTAAGCATAATAAGTTTAATTTGTGCATTAAAAATTAAAACTAGCTTGTTGACTTACAAGAAAAATTAATTTCACGTAGTTTTATGATAAAATGCATCTCTGTTTGGATAGAATATGTAATGAAATTATAAATAAATCTAAAAATAAAATGAATTACGACATGCCAAAAAAAATTAAAACCGTTTCGAGCACACTTTTTTTCCGTTGCTTACATCATCTCATGATACAATAATTTACAAGGTAGCCTTGACAACAAGGTAGCCTTGCCATCTGTTTTGCTGCTTCTTCGTTTTCTCTTTTCAATGTGTTTTTGACAACTTCAAATCGCCAACAGAACTGTAACTCCTACCTTGTAAATCATTATACCATGCATCATCTCACATTCTATCACACATGCAAATTGTGAAATTTCGTAACACACAGTAGGACAATGTAAAGCGGCCTTTAATAGTTTGACGACCTCTTATGTTTAAAAAGAAAAATGTGTGAAGACACAGTATTTGACAACAAATGCGTATTTTTCACTGTCTAAACAGTATTGGCTAGTGTAAATCATGGTTTAACGCTTCTGTCTAATGTAAAAACCGTTTAACTTTTTTGCAAACAGTTTGCTAGACAGTAGAATTTGTTGAATTTTTTTAATATTTTGGCGGCGTTCTTGTATTTTTCAACAAAAAGTATTGACTATATAATGAAAACATGACAAAAATGAAAAGGTTGGATTTATTAAAATTGATATATTGTTATCGTGATCGGGAAGTTTTATGGAATATGAATTCCCCGTCTTATCGTCGGATGGATTTAAAGAAGAAAGCAATGGATGAAATTGCAATGGAAATGGATATGTCTCCAGAGGATGTTAAGAAAAAAATTAAAGCGTTAAGAAGTACCTATGTAGCGGAAAAAAGAAAGGTTGAACAAAGTAAAAAGTCTGGATGTAGAGGAGATAGTGTGTACGAACCGACTCTGTTTTGGTTCTACGAGATGAGCTTTGTCGATGGCTCCATAATCGTGAGGAAACCAACAGACAGTTCAAAAGTGGTAATACATACAAATTTATATGGCAATCTTAAATTTTTAATTTTTGAAAAGTTTGAATTGAAATTTTGGACATGACTTCCTGTTTAAGTGTCCGCCATGGCGGACGCGTATTGCCAAACATAAAGAAAATTTATCAAATTAAATTGAAAGCATCGAAGAAAGTACGGAAATGTGTGCAATCAATATTTTAATATGAAAGAAAATTATTATTAATTGGTGATGGCGTTATAATTCTCTCGAATTGGCCAATAAAGCTCTCTGTTCAGTGTAAACTGAACTTCAGTAAACCTGAGTTCGTACGTTCAGTAAACCAGAACCAACAAATATAGTAAACGTATTAAATATATATTCCTACGTTTAATATTAATATATTTAGGTCCATATTGTTCACACCTAGATATGTTTAACAAGTAAACTAACAACTTTTTTCTTTTTTGTCATACTATGAAACAATACTGAAGTCAATAATCAAGTCAAGCTGTAAAAGAATGCAATCATTTGTGATTTAAAATCATGTGATTTATTTTCTGGGACTTGAAATTTCAAATCACAATCAATGATTTGAAAAAAATTATTGCATTCGTTTTTTGAAATCATTAATTGTGATTGAAATTTCAAAAAAAATTGATAGCATTCATCCATTTTTTTCAAATCATTTAATGGGACTTGAAATTTCAAATCATAATAAATGATTTGAAAAATTGATTGCATTCATTTTTTGAAATCATTGATTGGGATTTGAATGATTTTAAATCACAAATGATTGCATTCTTTTACACCTCTGCCAATAATGTTCATTTTGAGATTTCAAATGCCTTGATATCTAAAAAGGATTTTGGATGTCCTTTTTGACTGAAGATGGTGAAGTTATTTTTGCACATTTTTTTTTCTAAAATACAAATACTTTTGCTAACGCCCTTATGTTAATCTTTAATAACTCACTGCGTTTTGGCATTTATATATACTGCTGGAAAGTATCTTTTGTAACTCCAATACATAAATCTGGTTCGAAAAATAATGTATCTAATCTCAATGCTAATCTAATATCAAGGCCGGTCTCAAAGCTCTACGATTTCAAAATTATTTGAATCGATTGTCAAAGATCAGCATGCTTTTATGCCTCGCCAGTCAACTCTTTCCAACTAAGTTATTTTTTCTGAATAATTCCTATCAGCGTTTCTGAATAGATGTGAGTTAAAGTGATTTACACTGACTTCTCGAATGCTTTCGACAAAGTCTTCAATTCCCATTTAATTAAATTACTGGAGACGATGGGATTTCATTGTGTGTGTTTCCTTTGATAATGTGAAATCATTCACATATCTCGTGGCTATCTCGTGTGTTCCCCCAAGGAAGCATTTTATGGCCTTAATTTTTATTTTTGTCTGTTGTATGCTGATGAACTGACGACGTTTCTTAAAGTTAAAAAAACTTCGTTAATGTTGAGCTCCTTCAAAGTGAAATACGTAAACTTTATAATTGGTGTTATAAAAACTATTTCCTTTTAAATCTGAAGAAATAAGTTTTTATGTCATATTCCAGGTCAAAATTGCTAACAATAAATCAGTTTAAATACCCTTGCGTTGTATTTGATTTGAAATTTTCTTTTGTACCGCATTTGGATTATATTTCTCTGAAGGCGTATATCGTGTTGGCTTTTATACGTCGTAATCCTGAATCCTGTTATACGTAGAATCCTGTTATGCGAACACTACGGACCCCCTTCACTTTGACAGTGCTGTTTACAAGGCTTTCTCGTTCTAGACGTGGATAGGCATTAGATTCGAACCCGCATATGAGACGCATAAATGAGATTTGAACGTGCCCAGAAATTCTTCACGAGTTTTGCTTTACGCTCCTTAACTTTGAAGATTATATTCCATCATATGGTGTTCATTGTCAATTAACTGGACTTAAGTCTCTGGGAATTAGGAGAAATATTTTGTCTTCTTTTTATAGTATAGAAGTTGATAGTCTAGAACAATTGAAAATAATTAATTTTAATTTTAATGTTCCTTCTAAGACGCTAAAAAATGTTGTTCCTTTCTAATGTTGTCAAGAACTTGGTTTACTGAGGACCTCTTCGAAGGTAGTCTAGAACGTGTACAATTGCACCACACGAATCATAGTCATTCGTTTATTCATACATTCATAACATAACATTCATAAACAGTCATAACTTCGAATATATTTAATTGCGGCTATGGGGGTATTTTAAATTCGTCCAAGTCGAAGATAATTCCCATGTACATCTTCCAGTTATGCCTTATTTAAATCATTAAATATTTTTAATAATTGTAGTGTTTTTATTCCAAAAATTAAGTAAAAATCTATAAGCTTCCATGGTACACAAAAGCATTAAAAAAATTAAAAAAAACATACTTAAAAATGGAATACTTTGGGCGTTGTGACATTTATTGCTTTGGGCTTTATGACATTGTGCGAAATGACACCACGCCGAAAATTTTGGCCGCATTATAATGGACGACGAGCCATATGTAAAAATAGACCCTAAACCTTGCCAGGTTCACAATTCCACGCAAAATTAAAAGGGCGAAATATCGATGACTCATTTAGCAAACACAAATGAAAAAATTTGGTCAGAACGACACTTTTTCTACAACATACACAATAAGTGATGAAATTTTTGCCTAACTTGGCAACAGTTCGTCGCCTGAGAAATTACATAAGTGTCGTATGTGGCTTTGGACAGAGTACGCATGTTGGATTTTACTGTATAATTATAAAATTTAGAGATCGTACCTCATTTCGGTAACAACTTGATGTGATATTTGTTTAGAATTGGTTTGTCGTATGTGGCGATTTCACACTATTTTTACATACCTAGAAACATACGACATAAATTTTTTAAAACCTAAAAACCTAAAAGGTATCAAAAAAACTGAATACGCCAGTCGAAAGAGACACCCTCAATACAGTAGGAACTTTCCTAACTCAGAATATGTGGCTTTCGATAGTTTTGAGTAAATTAAATTCAAAGTTTGAGGGCTAATATCTTTGTTTATAGCTGACCGATTTTCTTCAAATTAATATAGGATACGCATCTGGGGTTTAACTGTACAATTTAGAGATCGTTCTTAATTTTGGTAAGGACTTAATGTGATATTTGTTTAGAATTGGTTTGTCGTATGTGGCGTTTTCACACTTTTTTTTTACTTACCTAGAAACATACGACACAAAGTTTTTAAAAACCTGTGGAGAAACTAAAATATACAATACTTAATTTCTGAATGCGATAATAAGTTGCCACATACGACAAAATAATGCCGCTGAATCTCGGTAACGACCTATGATATCGAAAAACTGACCACGCCAAACGAAAGGGACACCCTCAATACATAAGGAACCTATTCTAACTCAAAACCGATAAAATGCAACATACGACACTTGATTTCTCAGGCGACGAGTTCATTACACAAAGTCAATTATATAGCTTTTGAATCAAAATGGGATACAATTTTTTTGTAAAGGGAGAATCTATCAAACTTTCTGGAGAATCGACAGGCAGGGCATTCCTTATGTTATGGCTTTATTTCATCGAGTTAAAATCGAGTTCATAATGAAATTAAGCCCCTTTTTTTAGTGTCTTATTTCGTTTTTTTTTTTTTTGGGTTCTTATATTACAGAGCCTAAATAAAATACGCTGGATCTGCAATTTGCAGCTCTTCAGGAACGACTCTTCTAGAGTATCTTCTATGGAATTACGGCTCCATATACACGTCTTCTTTTCCGCCAGATCAACAACCACTATTTATATATTTATTTCTTATTAATATGTATTAGAAGCAGATATGCAAACATTTTCGAAAGAAAGTAAAAGGAAAAAAATATATACAAACTTAACTTAATGTATGTGCCTATATTATTGTTCCCTACCCATAAGAGAAGAATAAAAAAAAAAATGGTATACACCATTATATTACCCAAAAAGTATTTTATAATTAAGAATTTAAAATATTCAAAATTAAAAATATGCAAAATTTAAAAATATTCAAGTAACTTGTAACTCTGTGACGAATTTTACTTGGTGCCTCTCAATGTCAACAACGAAATCGAAGCCTTGTTGATCGATTTCTTTGGTCAATATGACCTCATACAAATTAACAATTTAAAAAATGATTTAAGTCGTTGTCTCGACCTAATATTCATCGACAAAGACTTTAAAGCAATACTAGACTCACCTCCTTGTCCAATTTTTAATAGAACTCAACATCATGTTCCAATCTTACTTGATTTCTCGATTTACTACTTTCAGAAACTCGATACCAATTGTAAACTCTCTAGAGACTACAAAAATGGGAATTTTATAGAAATGAATAACCATCTGTCCTCATTCGCCTGGGATTCTGTTTTACATGGATCTGACCTTAACTTGATGTACTTAAAATTTATTGAAATCTTTAAAGAAGCCATCCAAATGTTTATTCCCACCAAACAGAACAGCACAAATGGTAACCCTCCTTGGTTTAATAAGAGACTAAGTAACTTAAAAAACCGAAAAAATAAAGCGTATAAGTGTCTGAGAAAAAATAAAGATAACCTGACACTCAAATCTGTCTATATAAATCTTCAACACGAATTTGACTCACTGAACAAGTTCCTTTATCGTTCTTATCTTTTGTCCACTGAATCTGAAGTCTAAAGAAATAGCAAGTATTTCTGGATCTTCATCAACAACAAAAGAAAGTCAAATGGCCTTCCAACTGAAATGACCTATCTCGGCCAATCTTCTAATAACACAGAAACCATTTGCAACCTATTCGCTGACTACTTCAAATCAGTGTACTCATCTGAGCCTCAGATTTCATCTGGTTGCACACTTCCAAGTCAACTTCTTGATTTGGATTCTCTTTCACTTGATGAATTTGACGTACGTAATACATTAAATAGCCTTCAAAGCAGCTCGAGTGAGGGCCCTGATGGGTTATCACCGATCTCACTTAAAAATTGTTCTCACTCCATTGCTTATGCATTGTCATTAATCTTTAACAAATCACTAGCATCCGGCATGTTTTTAGACACTTGGAAAGTCTCCCTTATCATTCCTATCCATAAATCTGGGCCAAAGCATGAAATCGTAAACTATAGACCGATTTGTAAACTTGCTACTATACCTAAACTATTTGAGAAAGTTATTAATGAAAAACTAATTTTCTTGGTCAAAAACATTATCACTCCGTACCAACATGGATTTTTGAGTGGTAAATCGACAGCAACAAACCTTTTCCTTTTCACTAATTATATTGTTAGCAATATGGAAAACCACTCGCAGACCGACGTCATCTTCACAGACTTCGCTAAGGCCTTTGACAAGGTAAATCATAATTGCTTAGTTTCAAAACTCTCCTCAATTGGTTTCCGCTCCTGTCTGCTTAGTTGGCTCAGATCCTACTTACTAAACCGTCTCCAACTTGTCAAAATTAACGAATTTTATTCTAGCCCAATTAAGGTCACATCAGGCGTCCCACAGGGCAGCCATCTCGGTCCGCTGTTGTTTTTACTATTTATAAACGACCTTCCCATTGTAGTAAACCATTCCAAATGCCTGCTCTTTGCTGACGATCTTAAACTGTTTCGTCCAATCAGATCACAGATTGAATGCCATCTTCTTCAAGATGACCTGAACTCAATTTCCACTTGGTGCAAGGAAAATTACTTGCCACTTAACATATCTAAATGTCAATATTCTCACCTTCACCAGATCTACATCATCAATAGTCGGTAACTACGAAATTAATTCCATACCACTTGAAAGAATTTTTTCAAAAAAAGATTTGGGTATCATTCTCGATCCCCAACTTAATTTTAGAGACTATATTGATTTTATCATCAATAAGGCCAATTCGATGCTTGGCTTTTTGAAAAGAAACAGCAAGGAATTTAATGATCCTTACACGCTTAAAACGCTTTATACTTCGCTCGTCAGACCGCATCTCGAATGCTCCTCTATAATATGGAGCCCATCATCATTCTTACGGTCTGAAAGAATTGAGAGAGTTCAAAGAAAATTCACAAGGTACATGGTAAATCAACTCAACTGGAATCTACCTCAGTACCCTCCATATTAAACGAGATGTGCCCTTATCGACTTGAGCACTCTTCAATGTAGAAGAGTTGCATCCTCAATCTTATTTGTTAGGGATCTTATTCACAACAAAATCAATTGTCCAGAGCTACTAGATATGTTTGATTTCCATATACCAGCAAGGTCCCTCCGTAGTCAGTTCCACTTCCATGAAACGTACCACAGAACTACTTATGGTCTCAATGAACCCTTAGCACGTTGTATAAGAGAAGTTAACAAAATCCTTTCATATACCGATATATTTGAATCTTCTTCTCGACAGTTCTTTAAAAACACACTATACAATTACCTCATGACGCTCTGATGTCTAGTTTACTTCTTTCAGTTTTACCAGTTTATTTTCATTAAATCCTATTATCCTAAATATGTGCCTTTAAAGCTTTATATTATACTCTGTCCTAGTCAATATAAATGCCTGTCAGTTACTTTATAAGTCCAAAAATTTTTATTAAAAACTCTCCTGTTTGTAACATTACCATACTATTATGTAATAAGCAATAATTATTAAATCAAATTGCGATATATCGTATAGTAGTCTATAAGAGTTTAACTCTGTTTGACGAAATAAATAAAAAAAAAAAACTTGCTTCTAAATGTTTGGTGTTAAATAAAAAGCTCTCATTGGAATTGTTAACCTATTCCAACAACAAGCAATCCGAACATTAAAAGATCTTTCAAAAATAGACGATGCCATTCTGATCGACTGAATACAATTGTATCCACCAAGTAACGCGGGACATTAGCTTTGACAATCCTATAGAAAAACAGCAACATTTTAACTTTAATAAAATGGTTGAATGAAACTAATAGATATATGGTGAGATATATGGTCACGCCGACGCACACCATACACAACGCGTACGATACGGTTCACAATAACTTCTACTCTTTTAAGATTATATGAAAGAGTACCGGGTAAAAATTCAATACCGTAAGTTACACAAGCATAAGAAGAGCATGTCCTAGTTTGTACTTGACATGTAGGTGCATAAAGTAGCCAATGCTGTAGAGCTTCCTCAATGTCATTCCAGTCCTAAGTGCATTGATATGGTTGCCAAAGTTAAGTTTATTATCAATAATAACACCAAGGCATTTAAAACTATCAACAGTATCAATTTTATCGTTATTTAATTTAATATCAAGCTGGCTAATTGGCGACCTATAAGGTTTAAACTGTACACACTTGGTTTTAGTCACATTTAAGGTAAGATAACTTTCAGATGCCCAGGAGGCAACATGAAGTTCATTGAAGTTCACTACAGACTCAAGAACATCTAAAAAGTTTACTTCACACGAAAATAATAAAAGTCTGCGAAAATAAATGGCTTACACAGGTTCAAGTCAAGGGCATTAACAAAGTCATTAGTGAAAAACATAAATAGCAGCGGACCTAGAACTGAACCTTGTGGCACACCAGACACAATATCAATATACAAACTGCTTACGATTAGATAAGTATGACAGTATAAGTCTGCATGCAGCATTAGATAATTTGAACTGCAATTTGAGTTTTTCGATCAGTTTCATATGATTTATTTTATCAAATGCCTTTGACAAATTAAGGGTCACTAAAATACCTACTTTATTGCAATTTATATTTTCTCTAATAGAGTCAGTTAAGCCGAGTAGGAGTGATGAAGTACTATAACCGCTTCGAAAACCAGACTGACTGTCATCAACCAAAGGAATTTCTATTCGTATGCTCCAATATTTGAAATTTAATAAAGTTTTCAACAACTTTGGAGAGAACAGGTAGAATAATAATGGGTCTTAAAATATCTCTTAGGGATAGTTACAACTTTTGCAACCTTCCAAGATGACGGAAACTCCATATATTATTTACAAAAACAAAATATGTTTAGAAATAAGAGGCAGTACAATTTTTATGAATTTTAGCGGAATGTTGTTATACCCAACTGAATTTGATTTGACTTTAAAGAACGCATCCGCAAGCTCGTAATCATTAATATTTTTAAAGTAGGAAAAGCCATGAATATCACCGCTTTCTTCCAAGATGGTAGGGTAAAAGTTATTAGCTGCTAAAAACTGATTGAAGGAATCAACGTCAATGTCGACATATGTGCCATAGTTCTTTCTTTTTATTTTTCTATAGGCAGATTTAAGGTGATTTCTATATTAACAGTATATTTTCCGGTTATGTTCAGATTTATTCTTTAAAAAAGCTTTGAAAGCAAGATCGCGCAGTGATTTAGCATATCTTATCTCTTTGGTGTTAAATTCAACTTTATTATTGTTACTAACTTTAAAGCGAGAGATAGGGACCAAAGCAAAAGCCTCAGAAAGAATTGAGTGAGTTTATAATGTTCAATTGCGAATCTACATCATTAGTGGAATACATATCATTAAAATAAATGTCAGATAAAGATGATTTCAGATTTCCAAAAATTAATAGCATTATAGTTATGATATTCAACACCTTCATCTTCTTGAATAATAGGAAGATCAAGCAAATATAAAAGCATGGTGAGAGATGGCAGCCGAAAACATTTGTCCTGAAAGCATAACTTTGCAAGGATCACTTGCCAAGAAGTAATCAATAAATGACGTTGAATTATGATGAACATCATGATGAGCAGGAAGTGAGTTATGCACACAAGATAAGTTACAACGAGGACATATAGAACGCAAACTAGTAGATTTGGAGATGTCAAAGACACTGTGTTTGAAGTCACCAACAATAATTACATCAACTATTCTTATCGTTTTTTTTTAATTTTCGCGTCAATATCATTGAGGATGGTTCACAATTGGATACACTGTACATGAATTTCTCAAATACATTTGAAAGCATTCTGCACAAAATACTTATTGCAAAGCTTGAAAAATAAGAGGTTCATTCGCCGCAATTGCTGCAATGGGTAGAGTCTTACCTTTGTGATAGAGTCCTGTATGTAAAGATAGGCTACAAACTATCTCGTCCCATTGCGGTAAAATCGGGAGTTGCACAGATGAGTCATTTCGGTCCCCTTTTTTTTATTTTGTTTATCAATGATATTCCACTTACATTAAAATTTTGTAAATTTACACTTTTTTTAATTAGCTTTAAAAAATTTTTACAAAATATAAACTATTATTAACAAAAAAGCATATACAAATGCTTAATATCATTTCCCGATTTTTAAATATGTTCCTTAAATTATAAAATTTCAGAATTTAGTATTTTTTTTTTATATAGAGCTATAGCTTAATATTTATGATCTTTTATTTAATTATAACCTTATATTAATATATATTGTTATTATCATCTTATAATATATATTTATAATATATATTTATAATATATATATTTTTATATTTTACATTTTTTTAATATATATATTTTATATATATTTTTTATATTTATTTTTATAATATATATTTATATATTTATTGAGCTATTGCAGAGCTCAAAAATCATTAAACCGTACCGTACCGTAAAATATTAAGTATTTTTTAAAAACAATACATGTCGTTAATCGCTAACTTTTATTGAAAGTTCTCTAATCATACGAAAATACAACTTTTCAAAATATTCATTAAATATATTTCATTTACAGGAAAGTGTCTGTAGCAATGATATGGATTATGAACGTCCGCTCCGAAGCTACGAGTATGTTAACGTCAAATCGGATATACCTTTTAAACGAAAACGAGACTCGATTTCAGCTCCTCCTGAAGAAACAGAAATAACTCACTCTCCAAAATCTGCAACAGAAAATATGCTCGCCTATGCTGTAAAGCATATGGATAAGGAAGAAGATGAATACTATCTCATGGCTAAAACATATGCTATGAAATTGAAGAAAATGGAACCATTGCAACGTTTGTATGCAGACAGAGTCATAAATGAAGTATTAATGGAAGGACAATTAGGCACACTGGAAAGATATACCTCTATAATGAATCCGGATGCCCAAGAACAAATTGAAACGTCTAGAGATATGATAAAAGATTCCCTGTCACAATATTAAAAGTTTTTTTTTGTTTTCTATATTCTATATTATATGTATAAAATTGTAAAAAAAAAATCTGTACATGAAATATTTTTGTAAAAATCTTTTTGTGTTGGACATATTGAATGACGAGGAGTCCGAATATCACATTATTAAATGTTTAGACATTTTAATGTATGTCTGCCTGTCTGTCTTAAAGCATCACGCAAAAAGCACTGGATGGATTTAAATAAAACTTGACATCTACGTTCCTTATATCCCTGGCCAACATATAGGTTATAGTGCGGGAGGCAGCGTTGCAAACGGAAAAGAATTTCTGAAAATATGATTTGTTGTTTAAATGATTCTTTTTAATGAGTCGTTTAATTATCTGAGTATCCGCTGAATCGGTACTTATGGAGCTTGGCTGTGAAATAATTTCAACTATGTAGAAAAAAAAGTAATTTCTGAAGTCTTGAAAATTTTTAGAGTTAACGTTTGAATAGTAGTGTTTGAGAAAATAACAGTCAGCTGCATCAAAAAACTCGTCCGCTACCGTTATGAACCGGTATTAAAAAGTGAGTTTAGAAAATTATTTCTGAAGATACGAAACTTATACAAATAGTTATTTATAACACCTTCAAAAAGATAAAAAAAATAATCAGCTGTGCTTCTACTGAAGGTAAAGTCGTCAGCTAGAGGGTTAATGGTCCAAAGTGCGCATAAGATCTCGGCTTAAAGCAATTTATTTAACTAACAAACTGACGTTCTTTCCACTATTATCTCTTCAGCTGACTGAATCTGTTATAAATTAAAATTTCAAAATTTATTGTATTGATGTAATCCTGATTTTGGTACTTTTAACTTTTATTTATGATGTTTTTTTTCAACAAGTAAATTTTTTATTTTACTAAAATATATTTAGTCTTTAGAGATCAATATAAAATATTACAATATTTATTCAAAATGGAGAATCAATAACAATAATAATAATAATAATAATAGTAATAATAATGATTATAATAATAATGATAATAATAATAACAATAATGAAACATAAAACAAATACAATTTACGACATTAATTTTCTTTTTCGACTTGGCAGATTCGTTATTCTAATATTTTCTAGTAATCTGGAATTAATATGAAAAGCGTCTATTTTTAAGAAGACAATAAAATAAACTAAAAATAGATAGCAAGTGACATGGGCAATGGGCCATGGAAGAGTTTCACGTATTTGGTAATTATTTAGAAATGCTCCTTGAAAAAGATGACTATTTAAATTCTGTCTTCTGAGATGTTTGATGATAATTTAGTGAACATTGTCGCAATTTACACCGTTCCATTCTGTCAGATCTGACCGAACTATCAGGACAAAATTTTTGTAATATTCCCATGCTTATTCTTTAAAAAAGTATTCAGAAATTTGGGTATATCTGAAACACTTCTTTATACAGGGTGTTCATAAAATAAGCTATACTGAAAAATACGCTCTTAAATATTTAATTATAATATTTTTAAATGTTCAACCTTGAATCACAAAATTATATTTTAAAACCGTGAGGTATTGTCATTTTGTAGGGCGTCGTTGAGTTTTTAAGAAATAAAGGTATAATTTTAAAAGTTGCAGCTTAATGTAAGTATGTTTTATCTACGGAACTCAAACTTGGTAAAAAATTTAATCTAATTGCGTACATATGTGGTTAAAGTTTATGGAATTCTAACAAAATGCAACCATGTCCGACTGTGAACATGGCTCCGTGAACTATACATGTTCCGAACGACTCATCTCTACTTCGGCTAGGATTACGGTAGAAGAAGGATTACAGAAGAACATGTTTCCGAGAACTAGTTCCGCTGTACGAAAGAATCATTCCATGTTCATTCCGGCTCCTGAATGATTAAGCACAAGCCTAAGCCGAAAAAGTTATGACAAAAAACCAATGAAGATTTCATACAACTTATATACTTACTTACTTAGGTGGCGCCTACAACCGTAAGTCGGTTTTCGCCTGTCGTAAGAAATTGCGCCAGCCATTTCTGTTTTGCGCTTGCTGGTGCCAGTTGGAAGCTCCAAGCTTCGTCAGGTTGTCCTCTACTTGGTCCTTCTCTTCTGCGTTGACCGCCGCTGGATACCGAATCGAGTATTTTCTTCGCTGGAGCGTAGTCTTCCATCCGCTCAACATGTCCTAGCCAGCGAAGCCGCTCGATTTTTATGCGCTTTACTATGTCGATGTCGGCGTATAATTTATACAGCTAATACATCGTTGCATCGTATTCGGTACTCGCCATTGACGCAGATTGGTACGTAGATTTTACGAAGGATCTTTCTGTCGAACGCTCCCAAAATCTTTTCATCAGAGCTGCTCAACGTCCAGGTTTGTGCTGCATATAACAGGATGGGCATGATTAGTGACTTATAGAGCGTGACTTTTGTTCGTCGAGAGAGGGCTCTGCTTCTCAATTGCCTACTGAGCCCAAAGTAACACCTGTTGGCAAGAGTTATCCTTCGTTTTAATTTTTATAATAAGTATAATTTTTGAGTACAGCCAACTTTTTTATTTTTAAAGATATGTTTGTTTTTGGTGTCACTGAAAAGAAAATTGAAGAAATTACAAAATTGATCTAAAAAAAATTTCATTTATTACGCCAAATTCTGAGAAATTTGCACTCAAAGTTGAAATTTAGTAATTTTAACCGATTGATTTTATCTTCACACGATCACAGCTCGATAATGGTTAAGTTGGTGGGGTTTGTTGATATTACCGTTGGAAAGGTGATTTCATTGCCTTTAAAATGAGCTATCAAAATAAGTTGAAATATTAATTAACCCTGCACCTCCTAAGAATGTGAAAATAGAGCCCCGCCTCCCATGCGATTTTTTGCTCAGCTCAACATAAACTTTCAGCTCCGTAAAAAGTTGCACTCAATTGCGGGACACCCTGTATAATGATTCCAAATTGTAAACTGTGCTGTTGCGTGTGTTAAATTTGTGATAATTTGAGTGAAAATGACATAAAAGCAATGTAGAAAAGGCTATAAAATGTGAAAAAAGTCTTAAATTTGCAAGAAAACTTGTAGAAATTCTAACCTAAAATCAACTGCGAAACGTGAACAAAAAGAAACTCGAGATGAACAGCTGATTTTGACAACTAGCCGGCATTTTCTCTGCTGTCTACTTCATTCTTCTTCGAGTCGGCCCTACCTTATAATTCTGCCATGGTAGGAAGTATCTTTGATCTCGTCGTTCTTGTCCTCTGTCAGAGCATGCGCACATATTAGGCGTATATGAAAGAATTTAGCCTTGATGCGGATTATGGCAAGTCGTTCGTTCACAGGAGTGGATCGCAGGACGTGATGCCGTAATCTCTTGCCAACTACAATCCGCACCCAAACTCGTTCTTTTCCGCATGGCCGCTGTAGTAGACATCACAGGATGCTTGCCAAGTCCAACCGTGTCCCTTCCATCGCATTTCTTGAATTGCAGTGGTATCAGCTTTGCATCTTTCCAAGATATCAATCAGTTACAACTTATATGGTTAATATTGATAACTTTAAAGAACGATTTCTCGAAACCCACACACAAATCTCGATTTCCCAAACTTATTCTCATAATTTTCAGTTGTTGAAGCTACATTTTGCTTATTTCGCCAAAGTTGCCGGTTGTTTGAAAGTTGCGCACAAAATTCCTTCTAAAGTTTGTAAAAATTTTTTTCAAATCGACGAATGAATTCAAAATTATTTATATCAACTCCCGAGTAAAGCCGGGCATTCAGCTAGTCTACAATATACAGGCATGTTCCGAAATCCGATTCACGTCGGAATCGGATTTTATTTCATTGAAATTTAATCTGATTCCGATTCGAATCGGATTTCAGAACATGCCTGATAATTCGTTATGAAAATAATGTCTTTTTCTTAATTCCTGGTTATATCCATTGCAAAAAGATTAATTTTTATCAATTTATGTTTTAATTTTTATATATATTTTTGTGTATTTTTATATAAATATAAGTGCTTACAAATAAATCATAAAACAATGAATTAAACAGTTCGACTTAATATTGTATAAACTTGCGAATTTGATTTTGAGTTTAAAATGGTTGCCTGGAGGAAATTAAATTTTATGAAAAACAAAAAAATGTGATGAAGGGTAAATATTTTCTCTTACATTTGATGGTTACAAAAACAAACTTACAAATACATAATACACACTGCTTAATTTAAACAAAAATTACATTTTGCGGAATTCTTCTTGTTTGTTTGCTTGCTTTAACTTAAATCGACTGTTGCTTGCTTGTTGAAATCTTCCATTCATTCATTGATTGATTTAGGGTGATGCTATCAATGATATTGCTGATGGCAATTCATCCTCTTCATCGTCATCGTCTTCATCATCATCTTCATCGTCATGCTTTTGATCAGTTTGATTTTTTTTTTGCAAATTGACATCATCGTTATCGTTAGTGCTTTTGGCCTTTCCATTAGGACTAGCATTTGGAACGATCATGTCCTCATCATCGTCATCAGATTCTGGGTCCTCATGTGACTCGCTATCAACGTGTTTGGCAATGTCATCAGAGGCTCCACCAGCCTTTGGACGTCCACGTGGTTTTCCTGATGGAACCTTGACAACTGCTGGCTTGCCTGTTGGTGGGCGTCCACGTCGTTTGACCTCACCGTTAGCATTGTCTGGGGCTGCCTTCTTGGCAATTACGTGTTTTGAATTTTTTTTAGGACGCCCTTGCCCACGTCCTGTGGACACTATATTCAGACGAACCGCACCAGTTCCTGGACGTCCAAGCGGCTTGCCTTCTGCAGGCTGCTTTTCCTCCTCATCTGAAGCTGCATAGAGATTAAAGTATTTAATTATTATTTCTTAACTATCTCCTATTTTCCGAACCTACCTTCATCTGGTTCATCTTCGCTGCTTACAGCCTTTGGCGGACGTCCCGCTTTCTTTGGGCTGCCACCACTTCCTCCAGCTGAACGACCACGTTTCCCTTTTGGTGATTTGTTGGCAGATTTGCCAAAGTCAGCATCGTCATCATTTGAAGCTTCCTCATCGCCCTCATCTTCCTCTTGATCAGATTTTGGAATTGCCTTTGGACGTCCACGCCCCTTTCCTGTGGGTACGATGACCAAATTCTTTCCTTTGCCCTTTTTCGGTGGACGACCGCGTCCTGCTGAGGGTGCTACACTAGATGTTTCGCCATTGGCGTCTCCACTGCCGTCTTGATCAGCTTTAGAATCACCACCCAATTTTGGCCGTCCACGCCCGCGACCACTTGGTACGATTACCTTTTTTACTTTGTCTGGGTTAGCAGTCCGACCGCGCTTCTTTGGAGGCGTGTTAGTGCCACCACTTGCAACGCCTGCAGCCTCACCGCCGCTATCATCACCACCAGATTTTGGGGTAGTCGCTGTGCGTCCGCGCTTTTTTATATCTTCCATGTTTGTCTATATCTTTTTCTTTGCTATTCCTTTCTTATTTTCGCTGTATACAGATTTTTTTCCCCTGCACAGAAATTAACTTCAATTACTCAAAAGTTGATTATAATGTAATTTAATTAAGTTTTACCGCAAAAAAAGTCTGCTAGAACTAAACTGCGCTTTAATATATTTTATATTTGAGCTCACTGCAAAATTTTACAATTTATCTTCCAGAAACAATGGCAGCAGCGGCGTTGTTAAAATTGGATTGCAAGAATTGTGCAGAAAACGACCTGAAAATACGAAACCAAGCCAAGCACACAACTACACAGACAAGAAATGTATCGAAGTGTACCCAACAGACCAGATGACCGAAGTCTGACTATTTTAGACATACCATCGATTTCACTCATCGATTTTCTGTTGGTGAACGCGGGAACATGATGCAATTAACAAGGTGGTAGTGACAGCTGTCTTTTTTCACACTAACCACGAACATAGGTTATCATTTGCCTGTACATTTGACTGTTTATTTTTCTATTCTACACTGTTTGTTTTCTTTGTACCATTGTTGACAACCTATGGTCGCCAAAAGAACTGTCACTACTACCTTGTATTCTGCACTGGAGCTGAGGAGAAAGCATGAATCCTAATCCAACAAGAAACAAGGTAGTCCTTACATATCTTTTAGCGATAATGACTTCTTAAAAACAGTATAAAGAGAGAGCGAAATAATATAAAAAAAAATATAAGCGCCGTTGGTGAGCAAATAACCAGCTGTCAGGGCTATCACGTTTCTTGTATCATAGTCCTATCATGATGCAATGTTTAGTCCCATTTTATTCACGCCTATAGTGTGACGATTTCTCACCGATTTTATTATATACTCCGACCATCGACCATTGTTCCGTTTAAAACTATTCAACTATGTTTTTTTTTATGTTAGTGTCGATATGTCTAAGATAGATATGTGTGTCTAAAGTGAGAAATGAAGTGTCAAATACAAGTGGAGACTCCTTTTACACCAAGGAGTAAAAAGTGATTTTATTATCTTTACTTTTGCGCTTGGTAGGCTCTTATAGCCTGAGGAAATAAAGATCTTTTAAAATTTCGCATAAAATACGTTTGGTGTTATTCTTATTTCAACTGCTGTTGTAAGACAATAATACCATTTTTAAAATTTAAAAAAAACTTCATTCTAGTGGATAGTATTTGAAAAAAGTTGTTTTTGCATCGTTTTTAAATGGAAGGTTAATCTTGATACGCAGTTTATAATAAATTTGTGTTAACACACATTTACAAATTCACTACATCCTCCAATATATTCAGTACTTTTACAATAAAAGTTTAATGCGAACAATTTATTACAATGAAATCTTCGCTTGGAGTACTATCCAATCCACATGAACATCAGTAACAAATTTCAACAGCCAACTTGTTTGTATGCGCGAACGAAAGTATCTAAGTTCGTTCACCCTAATTTACTGTTCAGACCAGACAAACACTGTTCACAATAAATTTATAGACAACACTTTTCGTTTGGGGTAAGAGCTCGGACCGAGCGAACAAACGAAAATTCTTCTGTTTACGCCTTAACAACGATTATAGCTGTAGTTAACTAGCGAAAACTTTCATTTGCTATGAAACTGTACATGCAGAATGACCGATAACAACAGCTATGATTATCGTTAACTGTTTGGCAATCCTGCTACTGAACATACTTTAAGATGCTTGAGCGCTACTCGACTTAAATGCACGGTTAAGCAAATTTGTTTGTTGGGTTATGTTGCACACTCGTGCCGGCAATGATACTTTGCTCACTTAAAAATGGCCGGCCACGAGTCGGCCACATATTTTTCGCCGATAGCACATTTTTTTGCGATTTTTCGATACCCATTAATAAAAAAGTGCCACCAAGTTTCAAAATATCTCAAGTTTTTCAGCCCTACAGTTGGCATTTGTGAGTGCTGCCAAATCACATTTTTAAATAATTTTTCGTTTATTTCCGTTTTCACATCGGCAACTTTTAATTTAAATAAAAAAAATAAAAAGTGATTGTTATTATATTAATTATCTGTAACATGTACTAATTTGAAAAATTTTTCATTATTATAGAGGAACAATGAGCCAAAATACAAAGTCGTTCAAAGGTGCAAAAACACAAGGACGAAAGCGTAAAATTAACGCTGCTGCAGAACAAATAATTGCAGAGTCTCCACTAAAACGTGGACGTCCATCCAAACTGAAAAATATAACAACTCCATCACCAGCAGGAACTAGTAAAAAAATAAAAAGCATTCAAAAAACCCCAGAAACAGTTAAAGAACACACACCGGTTACACCAACGGAAACACCGCCGTCAGCGGAGGCGGTTCCCATAACAACTAGCAATAAGAAAAATACTAAGAAGCAGAAGCAGCTGCAGACTCCACGCCGCTCTAATCCACCTAGAAAAGTTTCTAAAGCTCCCAAAGCATTGCAGTTGCAAAGCAAAACTGTAGCTCCTATTAATCCCGAAAAGCCACAACTCAGATCACGGTTCGAAAAATCACAACCCAGAGATAAACATCAAGCTGCACTACCACAAAAAAAGCAGAAGAATGGACATGAGTTAAAAAAAACTACGGAACAACTATTTCAACCGGAAGCGGATGTCGCTGTTGTCAACTATGGCAATATACCAGCAGAAGACCAAGATTACGCAGCAGCGGCTAACAACAACGATAGCTATGTTCTAGCTGAAGGGGTTGACTTACAGTATATCTATGTGTAAATAGAAAGCAAAAACAGAATTGCCGCGTTTATTTATGGCCGTATTTTGTAAAACGAAAGCGAACCCCTTACTTGGGGTTTATTTTCTGGTAATTCCGTTTTCATATGAAGTGAAACAAACTGTCTTTTTCGCACTGAAATTTTGTAATGAAATTTATGGCCAGACAAAAAAACCCCAAGTAACGTGATCGTTTGCGTTTAACAAAATACGACCATTAATGTTTGCATCTTTGTTTTCTAGGTTTGACAACTGTACAATTTATTTTCCACAAATCTATTGATAGATTATACTAAAAATTACGGATCCTTTTATTAGTTCTTGTTCTGTGTAATTGTGGATTTCATCTATTTTTAGTTTTTAAATTTTACTTAATTGTAAAATTCTTTAAACTTTTCTGCGCTGAATTTCTTTTAATCTAGTTTTATTTCAATAAAAATATCGAATTTCGAAAATATGAATTTTGATGTTTTCTGACGCGAAAGCCATTGGATGGATTTAAATAAAACTTGACATTTAGGGCGCCTATATCCGTGGTCAACATATTCAAAATTACGGTTTACTTACAAAAAACTTGAGAAGAAAAACCTATCTTTTTATATAGAATTCTTCTGTAGATGCTATTGAACTCATCCTAAACGGCTGGACAAATTTTGATGAAATTTTTTGTGTGTGTTTGATTAGGTTCCTGGATGGCTTACATTCACAATTAGACTCGGTAGGTAGGTGGCGTTGTGATCGGATTCTAGGCATTTTTTTAAGCGAAGCTTTTTACTCCTCGTTCTGTGATTTGCTTAGAGTGAAATCTGAAAAATTTTCGACAGATTTTTTCTTGGAAATTTGATGGTTTCTTTGTTGCTAGCGCTCATTACAACAAGAAAATTTAATACTTTAATATTAAATACTAAAAATATTTTTGCCCCGGCCGTGGGGATCGAGAACCCGCGTTCTCTTAAGTGAGAATCCAACACTATCCACCAGGCCAAGGTTGATTTATAAGGTTGTCGCAAGGGAGAGAGCGAGTGCCCATAATTGTCAAATCGAAGTTGACAGCTCATAGAAAATCTGCTAGTGTTCTCTATTATCATCCGTTTTTCTTTCGCAGTCATTCGCAAAATTGGCTGGTTTTGACAATTATGGGTACTGAGAAGAGAGTGCAATCAGCCCTGCGACAACCTTATAAATCAACCTTGCACCAGGCCACAAAGACTTGATAGAAGTAGTTGTTAATTCAATATTAATTATAACAGAAGCTATGCTGCAGTAGATCGTCACCATCCATCAATAGATAGAGGGTTGTGTATTTGCTATGCTACAACAAACAAAAATTTGCTTTAATTTGCCACAAGGTGTCTGCAGCATCGGTGTGTTTGTATTGTGAATGCGTTTGTGGTGTTGTCACGAAGAAAATTAGCAATGCCCACAAGTGCGTTGACAAGTGCGTTTTTAAGTGTCAAAATAATAGATGATATCAATAAATATGGAATTAACAAACGCATGCATGACATTGGCAAGGTATCTAAAATGTTTGTTAAATTGTGTTTTGTGTGCGATCTTTAATATATATTTTTGAAGGGAAGCTTTTTACTCCTCGTTCTGTGATTTGCTTGGAGTGAAATCTGAAAAGTTTTCGACAGATTTTTTCACTAGGTAGTACGCTGTTGAAGGAAAAAATTTGTTCAGTGCAGGCAAGTTTACAACCATGTGTGGAGAGTTAAAATGGAGAGTCACTGGCATTATATGCCCGTATATGTAATTGGCGTGGAAATTTGATATTCAACAATAAAAAAATAAGCAATAAATATGTTTTCTGTATGTTATTTTTTTTTATGTTATTGTAAATTTTTGAATTTAAAAGTTAATTTATTAAAAAGAAAAAAATTATTAAGCTATCAAATCTATGTAACTGCAAAAAAGCTGCAAAAACAGTGCGGTCGCGGGTGTTAAATTTGTGCTAATTTGAGTGAAAATATTATAAAAAAAGTGTAATAAAAACTATAAAATGTGAAAGAGGTCTTAAAATAGCAAAAAAAAACCTGTAACAGACTTAACCTAAAAACAACTGCGAAACGTGAGCATAAAGAAATTCGCGATGAGCAGCTGATTTTGACACCAATCTCGCTTTATTCTGCTTTCTACTCCATTCCTCTCCGAGTCGACCCTACCCTATAATTCTGCCATGGTAGTGCCCAAGGTTGATTTATAAGGTTGTCGCAAGGGAGAGAGCGAGTACCCATAATTGTCAAATCGACGTTGACAGCTCATAGAAAATCTGCAATTGCTCTCTATTATCATCCGGTTTTCTTTCGTAGTCATTCGCAAAATTGGCTGGTTTTGACAATTATGGGTACTGAGAAGAGAGTGCGATCAGCCCTGCGGCAATTTTATAAATCAACCATGGTGGTGCTCTCACGCGTCAACGAAGAGTGGATATTGAAAAGGTTGATTAGTTGGTAAAACGACGAATTTCGTAGAAACTGCAAATGAAAAAAATATTTTATGTTTCCAAATTGCAAACAGTACGGTCGCGGGTGTTAAATTTGTAGTAATTTGAATGAAAATATTATAAAAAAAGTGTAATAAAAACTATAAAATGTGAAAGAAGTCTTAAGATTGAAAAAAAAACCTGTAACAGTTTTAACCTAAAAACAACTGCGAAACGGTAGCATAAAGAAAGTCGTGATGAACAGCTGATTTTGACATCAATCTCGCTTTATTCTGCTTTCCACTCCATTCCTCTCCGAGTCGGCCTTACTTTATAATTCTACCATGGTCCATACGTTTTGTTCCGTAAGAACCGAACTGTTAGCGTCTCAACTCGTCAGACGTTCGGCAAGTTGCAATCATCTCGTTTCGTCTAATTTGGTATTAAAGTATCCCATGTTAGACATGCCGATATGACGACGATTTCTCTCACCGATTTTCAGTTTGTGGACGCAGGAGTCGAAGAGAAGGCGAAAATTAAAATCGTCCAAAAAATCGTTCGTACCAGCGATTTTGCGACGATTTATCGTTCTTACC
Source organism: Coremacera marginata (assembly GCA_914767935.1). NCBI lineage: Eukaryota > Metazoa > Arthropoda > Insecta > Diptera > Sciomyzidae > Coremacera > Coremacera marginata. The sequence continues at coordinate 9,974,007 of OU612043.1, read as the reverse complement.
GAGGTTGATTTATAAGGTTGTCGCAAGGGAGAGTGCGAGTACCCACAATTGTCAAATAAAAGTTGACAGCTCATAGAAAATCTACAAATGCCAGTTCTTCTTTCGTATTCATTCGCAAAATTGGCTGATTTTGACAATTATGGGTACTGAGAAGAGAGTGCGCTCAGCCCTGCGACAACCTTATAATTCAACCATGGTTCTTACTCTTTCAAACATCGTTCAGCAAATCGTCGTGTCTAAAATCAATGGACGACAAAACAGCGAAACAAAAGAAAAGATAATATAATCGGTGAAAGAATATCGGCATGTCTAACATGGGACTAAGGTTCATTAATATAGGTTAAGTCACTTGAGAGAAGCTCGGTCGAACTGTCAGAATGCATAAAAGGAAATCAAGGGGAAAAAAACCTGAATCTGTACAATTTTTAGCTAAAAGCTACTTTGACAGTTCGAGCAAAGGCGGAAAAAGAGGGCTTTTCTCTCAAGTGACTTAACCTATATTAATGAACCTTGCATGGGACTAATTTGGTGTTCGAATTTTCTAATGAAACTTATATCATTTGAAAGCTCTGGTTCATACCAAGTGGACAGTAGAATGCGAGAGTGAAAAAGAAGTCAAAAGCTTCAGAGCTGTGTGGTTTTTGATTTTTCTTTCCTTTCTTCTCGGAAACATTCGATCAGCGTTGTTGAGACAAAACAAAATAAAGGGTGCCTCAATAAAAGTGTATTTTTTTGGATTGTCAAGTAGATATTTTTCGATTCAGAACATTTTTCAAAAATGCCACAAAATTTAAATCTTGCACTCTTATTGGAACACTTTATTTTTGTTCATACAAACAGGTGCCAACAATTGTTGCCTGCCTGCATATTTTGTTGCCGTTTTTTTCTCAGTTTCTTCGAAATTATTTTTCGTTTTTCCCTCTTTTTCCATAATCGATATTCTATTGCACTCAAGAATAGGTGTAAATGTTATGAAATCGCGTCAGCACTGTTAACGTCAGCAATAATAACGTCAGCAATGCTATATCTACACCACTATTAATATCATCACTCTAAACGTTAGCATTGTTAAGGCTTGAACTGTTAATGCCTGCATTTCTGATTTACCTACCAGGCAAGAAGAAAACATAGCAACGCTTTTGTGTTTTTTGTATTAGGCCCATCAAATGGGTGGCAGAAGGCGGTAGGTGTGTTCAGAAGGAATGTTGAAGGCCGAAAACTATAGGACCAGCTCATATATTTGACCTGTTAAAGTGTCAATTTGGAACAGACATATGTTACAATCGACAGTTTTTGTGTTTTTTGTATGGTGACCCCCAGAAGTATTGCTGATAGGGGCATGTGTGTTAAATAGAAATGTTGTAAGGCAAAAAATAATAGGACCAGCTTAAATATTTGACAGCTCTAGGGCTAAAATCGGGAGAAATAAACTATAATCGACAGTTTTTGTGTTTCTTGTATGGTGACTCCCAGAGGTTGGCCGATAGGGGGTAAGTGTTTTCAGAAAAACTGTTGAAGGGGGAAAAATTAATAGGACCAGCTCATATAATTGACATTCAAATATAGGTTAAGTGTGTTTAGAAGAAATGTTGAAGGATCACCTCTTTGCATCAATTCAGAAGAAAGTTTTTTTTTTCGAAAATTTAATGAATTATTCAAAAGAAGGATTACTCAAAAGAAGAGACTCTGACAAATATTTACCGAAAAATTTAACTATGTGACAATGATACTAAGTGAAGACTTTAATATGTATTAGTTTTGATATGGGCGAATTTCAGCCACAGGCGATACTAATTATTATTGCTTAAGCTACAAATTTGCTGTGCAAATTTTCAAACGACCGGAAAACACCTTTGGATTTTTTTTTTTTTTGACATAACGGGCTGTTCGTAAATTACGTAACATATTTTTGGCCAATTGTTGACCCCCCCGCCCCCTCCCCACACTTCGGCACAAAGTCTTTAAGGCGGTCTTCTCATTCAAAACCCGTTTTTTGGACCCTTTTTAAAAAAATTCTTATTTGAAAACGCAAAGAATAATTGAAAACTTTTTTTATTTATTGTATTACAAAAGGTTCAAAGTAAATAAAAAAATTTTTTTTGCCTCGATACGTGGGCTGTTCAAAAAGTAATGAGACTTCAAAGTTGGTGGTGAAAAAAAAGGTGTCGTCACGGCGGCCACGATTCCGGGTCTCCGGAGCGTCTGAAATGAAAAAAAAAAACGGGGTTATAATCAGTATAGATGTAATTCTCGGGTGAACCTCAAGCTTAATTTTGTGATTTTTTTTGACAAAATGGCGGCCATTCAAAAAAAAAATTTCAATTTCGGGTTTTTTTTTTTAGTTTAGTGTAAAAAAAAAAATAGTAAAAAATTTTTTAAAATTATGGTCGAGGTTCACCCGAGAATGGTGACAATTCTGCGTCGATTCCATTTTGTTTCATGAAAATCGGTTCAGTTGAACTGGAGATATCATGGCCGCCAGTTCGAAAAACGTGGGTTCGAGATAAACGCGTTTAAAGTTTGAAGTAATTTTTTTGGGAAAAAAAAAAAAAAAATCAAAAATGTTTAAATGCAGTTTTAAAGAGCTGACAATTTTTACTTACAAATATTAGTCGGCGATGCCAACTCCATACAGGCCACCTTCCTCTTTTTCGTAGAAACTGCTTTCTGCTGCCCTCTCTGCTCTGCGAGCCGTTCTGCCAGCTTTTGATGATGCCGCAGCTCGAGTCTCTGATCGGTTCAATCTGTCTTCATTGCGAGATAGTGCGTATTCGTATGCGTTTTTGCCAATCGCAATACCCATCAAACCCATAATTTTAAGTATGGGTATAAAACCGTCGTTGAAGAGGCACGTTGCAATGAAATTGGCCACTTCGATGGTGCGTGCGCCTGAGTTGATGTGTTTGGGCGAAAGTGACCAAAGAACAGAATTGTAGGACTCATTGGAATTCTGAGTTTCAGATCCAAGGCATCTTTTAAGCAAATTATCTGCCGACAGCGCTTCGTAAGCTGGTTTTATTACCTCCATCACCTTCTTGTCCATCAGACCTTGCTTCAAAAAAAAGGCTGTATCTTCTAAAGTATTTCGAATTTCTAAAAATCCTTTTAGGGGCATATTCACAACTACCCAAGCTATAAATAAATGCAAAAAAAAAAGTTGAAAAAAAAAAGTTGCTCAATGAGAAGACCCCCTTAAGACCCTCCCGCGACGTAACGTCACAATTTTTACTTTTTATAATTTAGCAGTATGTTATGAAAAAGCAAAAGCAAACATAAACAAAGCTTTCTGACATTAACAAGAACAGCAACAAGTGGCGATAAGTTCACTCAAAATTACGAATGCATTGTACATATATTCGGTAAATAAACGAAGTATTTGTATCGTAATATTTTTACGAATTTATTTGTGAAATGTTACTTGTGCCTGTGGTAGTATTCAAGATTACATTCGTTTTATATACTAATTATATTCGTAAACAAAAATAAGGCAATTGGTATTAGTGCATTGTACGAATTATTGTGTACATATGTATAAATAATAAAAAAAAAAACGAAAATTGCAACTTCGGCCCTTGAAAGAACTTTGACCGAGCTTCTTATGATCAATTGTGTTGTGTGTGTTGTGAATTGTTTGAACACAAATGATCGAGAACTGAACCTAACAGCTTTATGACGACTCCGAACGGCTTACATATGTTCTCAAGAAGTTTTTCATGGCAGTTTTTGAAGCGAAGCTTTTTACTCCTCGTTCTGTGATTTGCTTGGAGTGAAATCTGAAAAATTTTCGACAGATTTTTTCTTGCAAATTTGATGGTTTCTTTGTTGCTAGTGCTTATTACAACAAGAGAATTTAATACTTTAATATTAAATACCAAAAAATATTTTTTGGCACTCCCGTGGGGATCGAACCCACGCCCTCTTAGACGAGTGTCCAACGCACTATCCTCTAGGCTACAAAGACTTGTTGGAAATGGTTGTTAATTCAATGCTAATTATAACAGAAGCTATGCTGTAGTAGATCGTCACCATCTATCAATAGATAGAGGATTGTGTATTTGCTATGCTACAACTATCAAAAATTTGCTTTTATTTGCCACAAGGTGTCTCCAGCATCGGTTTGTTTGTATTGTGAATGCGTTTGTGGTGCTGTTGGCATAGAGTGTAAATTATTATCTAGAGATTGCATCAACTCTGCTAAATCTCTGGCATGTGTTAACAGAGTTTCTTTACTTAAAAACGTGAAGTAAAAAAACTCTGTTAACCTCTGTAATTTACATAATTTACACTCTATGCTGTTGGTACGAAGAAAATTAGCAATGCCCATAAGTGCGTTTTTAAGTGTCAAAAAAATAGATGATATCACTAAATATGGAATTAAGAAACGCATGCATGATTCAGTGCAGCCAAGTTCACAACCATGTGTGGAGAGTTCAAATGGAGAGTCGCTGGCATTATATGCCCGTATATGTAATTGGCGTGGAAATTTGACATTCAACAATAAAAAAATAAGCAGTAAATATGTTTTCTGTGTATATGTAATTTATTTTATTTTAAATTTTTGAATTTAAAAGTTAATTTATAAAAAAGAAAAAATTATTAAGCTATCACATCTATGAAACTGTGAAAAAGCTTTGCTTCTCTCGTGTGTCCAACGACGCACCTGTGTTTTTTTTTAAATAAACGTATAACTATTACGAGTGGCAGCCGTGACGTAGTAGGGAGTGTGTGTGCCTCGTACGCCAGAAATAGCCCTGTAGGAAAATCAACTAATTTAAAAGTAGTTGATAAAGTAGTTTTTTGTCAACCAAAACTAGTTGAAATTCTAACTTTTTCCATAGAACGAACTAACATAGTTCGTATGGTGATGTCCGCTAAATAAGTCAATTGACTTTCGTCTGCATATATTTTCAACTACTTGTTAAATTAGTTATATTTAAATTATTTTTTTAACTACTTAAAAATAACCAGTTGAAAACTATTACTGATGGCCTAAAGTTAATAGTATTTGATGAAATAACATGGTTAAATATATATAAACTTGTAATCTAATAAAAATTTGAAATTAAAACATGTCAAAATCAGAGTAGTTGCCGCCTTAATATAATTCACAAAGTAGTTCATATACTGGTTTATTTTAAGTTAGTTTTTTAACTAGTTGTTTTTAAAAACAAGTTAGTTTGTTCCTATAGGGAGGCTAAATTGGTGCTTAGTAGATTCACAAAAATTGCGCAACTGACAAAATTCTAACAAAAAGCACATTGAATGTTTGAAGAACTCAAACAAAAAAATCGAGAATCGAATGTACGTAGTCCGCGATAAAACAAAAAATGAAAAATCACCCAAATGAAAACTAGCAAAAAAATTAATAAAAGATGGCCCAAGAGTCAGTCCGAATCAACTGATCCAACACTGGTTGCTCGACCATTTTTAAAAAAAGTTGATATTTTTATTAAAAATTTATTTGGATCTCAACTGCTTTCAAAAAAATTTGTTTGTTCTACTTTCAAAATGGCGGCCATATTTTCTTTGCTTCCTATAGCGATATAGGCGTTTGTGGTAAGCTTTATTAATCAGGTCCTATTATACATAGAATGATGAATTAAAAATCATGATATGAACACTCTTTGGCCTCTTATCTGATATTAAAAAACGCTTATGAGATGATTTCTTTATATTCAAAAAATACATTTTTTTTCAAAACGTGATATTTTGCAAGTTTAAGAATTTTTTTTTTATATAGAAAGCAGTGAGTTGAAGTCATGAATTTTTTTCTAGAGTACATTTTAACTTGATTTTTTTAACATACATTTTTTATTTAACATTTTCCCAACTTTTTTGCCTACAGCCTCTTAAAAATTTGAATTTTGAGAAATTTACTGCCTGTTGCAATTGACTTTATTTTGTTAAGCGTACCTAACGTGGCCCTGTGTAGCCGCTGGCTGCGATTCAAGACAAGTAAGTATAACAACTTCCAATAGTATTGCAGTAAGCGTTTATTTATCTATATAAGAATAAATTCATTATTAATAAGCAAATTAAAAAACCCAAAACTTACATTCTGCCTCTCTTCAAGCACAAACAAGTTGCAAGCACATGAGATATAGAAAAATGATCGATAAACTTATATCAAGGGCTGATCACACTACAAAACAAAGGGCTGCCTACACCACTCACACTGCCTTTGGGGTCAAATATCTCAGGTGGGCACGGGTTGAAAAATTTTAAATTTATTCACAATAAAGTAAATAATAGCATTATATTGCAGTTAAAATTTTAAGTTTGATAATTACTTCATTTGGAAGCCCTTCAAACTTAGAGACAGACCTGTTTTTTTGCATCATTGGATTTAGGGGCTCCAAATACATATTTCGAAAAAAAACAAAAAAAAAAAGTGGGCGAAAGTAAAACTATTCCTAAGACTGAAACAAATACTTAGAATAAAAAGTAAAAAAAAAAACATAAAAATCCCAAAAATTGTGGATTTTTTGAGTTTTTAGAGCATGGGACTTCGATCTTGGGGATTTTGTTTTTGAGAGTTCTGACTTGAGGATTTTGTGATTGGGATATCGTAACCAACACCATGAAATGTCTTGAAAACTCGCTACTTACGCTTATTAAGATAATTCCAATGGGTTGTTGTAGTCTCGCAGAGTTCACCGCCTAACGGAGCAAAAAACTCTGGGTGTTTGTCAGACTCTTGTAAGACTGCAGCCAAATAAATTAAATTCATTTCCAGTTTAAATATTAAATTTCATTAATTTTTTACTTTAACAAAATTTTTAGGTCACTATCTTTTGAAGAATCACAAAAAATTGTTTTTATTCCAATACTAGCAGGACCCAGTAGTCCGCGGTTTCGCCACGGACGTTCCGGCAACAATACTTTATTATTTGTGGACAGGAAACATTTTTTCTTTATATATTTATAGAAAAATGCATTCTATTATTTTATTCCATTAACCCAGCGTCCTCACGTGCAAGTTCGAAAAACTCAATACATACAAACAAACATTTTTACTAACGCTGCAGCCACACGTGATAGTACTGGCATGCCAATAAAGAATATGTATTTACTTCGAAAATATTCCGAAATAATCAACATATTTCGCTGTGGCCACACGTGATAGTAAATGTTCATTCGCAAAATGTCGTCAAAGCCAAAGGTTCGACCACTTTACTAAAATAATTGCATATATTTCATTACAGGACATGAAAGAAAAGTGCATATTTTAAGTTCGAATATTTTAGGGAGAAAATACAACACTGTTTTCCTTACTTCGATTTCGCACTGGCTGCGGTTGTCAAAATTCACTGTCTCAGTAAAAGTTGTTGTCAGTGGACTGCCAGTGATGTCAAGGTGTGAGTGTATTAGTGAAAAGTGAGAGTGTATTGAGTTTTTCGAACTGTTACTGTCTTCGAACTGGCACGTGTGGCTAGGGGGTAACACACTCACATTTTTGGACTTGCAGCTCTACTTGCAAGAAAATTTTAGAGACAGTGAACTTTGGCACTTGCTGCAAGTAAATGTCAAAAAGGTGAATTAAAGTGATGCTTTTGTTGTGGTTTTGTGGATTTTTAACTGCTTCTTCATTTCAAGCAACATTGCAATTGCAGCGAGAACCTTCGCATTCGACGACATTTTACTTGCACAAGGTATATTTAACAAGGTAATGTCATCTCAGTATAAGCATCCTGTGATATCTACTACAGCGGCCATGTGGAAAAGCACGAGTTTGGGTGCGGATTTGTAGTTGGCAAGAGATTATGGCATGACGTCCTGCGATTCACTCCTGTGAACGAACGACTTGCCATAATCCGCATCAAGGCTAAACTTTTTCATATAAGCCTAATATGTGCGCATGCTCCGACAGAAGACAAGGACGATGAGATCAAAGATACTTTCTACGAGCGCCTTGAAGACGCTTACGAGGATTGCCCCCGTCACAACATATAAATTGTGCTTGGTGACTTCAACGCTAAGGTGGGCAAGGAAAACATCTTTGGTTCAATAGTCGGAAAGTTCAGCCTCCACGACAACACATCCGATAACGGAAGGCTGATTGACTTCGCCGCAGCACGAAACATGGTCGTAAGTAGCACTAGATTAAAGCGTCTCAATATTCATAAGGCCACCTGGTTGTCCCCTGACCAAAAAAAGTGCAACCAAATTGAACACGTTTTGATTGGCGAAAGGCACTCTTCCAGCGTATTAGATGTACGCACGATCCGTGGTGCTAACATAGACTCGAATCATTATCTTGCCGCAGCTAAGATCCGTACATGTCTGTGCGCTGCAAAGAGTGTGCGCAATCCTACACAGAGAAAACTAGACGTCGGCAAGCTGCAGTCAAAACAAACAACCGAAGCCAGCCGAACAACCGAAACCGAACAAACGCCATTTGACTCTCACTCCTGCTTCAAGAAAGCACTCCTCCGATCGACAGTATATGCGCGCAGTGGGCACACATCTCCCACTCTATGTGTGCGGCTGCCGAAGAGGTTATTGGCTACCACCGTCATCGCCGAAACCAGTGGCACGATCAAGAGTGTCGGGAAAAACGCCACCTACAAAGCCACCCTGCAGTCGGTTGTAACGTGGGCTACTAAGGAGCGATACAGAGAGAAGAGGAGGGACGAGAGACGTCTTTTCAGGCTGAAAAAAAGAGCGGCAGAAAAGCGCGAGTGTGAGAAGATTGAGATGTGGGGCGACAGGAACGTGGGATAAGCCTCCTAAAAATCGCCTTTAAGGTTCTGTCGAGCGTATTATGTGAAAGACTGAAGCCCATTGTAAGCCAACTGATTGGGCCTTATCAGTGTGGAAAATGTACCAGACATGGAAAATGTACCACTGACCAGATATTTACGCTACGACAAATCTTGGAAGAAACCCTAGAAAAGCAAATCGACACCCACCATATATTTTTGTCGATTACAAAGCCGCCTTCGACAGTCCAATAAGGGAATCACTTCTACTCCACCATGTTTGAATCTGCTAACGCATGCTGATGATAACAAAATCATTGACCATAACACACGCGAAGTCAGTGTAGCATTCTCCAAATAAGAAAAAGAGTCGAGTCGCATGGGTCTTGCAGTCAACACAGATAAGACGAAATATCTGGTGTCAACAAAGAAACAGTCCCAGCGTCTTGGAATCCACGTAACTGTGGACAACATCTCCTTCGAGGTTGTGAAGCACTTCGTCTATCTGGGACCCAGCATAAACTTCACCAGCGATATCAGTAGAGAGATAAAACGAAGAATAACTCTTGCCAACAGGTGTTACTTTGGGCTCAGTAGGCAACTGAGAAGCAGAGCCCACTCTCGACGAACAAAAGTCACGCTCTATAAGTCACTGACCGTGCCTGTCCTGTTATATGCAGCACAAACTTGGACGCTGAGGAGTTCTGATGAAAAGACTTTGCAAGCCTTCGAGAGATCTCCGTACCGATCCGTGTGAATGGCGAGTGCAGAATACGACGCAACGATGAACTTTATGAGTTATACGCTGACATCGACATAGTAAAGCGCATAAAAATCGAGCGGCTTCGCTGGCTAGGTCATGTTGAGCGAATGGAAATCGACGCTCCAGCGAAGAAAATATTCGATTTGACACCCAGCGTCTGTCAACGCAGAAGAGAACGAACGCATCTCCGTTAGAAGGATTAAGTAGAGGACAACCTGACGAAACTTGGAGCTTACAACTGGCGCCAGCAAGCGCAAAACAGAAATGGCTGGCACAATTTCTTACGCCAGGCGAAACCGGTCGGTTGTATGCGCCATCTAAGTTAGTGTCATCTCGGAGCGGTGGGTACCGCAGCTGTTAAACACACACAATATTATAATTTGTAAATTTTGTTATTTGTTTTGCTTTTATTCCTAAAAACCTGCTTTTGACAGTTGCAGACAGCTGCTGAGAGAATTTAAACTACTAACACTACCTTGTCTGATTATACCATGCACTTGTACATGTGGTCACTGAAGCAACTTGCAGCTAATTTCGATCTTTTTCGAACACAATAAGGGTATTCATGCAATGCCGACTATTTTCCGATAGGTTTTTGCATGACGTACCTTTTTTTTTAGTTACCGGCGAATGCCGTACATCAATCAGCTGTTCTTTAAATTGCATTGAAATAGTGGCAACTTTGGTTTAATAATTGTATTAAATATAAGTAAAATATTTGAAAGGTGGCAGCAACTGGTTGCCGAAAGTATTCGGCGCTATTTATGCATCAAAATCGTGCGGAAAATTGAAAATTATGCCGAATATCAGATTCCATACAAATTTTGACAGTTAAAATTCGGCGTTTACGGTTTTCTCGATGTTCAGCATTTTCGGTGCGTTTTGGGCATTGCATGAATACCCTTAATATTTATTCTCTACTTGCAAGTGATTACTTGAACGTTTGGAGGCAGGGTACGATAAATAAAATGCTTTTCCCCAAGCATTTTTACATTTTCCTGATTCAAAATCTAAGCCTAAAGAAAATAACATTTAAAATAATTTTATATATATACATATTTATGATTGTTGCATTTGTATTTTTTTTTATTTTTGCAGATGGTTTTTATTATTATAGGTATGTCAATTGTTTATTTTTATTCGATATACATACATACGTACAAATTTGTATTTTCATATGAAAAACTAAATAAAAATAACAAGTTTATAATAATTCATTAAAATTCAATACAACAAAAAGATAGAAATAAAGAATAAGCAAGCAGCAGCTGCGGATGAAAATCGAGGCAAATTTGTCAAGATGAGCTTTTTACGGGAGAAGTAATAAAAAAACCAGCCCTATTATGAATAAAACTTCCCGTGGAATTGAAAAAGGGAAATTTAATTTTTTTACATGATAGAATGCTCATAAAGTTTTTTTGCTTGTGATCTCAAAAATTTTTCATAAATTCAGTAAACATTGATAAAAAAAAAAAACGCAAATTGCCTTTTTTTAATTCCGGGCGAAATTTTATTCACAATAGGGCTGAATGTTTGTTTTTATTTTTTAACAGCAACAAAGAGAGAGAGAGAGAGAGGGAGAGTAAAATAGTTGTAATAGTATACCTAGAAACAAAGTTTATGGTAAATGAAACTAAATAAAATGATTTTTGTTGTGGGTTGGTAGTCAGAAGTTGGTGGTGTTTGGGGGGCATGCGTGTGTATAAAATTGTTGTTGTTTTTGTTTACATTTATTTTTTACTATTTATTAATTGCTGCAAAATTTTTCATATGATTTTTGATTATCTCTAATATGTTATGTTTTTATAACAATTTTTGTGTGTGTTTTCATAAATTTTATTTAAGAGTTTCTTGTTAATAAACTATTTAAAAAATATGTGTTTGAATTTAATTAACTTAAGAGCTTTTGTTGTATTTGTTTTTTGTAAGGGTTGATTGGTTGTTGTTTTGTTGTGTTTTTTTAGCTTAAAATAACATTACATACACATTTGTTTTTATTGTATTTGCTTACTTTTTAAAAATTAATTTCATACATTTTTTTTTGTAGTTTAATTTTTTATTGTTTTTCTATATAATTTTGCATTATAATAATTATGATAGTAAAGTATTTTTTTTATTTATTTATATTATAATTATAAAATAAGGGTTTCTTGTTTTTATTTTGTTTCATACAATATACATGCATATGTGTATAAACATATGCAACAATATATACTAGTTATATTTTATTAATTATATAATTATACGAAATCATTGAACAATTCAATAAGGCCTTCCGTCTGACCCAGTGCAAAATTGTAATCAACATCAAGTGGCGGTTCGATAGATAAGAATGGCGGCAAGTCATCAAAGTCTGCAAAATATGAAAAAAAAAAAAAAACAAATAAATATAGAGAGTGGAGTTAATTCGAAAGTATCAAACAATGTATAAATCTTAAATTTTTATAATAAATTTTGCAATTGTTTGCCTAGCATATATAAGCGTGTTAATAAAAGTTATCAGGCCCCGCTACCTAGGGGGTGTTGGTGATAGTAGTGGGTGAATGATTTTGTATGATTTGAAATTCACGCCAGAGCTGAATCTCATGGTGCTACAAAATTTCAATTTCAATTATTTGCCCTTAAAATATGCAATGCAGACCCACGAGAATTCAGTTCCAAAATGAATTTTTTTTTTCGGTCGCTTTATACATTCGATGGCTTGCTTTGCATCTGCGGCGGTGAGGTTTGAATTAATGATGCTTTTTTTCATTAAAATATATTATAATATATGCATTATTTTTGACTTCAATATGTGATGAAGTAAATGCGTTAGAATCAAACGTAAAAAGAAGCAAAAAAAAAAAAGTATGCCAAGTTATAAATACAAATATACAATAGAATAATCAAAATTCATGAAAAACTCAAGAAAAAAAAAAAAAATACATTTTGATTACTCAAGATTTGATGGATATACGTAGATGTAAGTATTTTTATAAGAATGATATAGATTTTTAATTTATCATAGATTAATAAAAAAAAAAAAAATACTTCGATGATTTCCAGGGAACACTGTACGACATAGTTATCCAGATAGAGAATTTAACATCCCCTCTATCTACAAAAAATATCATCTTGAGAAACTTATCTCCGCTCATACATTATAAATTAATTTTTAAAGTTAAAAAAGAAAAAATTAAAACTACCCAAACTAATAAAAATTTAGTTTTTTTATCTATTTAATTTTTTTTTAATTCACCCTTATCACGCACTACGACGCACAGTGTAGCAGTGTAGCGAGGTGGCCAAAAATAGCTCAGAGAAAAAAAGTCCTAAATTTAGAAATAAAAGTATGCAAATCTATAGAAAAGAGAGTCTTAATTATATGTGTAGTGTACTTACATTCTAACATAAAATAGCCACACAAACGATTAATAGTTACGATTTATTGTCTAACATATGGTAACAATAAAAAATATGTTTATATATGTTTGGTTTCAAAAACAAAATATTCAGAGGGAACCATCTAATGATTAAGAACTTTCCTTCAATAGCATTATTTTTCGATATAAGAAAATATTAGTTGTGTTCAACATTAATATAATTGCCTTAGCTTAAAAACTAACGTCTACATTAATATGCTTGTGACAAAATAGAATTGTGTCTTTCTACCCAATAAAAATATATTTGCATCAGTGTTAAACTCAAAAAGAACAGAGCTCTGCAAATTTAAAACAAACAGAACTCCTTTCTTCTATGTGTTTCGCCTAGACATACATATATCTGTTTCTTTTGCACTTGCACGAAAAATAGCGGAAATCTTGTTGCTTTAAGGGCACTATAGACGAGCAACTAATCGCAAAACTGGTTGATAAACTGGTTGCTGGTTGTTGAAAGCAAATCGTGTGTAGATGAGTTAAGGTGTTATCTTCAGTTTTTCAACCAGTTTATCAATCAGTTGGTAAAAATTAAAAAATTTTGAGTTCTTCAACTGGTGATGTGTTTGTAGCAAAGCAACAACTAATCGTCAGATTTATAATAACAAAAATTATTTGCATTCATTTTCAATATAATATGCGCGATGTTTTCAAGAAGAAAAACTTTTTGTACTGGAATTGAAAAATTGGTTCATGCGTCTATAGATAAAACCATCGACCTGTTTTTCTATCAGTTTTGCGATTAGTTGCTCGTCTATAAGGGCCTTTATGCGCTTGCTTTTAACAGTTGCCAAGTCTTGGCATCATTTTAAGTTTCAAGCGGACGCGCCAAACGTGTTGAAAAGTTTAGCTCTTGTGAAAAGTGTTTCTGAAAATGTTTGTTTAAATTTAAAATGTTTGTGTTTTCAAATTAATAAAATAAAAAACAAAATAAAAGAAAAATAAGGCGGTTCAGCAGTAAAAATAGGTGAGTTTTGAAGCAACTTTGCTGATAAAGCGGATGCTTGGCTGGCAAAGTGGGTGCTCCAACCATATTATGTTTTCTCCAACTAGAAAATATGTGCTTATAAAAATTATTGTAATGTCGGATAAACATAATATGGTTACTTCTCAACATAATTAAATCCGAGAAAAACTTATTTACTGTTTTCTAAACATATTTTATTTGCTTCAAACCAACAATTTCTTCTAAGCAAATATTTTGTAATCACAGTGAAAAACTTTTGGCATTTCTTTTGCTTAAATATGTTTCCAAGTAAATATAGTGTAATCATCGGTAAATATATTATGTTGTTTTGAAAATAATTGCTTGACTGCAATTAAATTATGTACTCTCCAATTAATATATATTTGTCCGTGAATATTTAATGTTATTCTTGACTAAATTATATTTCCAAGCAAACAAATAGTAATAGACTAAAAGTGTTCTCAGTCCATTTATAATTACAATATATTTATATGAAAACATATTTTCTTTAAAACAAATTATGTATATTGTTTTTAAATTCAAACAACAAGTGCTAAGGTACAATTAAATAATGTTAAGATGCAAATATATATATATAAAGAAAAATTGCATTAATTAATCATATTTTATGTGAAATTATGATTACTTGTTTCCAATAAACATGCAGAAACATATTATACCTCCTGCAAATTATGTTTGGAAAGGCCTATTATTTTTCAGTGTGTAGCAGGGATGATATTGCCTTTACTGTAAAAGGGTCAAAATTCATATAAAAATAGGGCCAATTTGGCATTAATAGGGCTTTCAGATTTAAAAAGTGGTAACTCAATATTGAAGATTTTTTATATGGACTAGAGTGCGCCAGTATTCCAGAAATTCGACCTTTTTGTCATTCCACATCCGACCGACGCAGGGTATTCCAGCTAGCATTTTTTTTAAAACTATTTAATGCACTTCTTACGAAATACGCCACCAAAACTGTTTATCAGAATGTAGAGAGATACTACTGGGCCTCTTTTCTTAGTGTTCATTTTGACCGCTGATCAGAAATAATTTGTATATTAAGGCATTGTCAATACTACGATGGAGTCTTAAGGGGTTCGCTCTTTTCATCTAAGCAAAACTTGGGAAACAAACTAAACTTGTTGTTGAAATTACTAAAAAGTATACTATTTATGGGACCATGACTATACACGATTAAAAATTTGGACTAAATTTTAGTAAATCCTGTAGTGTATATAAGACGACACCGAAATTGTATTAAAATTTAAACCACGCCAAATACTAAAACTAAGTTTTATTCCCGCATGGGTTTAAATTGCAGTAACCCGATGTGGGTTAAAAACCTTATAGTAAGCCATAGCGTACTAAAAACAAAACTGGTTTAAGCAATTAATTTCTTTTTTTTTTCTTTTATACTATAGTTTTTAAACTAACTCCTATTGAAAGTTTCGAACTCACAACATCATTGAAATGAAAGTAGTAAACGTTGCTTGTGCGCCATAATCAAATAAAAAGTGTTTCGCACAAATTGTATTATAAAGCCTTGTTAACCGAAAAAGTAACTCTGAATCATAAGACTTTTGAATCTTAACAATCTGAAAATTAGACGGAAAGTAAAAATTTTAAAAGTAAGTTTAAAATGTATTTCTGTATGTATATCTCAATTCAAAATCTATTTCGATTGTACTAGTTTTTGAAACCGATTGTATTCTATTTAAGTTATTTTGTATTAAATTTTAAACCATAGGTTTTTTAAAAATTTAAATTTTAAAAATGTTTAGTATTTTGAAAAGTATTAATTCTAATAAACTATGGTTTAAAATATACATTATTCCAACTATTGGTTTAAAAATCACTCCAAGATTTTTAACTGTGTATATACCAGAACTTGTTTTGCTGAGAACAATTTAACAGGCGGTAGGAAAAATTGCCTTTAAATAAAATACAAACAATAAAAGATAACATAAGAATTAAAATGAAAAATCATCTAAGATTTTTCCATACAAAATTGGGGTAGTTTTCAAATGAAACATCAGTGGAAAAATTGGACGGTTTTGCACATTTTTTAAGGAAATATCACAACAAAAAAAACAGAAAAAAATTGGACATTTTTAGCAAATTAAAATATGGAAAAATGCCCGAATTTTTGTTTACCGAAAATTTAAGGAATTTCAAATTAGTTACGATACGAGTAAAATGATTTGCCCTTATACGTAAGGTAAGAAAACAATATTCCATAAAAGGGCAACACATTTTATCATTGAAAAAACACCATTTGAACCTTATTCGGACATAATGTCCATGGACCCCATGTTTATGGAATAACACAAAAAAGAAATAAATTTAAGGAAATCATTGCAGATATTTTCACAGGGGAACATTAATTTACTACTTAAATCTGTTCTTTCATACTATGTCTTACATTGAATCTGGATAAAGAAAATTATACCCGAAAAATTAGGAAATACAGCCCAAATAACTGCTGCAAATTTCGGGCGTAGTTCCCATTTTCTTTCGGGCTTTGTTTCCAAACTATTCGGAGTTATATCGTTCTTTCCGGCTTAATTGCCGTTTCAAGTTCAGGCGTTTTTCAAAAAGTTAATGCTTTAAAAATTTCGGGCTTTTTTGACATTTTTTTTTTCGGGCGTAAGTTTTGGGCCTTACAATCATTTCTTAGTCGTCGTCTACATCAGCAACTATATTTTAAATTTAGAAGCAAAACCCTTTGTGACGGCGGATATTGGTTGCTTAATATTATTCTTGTCAAGCACTACGGTGCCGCTGGACTGCATTTTGGGCAATTTTTCAAAATTTTTTGGACATTTTTTTAGTTTTAATTGGGTAAAAAGTTTTTTTTCTTTTTTATATTTTTTATATTTTTTTTTTTAAAATGTTGATTATTTTTTCACTAGAATTTTCCAAAAGGGCCTAAAATTAATAAAAAGGGCCTCGGGGCTTTTTAAATTGAAAAGGGCCCAAAAAAGCCCTAAAAGCCCCCAAATATCATCCCTGCTGTGTAGTAAGGAATGGAGCTTCGGCAGGGTACCGAATCTAAAATACCCCCACGCGGCTGTATGGAGGTATATTCGAAGTCTTTAGCCATCTATATACTCGTATTAGGTGTACAAAAATTTCGTTTAAAATTAAAGTGTCACGCCCCGTTCAATTCGAGCCAATTTTCTAGACTGCTGACTGCTCATTATTCCAAAAAATATGGAATATTTTGGAAGAAGTCGGACAAAGACTATAGAAGGAGTTTGATTTATATTTAAGTGGCACGCCTCTGTCTAATTCCGCCCAATTTTTGGATTACTCACTGCTCATTATTGCAAAGAATATGTTTGCAAAATTTTTTTGATATCAGAAAAATGGTGTAGAAGGAATTCGATTAGAATTAAAACTGACACGCCCCTTGTCCAATGCCACCCACTTTTGTAAGCTTATAACTTCTCATTATACTAAAGAACATATGCGCAAAATTTGGTTGAAATCGGAGAAACAGTGTAGATGGAAACAGATTAAAAATAAAGTGCCACGCCACTTGCATAGTACCGCCCACTTAAATAAACTAAAGACTGATCTTTATGCAAAATATTATGTGTGCAAAAATTTACTTTAAGTCGGACAAACGATGTAGAGGGAGTTCGATTTGAATTAAATTGACCAGCCCCTTATCCAATCCCACCCACTTTTGTAGGCTTAAAACTTCTCATTATGCAAGACATATCAAGAATATATGTAAGAATTTTGGTTGAAATCGAAAAGACGAAGTAGATAGAGCTAGTTTAAAAACAAAGTGCCACGCCCCCTGTCTAGTACCGTCCAGTTTTATAAACTTACTCGTAAGATTGCTCAAATTACCAAGGATAATATGTGAAAAATTTTGTTGATGCCTGACACACGGTGTTGAAGAAGTTCGTTTAAAAGTAAGATGCCACGCCCACTTTCCAAGTCTAACGACTTCACATTACACCATATGTGTATATGGAATAAATGTGCAAAATGCATGAGTTGGATAAACGATGTGGTTGGAGTTTGAAAAACAAAAGTTTTTCTATTTTGATGACGTCACTTTGTATGGGAGGTAGGCGTGGCTCTCATTCGATTTTGCCAAATATCATAGAGTTGCTCCATAATATTGATATCAAAGCTCATGTGCTTTGACTCATGTGAAGACATTTCTTTAATTTTTGTGGATTTTTAGGCGATTTTACGTTTTAAACAGAGCATAGATATCTGGAGACTGGTTCTTCAGAAAAAAATTTTTTTTTCGATTTAGTAAAGAGTTCTTGGATGTTTAATCGTTCGATTTTTTTTGGATACATACTTTTTGATTTATAACCTAAAACGACCTCAATTTTGTGCAAAAACAAAAAATTAAAATGTTCTTTCTACGCTCGACATTTTGTCAAACGTTAATATTTTTCAAAAATCAACGATTAAACGCCCAAGAGAACTCTTTACAAAACCAAAAAAAAATTTTTTTTTTTGTTGGTCAACCAGTTAGTGAGACTTAAGTAAGAGCATCAAACAAAAAAGACACAGTTCCGATAGTATCGTAAGTGTGAACGTAGAATTTTGTTTGATATATTTGTGTAAACGCCTCGAAGAAATGTTACCAGAAGAGCAACCCTGGGTGGCGGTAGGAAAAGGCATGACTGGCAATGCCGCAAGCAGCGATGATCAGATTTCAAAGACTAGAAAACGAGAAAGACGTACGAAATTTCCCAGCAACGATACGTGCAGTGTATAATCATTTTCAACTTTTACTTTATAATATATTGAGTCAATTCCATCCAAAATAAACTTTTCTTTCATTTAATTTAACATTTGCTGATGAATTTGTTGTTCTAGTTCATTTTTATGTTGGTTAAAAATAAATATAATGCAATCTTTTGTTTAAAAAATTGGAATAAATATTTCAAAACAATATGAGTTTATTATTTTTCCTTCAGCAAAGATACTATATTTTAAATTTAGTTGAAAATTTTAATTTAAACAAACAAAATATATTTTTAATATGTAATATATATAAAATTAGTTCAATAAATAATTCGAATTTATTTTAAACAGCATAGTTGTAATATCATTTTTTGTATTATTTATGTATTATTTATTGTATTAATCTTACTGAAGATTAACAAAAACAATAACAAGCTACAAAAACGAAAGAAATATATGTATGCAAATATTTTATACATACGTATTAATAACAACAACACAAGCTGTTACGATTCTTGATTTATATAATGGTTTATATGTAGTAGCGCTGCTTTTTTTTTAATACCAAATATAAACTAATATAATAACCTATGCATCGCTTCTTCATATTGCAACAACTTATTTTCTCAGGCATTAGGCGGACAAAGCGACGTCACCCTGAATGATTGGAGTCTGCCAGCAGACTGAAAGCTTCTTATCGGCGCAAGCATTTATATACGTATGCATTGCTTGTAACAGTATTACCAACTTTTGAATTCTAAAATCCACCAAAAAGGCGAAAAAATGCGTTTTTTCCTTCAAAAATGCACCAGTTTTTAAAACTTGTTAAGACACCAAGCAATAAATTGCAAAATATTGCATACATTTGTGGAAAATTACAAATATTTACCAAATTATATAAAAAAATTACATTTTATTATGGGATGGCCAATTATTTTTAAGAAATAATTCATTTCACAGGATTCACTTAAAATACTTCAAATGAAACGTATATTTGGAAATTATACTGAATTGTTATTGTTTACACAGGTTTGTGCAAACTTTAAACCTTAAAAAAACAAAATTTTTATAAGTTTTCATTTATAAAATTAATTATTTTACCTTTTCTAAATATGATGCAATCATAGCGTCCGAAAATATCGAAATAGATCAAAATACTAATGTCGATTTGTGCCGAAAAATTTATGCTTTTCAAAAAACAAAAATTGTACATAAGTGTATGTTTTTAAGCTAATGCTTGTTTTTCACTACGTCATTTTTATTGCGATATAAGACTTAATCACTTGAAATATCATTAAAATAAAACTAATCTACACTTTCTATAAGAAAAAGAAAGAAAGGCAGGCAGATTTCTTATTGGAGCAACAAAGAAACCATGTCATACATCTCTTTTACTCTAATGTGTTTTCTAATCTGATCTGCCTGCCTGTCTTAGCCAGCGTTCACTATGTTCGCAGCCTCAAGCCTGATTTTCACTATGTCAGTTTTATGACGACATATAAGTTAATCAATTCAAATATCAGTTAAATAAAATTATTCTATATTTTCTGCATAGCACAATTCGATAATTTAGTTGTTTTTAATTTTTATCATTTTATCATTATATTTTTACCAACGTCTTCTTCATTTGATTGACAACAATTGACTATAAAAAATGACATAGTGAAAACCAAGCATAAGGCCAATTGGTGCCAACGAGATTAAAAAAATCACAAAAAAATACACCAGGCACCAAATCTCATTTTTCTTGCGTCTAAATTTTCAAAATGCACAAAATCTGGTGGGAAAAAGCACCAAGTTGGCAACAGTGGCTTGTAAAGCTCTGACAAATTTATAAAACGATTTTATTCAAGAAACAACACGATGTTGCGTTCGAGATTTCGGTACGAACTAAGGCCTTTTCCACACGGAGAAAAGGAAAAGTAACCCAACTGCAACACAATTGCTTAGAAAGTTGCAAGCCACTGCAATCCCAAACATTATTGCAACCTATGCTCACGCACAACGCAACATTGCTTATAACAACACAGCTTATAATAAAAAAAGCAGCGATATTTCTCTACTTCTTCTATAACGAGTCAACGAGAGACGCTGATATTTGGCAGCCTTGTCATAGACACTTGTGGCAACCTACTTAAAATTTTCGAATCGGACAGTTAAATCCGGTTCACAGTGTGAATGAACCTTTCTTTTTGAACAAGGTGGTATTGTAGTGAAGAAAAATTAGTTTATATTTAAATGCAAAACAAAAACTTAGCTCACTGTTAAAGGCGCAAAAATTAATATTCTTTGTATTACAGTATTACTTATTTTTAATGTATTGTTTGCTGTCCATCCTAGGTGTTGCGTTTCAACTTTCAACCGTGACTGCCATAACAGCATAGCGATTTTTTTCAGTAGTTCGACGTGAAATGCTAGTCAGTAGTTGCACTAATCGCTCGGTTCCTTGAATGTGTGCAGGAGTTTGTGGATCCGGAAGCGGTAGATCGTCAAATTTTATGTATTCGAGCAAATGGTCGGTCATAGGGTATGTTTGCAGTGAATGGTGGCTACGATAAAATGCTATCGTTATCTAAGTTTATCAATCATGTCAACATAATCAGTGCAGTTAAAATTTATAGTGGGCTTTTTGTAAGCTCTTAATAATGTTGGGTCGTGAAGTTTTTTACGATAGTATACATTTTTTTTAAGGCCCTCTCGCGCACTTCCTGTCTGTCGTCAAAAAGCACTGTTAGTAGCACATTTTCTGATTGAGCAAAATATGCGTTTTTATGCTTACAGGAAAACTTAAAGGCCTTTCACGGCATTGCACTTTTCTACCTTATCGACGAATATTTTTGGACCAAAATGCAAAGGATCAATCTTAAATAGTTACATTTTAATAATGTAAAAATAATTTTGGTCTAAAATAAAACACGGCTTAAAAAAAAAAAAAATGTTTAGAACAGGTATCTTTTCTTCTTTGAAAAACTCCCGGAGGGGCCCTTGAAAGCTTTTTTAAAATGAACCTTAACATCAAAATTGTTTAGTTATCTAAACAGCTTTCGAAAGCTCATGAAATTTACTTTCGAACTTACTTTTGTTAAGTTTCTTCAAAGATTCAATAAAACTTTAGCATATTTTAAAAAAACATCAAATACGAAAAGCTTCTGGTTAAAAATGGGAAGCTCGATTTTGATTGATCCATGGTTTCTTGGGCAAATCTTCTTAAATTTCGTCGTAGATTTCCTTTTTGACAACCGCTTGGTCGAGAAAAAAATTTACCCACTCTAATAGCATGTTCTCACGGCACCCTGAACAACGTAATTCAGCTCTCATTCGTAATTCGAGGCTGAATTATGTTCCGAATTAAGTAATTCGACATACAAAATTTGACAAGCGAATTACATTTTTTTAAGGTAATTCAGTTTGAATTAGCATCCGAATTACGTAGAAATCGGTTTCATCTCTAATTTTTATCGAAAATTAATCGAAAACCACAAACAAAACACAAGTAGAAATAAAAACAAGACAAAACAAATAGTTAAATTCTCAATGTCAGCAGACAAGGTGAGTATCACTGCTTAAAAAAATAAATAATATAATAAACACATATTAATTTTGCACATTTTTTTCCATTTTCGTTCTCCACAATTCAAAAAAAAAAAAAATTAAAATAAAATGCGCAAAGAACAGCTGTCAAACCGAATTACGATTGCTTCGTGAGAACAGGGTAATTCACATTCGCAATTCATAGGCCGAATTACTTAATTCAGACTGCCGTGAGAACGTGCTATAATGTTATTATTAAAGATTGCACATAAAGCAGTTTTTGATTATCTTAGGGCTCCGTCAAATGTTTCGCTTTCTAAAAGGGTTCCGTTGCCAAAAAAGTTTGAGAACTGCTGGTATAGACTGTGTGCCAATAGGAAACCTTCCACTCGGATGATGAAATCAGAGATAAAGAGTTAGGAAATTTTGATTTTACATTGTAGAGAATGTTTAGCCTTATGTACTGTTTTAAGCTAAATCATTAAACAAAATCTCATTACTATCACAATCTCACCATAAAGTGTAATACTGTCAAATTGTTTATAATAATAATAATAATTTTATTGAGGCTTTCATATAGTCACATTGTTTATTTCATATAAAATATGTAACAAAATGTGTACCAATGGCTGTATTCGTAAACCAACCAAAAAATATCCCTGGTTTCAATTGATCTCACCACAGTGACAACTGAAAAACAATCAACGGCTCCAAATAAAAAACTCATCAGAATTCGTGAGTTTCAACAAAAGTGCATACAAAATGAGTTTGAAAAAGTTGAAATCTAAAATAAAGTTGAAATCTGAAAACAAGAACTTTCCTCTCTTTATCTCTCGATGAAAATTTGACAGTCGGCATCATGGTGAAAGAAACCAGGTGTTCGCGAGTTTTTCAGCACACCATAAAAATTATAAAATTAAATAAGGGGGGTATGCGCGATTTTTTCGCCTCTCAAAAAAATGTTCGCTATCCTTGTCACTATTCACTCTTTTACAGTGCTCCTCTCTCTATCAGAATTTATTGACAATCGTAGCAAAACGTTCACCTTGTTTAATATCACCATGCGATTGGCTGTCCTATGAAACCAGGGATATCTTAAATAATATATTAAATAATAAGTAACTTGACAGTTATGCACATTTATGGTGAGTTTGTGGATGTCCCATAAAATGGGGAAGTTTTCAATGGTTTTTGTGTTAGTGCCATTCGACATAAGCATGACAAAAGGCTACCCCTCAGGATAGGCCTATTTTAAACGATGATTGCTTGCTCGACGAGCAATGAACAAAAATGAACGTTTTACTCTCTTGCAGATCGTTTGTAGGTTACACGACAACGACAACGACAACGCTTTCTATCATGCAACACTCTTTTGATCGGTGATCGCTATACTGTACAGGCACCGTTTACACGTCATTCAAATTGTAGGGTAATTCAAAATTTGTTATTTTACAAGCAAAAAAAAAAAAGATGAACTCCCTGCGAGAGCGAATATGAACTTGCAACACTTCATCTTATCAATCAAAATTTTGATTAAATTCCAGACCAGCATCATTTAATGACAGGGCTGCATAAATAACTTTTTTGACATTAACGAAAAGACCTTTACTCTGCATCAGACAGTCAATCAAAGTATCACGTGTGAACAGTCTTCAAATATCACAAAGTGAAAGAGAACAAAAAACATGATATTCTTCATTCAGTTCATGGAAGTTGTGAAAAAACTATGTGTGGTTTATGCCAAACGTTTTTCAGTTGGTAGTGTAAAATTTTTAAAGTGTCTAAAACGAAAGTCGTCACCAGCTGCTGAGGTTGCTGCGCTTTTTTTTTTTTTTTGACAGTCTCACATTGAAAGCAATAACAAAATACATTGTTCGCTCGCCGAGCAAGTGAGCATCGTGTAATATGGGCCATAATTGTTGCAAAACTTGTCGTTTGAGCAGTCATTTTAGTGTGAGCCTACTTCAAGGTATATTTAATATGGTGGTAGACTCGTTTCGGAGCGCTGGGTACAGCAGCTGTCAAACACATAGTATATTATTAGATCTGCTCCTGTACTCTAAAGTTTTAGTCTAATTTACCAGTTTTGCAAGTTTTAGTCCGAGAAGCTTTCCCGTACTCGAAAAAATGGGGAAGAGAGTGCATTCGAGAGAGTAAAAAATTTCCTCTCCCTGTCAAAAGTTGCAAGTTTTAGTAGTCCGAGAAATTTCTTCTGACAAAAATGGTCAAATTGTCAAACTGCTTAAAATCAGCTGTTAAGAAGTTAGCAAAGAAATTGCGAAATAAGAAAAGTTCTTTGAAATAATTAAAAACTATAAGAATGGAAGGAAGCATTGTAAATGGAAGAATGATAAATTGTGCAAATACTATATATAAATGTTAATTTGAGAACCCATTTTAATATTGGTAAAAATCTTAACCATACCGTTTGCACTGCAGATGCTTCATATCAAGCTAAAAAGATAAATAGAAATGAAACTTCGATTTTGGACTGTGGGAAAGGGATAGCCTTATGTCCTGATTGTGTCATATACTAACACAAAATGTTCAATACAAGCACAAAAACCACAGAAACTCCTCTCAAACATGGGACATCCAAACTCACCATAAATGTGTAAAAGGTATCAACCACACCACGAAAAACTCACCAATATCATAGGACATCCAATCTCATTTACACAATTCGTGAGTTTTGCATAAAAAAGAGAGTTGAAAAAGGTGAAATCCGAAATTACCTTGCAAAGCATGAAGCGTGATATCAAGCCAGCAACGACTTTTTTTGACAGTTCAAGGTTATTTCAGATTTCACCTTTTTTAACTCTCTTTTTTATGCAAAACTCACCAATTGTGTATATGAGTTTGGATATTCCATGTTTGAGAGGAGTTTCTGTGGTTTACCAAACTTTTAAACATTTATGGTGAGTTTGTATATCCCATGTTTGAGGGGATTTTCTGTGGTTTTTGGGCTTGTATTAAACATTTTTTGTTAGTATTTAAAACAATCAGGGCATAAGGCTATTCCTTTCCCACAGTCCAAAATCAAAGTTTCCGATCTCTTTATCTCTGGCATACACAATGCCCGCATTCAGCGGAGTCAACTGTTGTGAACTATTATGATAGCAATACCTTAGTGAGCGATATTTTTATCTGAATGTGTTGTTACTCTAAACGTCAGAGCACCATAACTTTGGTGCCCGGACATGACCTCCAAGGACATAATTCCCAAAATTGATTTGGGGATTATGTTCGATAAATGTACAGTCATAACACTCAAAACGGTTTTGGGGACTATGATCGTCCTACAAGTGGTCATAACACCCATGGGGCTTATGTCTGTTTTACAAGAAAAAAAGAAAAAAACGAAATTTCCATTTCAGCCCTTGAAAGGACATTGACCGAGGACTTTGATCAGTTGTGTTGTGTGTGTTTGTGAACTGTTGGAACACAAATGATCGAGAACTGGGCCTACATGTTTTATGCCGACTCCGAACGGCTTATGTTCTCAAGAAACTTTTCATGGCAGTCTTTACCCGCTGAGGTTTGCCATTGTCTGCAGAGAGGTGATGGCCGAACAGAAAAATTAATTCAATTGAAAAAACTCTCTGTGCTTGGTGGGATTTAAACCAGGGTTCTTTGGCGTATGGGCCGCACACACTACCCACTGCCACCATTTTTTAACAAGCAATACCTTATAATTTCCCTTATACGAAACGTCGCCTTTATTTGTACAGGTCCTTAATTCGGCATTATGTCATATATTGTTTGGGTCTTATGACCTCTTGCAGAGATGGTCATAATACCCAAAATCGTTTTGGGTATTGGTTACAAAAGACGCGTTTGCCAGTATTGTGATGATTTTATTCAACGCTGAACTTTGTTGAATGAGTTGAGTTGAGTAAGAATTCCAGAGTTTTGCAGTTCTCTGGTATGTACATGCTTTCGCATTGATCGTCAGTCATGTTATTATTTAAGGCGTTCTATATAAAAAAAAAAAAAATAAACTTATAACTAGATTTTTGAGGTGTATCAGCTAAGGGTTAAAACACTCAACAGTTGTGTTCATTTTTGCTCGAATAAATGGCGTCCGCTACCTGATCAGTTTTTAGTGAGCGCTCCCATAATTGTACCATTCAGCGAATTTTTACACAACTGTTGCCAACTGTTGACTCCGCTGAATGCTGCCAACTTTAGTCCGAAAAGCCTTCCCGTACTTTTTGTGTTTTGTTCTATTTTTGAGAGATTTTTTTCCTACTCTCACACTTTCGATAGTTTTACCCATGGTAGAAAAAAAGAAGGTATATGCATTTTCAACTGCGCTCTCTTTCTCATAGCCAAAATTGTCAAAATCAATACAAATCACATTTTTGTTTACATTTTTCCCATTAAAGCTTTCTCATCGCTTTCAGATTTTCTATGAGCTATCAAATTCGTTTTGGCAGTTATGGCAGCCTGTCTCTCCGAAATTCATCGACCTACTCTTATTCTACCATTGTTTTACCATTTTTAGTTCAAAAAGCACGAAAACAGACCTATATTTGCAAGTTTTGTTATTTGATTTGTAATTTTATTCGTTAAAAACTGATTTTGACAGGTGCTGTACCAGCTACAAAAGAGAATTTTAACTACCACTCCTAACATGCTCAATATACATATCGTGAGCCTACTTTACACTGCGTCCACACCTGCAAGTAATCACTTGCAAGTAGGGAATATATATTGTATTCGAAGAAGTTCGAAATTAGTTGCAAGTTGCTTCAGCGACCACATGTGCAAGTTCATTTAAAAATGTCGTCGAATGCGAAGGTTATCCCTACGTTTTCAATATTGCTTGAAATGAAGAAGTTACAAAAACGAGTAAAACATGTTACCAGTGTTGCTTCTTGTATAAAATCGCGGAAATTCAGGAAAATTCCACAAAAAAACATCACTTTAATCTCCCTTTTTTACATTTACTTGCAGCAAGTAAAGTGAATTTCCTTGTAAGTAGCTCTGCAAGTCCCCTTTTCCACACGGCAATTTTTCAATTCTTCCCTTTTGATCTTGCCATTTGCGTTTCCACTCAGCAAAATTTCTTGCGCAATTCTGATTTTACTTTGAAGAAAGCACTAGAACTGTTTAAATAAATATTAATAAAGTTTAAGGTAGTTTCAGAAGTTAATTTTAAATTTTTATGCATTCACTGTTTTATTCAATGTTCATATTATTGAAATATTACAACATTAATTTACAATCAATGTTTTCTTATATGAATATTTTGTCCACTAATGCGCAGCCATCTTAACTTGACGAATCAGAATAAAACGAAACATCAAAGAACAGCACAAGAGAAGGCTTGCCGGTACGAGCAAGTCTGTACTCGTTCCCTCTCGTCACGTTCAGGGTCCAACCAAGTAGGCTGCAAGTCCGAAAATGTGAGTGTGTTAGTAAAAATCTTTGGATGTATTATTGAGTTTTTCGAACTTGCACTTGCACGTGTGGACCTACAGGTCCCACAGTATACTGACTCTGTAGTTCGAAGAACTCAATACATTCACACTTTGTTACAAATACACTCACACTGAATTCACTTTCATGAAACTTTCATCGCTACTAGCAACGAAATTTCAGAGACAGTGAATTTTGACAGCAGCGGCTAGTATATGTTTGTCAAAAAAGGGGTACTTTTGTTAGATTTATTTCGGATTCTCCTCGATTACGTACAGCTCGAAAGCAACACTGACAGCTTGTTTACAATTAAAAGCAAATGAAACAAATGTAAAAAGTTGCAAAATAAAAGTGAAAAATGTACAATTAAAGTAATAAAGTGAAAATAGAAAATGGAAAGCGGTTATCACCTTTGCACACGATGACATTTTGTGTATACACTTTAGAAAACAAGCAAAAATTTGAAATAAAGCACACGCAAACTATGATACAATTACAAGGTAGGCTCACATCTAAATGGATGCTCGAACAACTTGTTTTGCAACAACAAAGCTGTGAGAACGCTAAACGTCAAGTGATAAAGGCAAAAACAACAATAAGAAAACCAAGGTTGATTTTGATTTATAAGGTTGTCGCAAGGGAGAGAGCGAGTACCCATAATTGTCAAATCGAAGTTGACAGCTCATAGAAAATCTGCAAGTGCTCTCTCTTATCATTCGTTTTTCTTTCGTAGTCATTCGCAAAATTGGATGGTTTTGACAATTATGGGTACTGAGAAGAGAGTGCCTGCCCTGCGACAACCTTATAAATCAACCTTGGTACACGTATTCTTTCGCACTTTCACTGTCACTGGCCTGTGTAACCGGCTTGTTAGTAAATTTTTGACTTTTAAATATATATGACCCTGTAGAAAAACAACCATTTCCCTGCTTAAGAATTTTAAGAAACTTAAAAACTTATATAAGATATTGAAAAACTGTTTCATCGAAGTTTGGACTGAGTTCTCGTGAAAATGAAAGGTAAAGCAAAATAATTTAGGATTAAAAGCATTTATAAAAGCATAAATTAAATTGATAATTTGTGTATACACATGACCATAATTATAATCATAACTTTGCTTTGTGCATTTATTTCATACATCAAATTAAACCAATCAAATACCTACTGATTATATTTCACACATTTTATTATTGTTTTTTTTTTTTTTGCAGTTTTGTTAAAATAACGCTCAGCAAGAACTCAGACTGTGATGCGAAATTTCAAAATAAGTACGAAATCACAGCCGGAGCTCCCGCAGAGAACTATTCTAGTTTTACAAAATCGACCATGAGGACAAATAACGATTTAGGAAATTTTCTAACCTATTTATATTGTTTTACACGCAAATATTAACAATTTCTGTATATAGACAGAAGTAGAACTCGGTATATTTACACAATAAGCAGCAAAACAAGAAAATGTTGTACGCAACACTACACAAACTTAGGCAGAAGAATATTTTATATTTAATCAGCATATATATAAAAAAATTAAACCTTTCATCGAAACTAAGATGTGAGTGTGATTGTGATTAAAATTAAGTAAGCGTTTAAACTTATTACTAAACAAAGCAAACTCTGTCCCCTCCGAGTATTTAAAATATTTACAAATTAGCATAAAAAAAATATCGAATACTTACAACTGTGCACGCCTGGTAACGAATTTGGACTCAAATTTACCGAATCTGAAATGAGAGCGTTCCGGACGCCTGAACCATTATTTGAATCAATATGCGATAAATGCGAATTGTTGCGACTATTGTTGACTATAGCTTGACCGCCAGCGGACGTATGGTATGACGTTGATGTTGAACTGGATGATGTTGAAGCAACAGTAGCAGCAGCAGCCGAAGCTGCATTATTACCCGTTGCTGTTGCGGCTTGTTGCTGCTCCAACGATATCATTCCATGCTGATCCATTGCACAATTCATCACTGGGACATCGTTTCTAAGGCCTGACTTATCATTATTAGAACTATTAAGCGTATTGTTTGAATCACTGCTTCCCTCAGGATTGCCATCCGAGGAACGACACACGGAATCACCGTGAACTATATTGCTACCGTTTGCACTTTGTGCATCGGCAACATTTTGTTGGGCGGCGGCGGCACCACTCATTAATGCCGAACACGTTGGCATGGCGGCTGGTATTGCAGTTGTTGCCGTTGTTGCCGCCGCCGCAGCTGCTGCAGCCTCTGCCAATTTTTGCTCTCTAGCTCTGGCCATTGCTACAACTTGTGTGAGCACAGGTTTCGTTATCGTTGGCATTAAGTAATCATCGCCATAGTAGCTGGTAGACGATGTTGCAGCATCTTCAATCGATTTACTTAAGTTGCGTTGTGCCGAACTTATGGGATATGTTGATTTAGACGACGGAAGTGGTGACAAGCCTGAAATAGCGTAGTAAAATATAATGCGTTTCGAATGTAATTTTGAGCATGCAACAACTTACCTAAACGATAACGATTGGAATTATCAATAATGGGAGTTAAGCGATTTATATCATTGAATAGAGGATCATAGTGGGTCTGCTGCTGTTGTTGTTGTGAGTGGTGGTGATGATGGTGATGCTGATGATAGCGTTGCTGTGCTGCTGCTGCAAATGCTGGCGAATTTTCAGGCGAATTATCGTGACAGAGAAAAACATTAATTTCGCCATTATTTTCAGCTTTGACATGAATCTCACGTGGATTGAGCGCATCAGGTAGCTGTAAAGAATAGGAATTTAGGTATAATAAATATTTTTTTTTTCTTTTACTGCAATTGTCAAGATTTTCTTATACATATTTTAATACTATTAAGTTGCTTTGCCTTTGGCGCGCGTCAATCAACCACCCATCAAAGCTGCTCGTTGTTGGCAAACTAAGACCAGAGATTTCGTCAGCGCAGAATCATTGCGCCTTAATACTGACCACATAGCAGCAATATTTCCACAAAATTTGCACAGTTTCACTTTCTAATTTGGTCTAGACGGCCGAAAAAAGATTCCACATCATCAGAAAAAAAAAAAAAAAAATGTGCTCGAACTGTTCGTGCAGCAACAGCGTCTCGAAATACACACAGTAAACGACGTACAAGCCAGACGACAACGAAGATGAGCTGCGAATGGACGGAATCATCCATAGCTAGATAGACATTCGAAGAAAGACGACGAATGAAATTTATATTATAACGAAATAATTTCTTATTTCGCTGCGATATTGCAGATGATTTGGCCGAATTGACAAACGAACGAACAAACGTAAAATTTATTTTTAGCATTTATACGAGGATTTTTTTGTGTGTTTTAGACTTTATGTTGTCTGATGGTTTTTTTCCCTGTTTTTCTTTTTTCTAATTTTACTTTATAGACGTCCGTGAGTAGATAATAATGAAGATCTACTAAAAGTTTTGTTTTCACTAAAAGTGATTTGTTTGTTAATTTTAGAAAAGCGTCGCATAATTTAATGAAGAGTGGAAAATAGATAAGGGGGGCGGGGGATGTTCTACTTTTAAGCCAAGTTTAATTACTAGTACACAATTTCAAAAAAATCACCCTAGATAAAAACAGGAAAATTAGAAAAAAACAATTTCTTTAACTATTTCGTATAACTAGCATAACTAGAAACTTAATCAATTATTTAAAATGCCGAATGTGATTTAAGTGAAAGATGTTGTCCACGAAAAATGCTAAATGAGCCAAAGTATGGTTTGACAAAAAAAAAAAACTTCATTGTATAAGGAGGAGATCCATAACAAAACGCAATAAATTATTTTTTAAGAGTTCTCTGAATCTACAGTGAATCAAAGAAGTTTAGGCATAGACAATGTTTCTGAGATAAGTTTTTCTTAAATATTTAATAATAACTAATTTGAGCAACTTTTTGCGGTAGTTAATATTATTAGTTAAATTTTATCGAAAAACGAACGAAAATGGCCATCTCAGCCCTTGAAAGGACTTTGACCGAGCTTCTTATGATCAATTGTGTTGTGTGTGATGCGAAATGTTTGCACACAATTTGATCGAGAACTGGACCTACATGTTTTACGCCGACTCCGAAGTTTTTACTCTCTGAATTGAGTCTTTCAATCAATACTCTGAAAGTACAGTACGATCTAAAAGTTTGAATATGAACGTAGCTTTTTTTTCTTAGAACATTAGCATACTTTTAGGCATTTCTCATATAAATATACATATCTCATATACATATAAATATCGTATCTTACATATAATTCAAATGTAGTTTTAACTCACATTTATATCGAAATAAAAAAATACTCGCATGCTGCGGTATTTAAACACACAAAATACTGATTACAAGTTCTTCCATTACCAACTGAGCTGTCAGATTACCTACGATATGTTGGTCAAAACTAAAAAATAAGAAGGATATGTTACTAAAATATTGTGCCGAAAATGAACACTTGTCAATGTATATGTAACCCACCCGGCGAAAGCTCGTTTGCATTGAACTTTTATCGAAGAAAAATTTCGCATTTTTCCCTAATTGGCGATCAAAAATCGAAAGTTATTTTATACCGGTGTTATTGCGTCAGTAATAATAAAAGTAGGTCTGAAAGTGCCTACAAAGTTATCCGAAAGTATCCACCTTCGCATTTGTGTTGAAGAATTAATCGCTTTCGAATTGTAAACGAATAATTTTTCGAAACATAAGCGAACTTTCGTTTTCGAAGAACCCGTTACGTCCGCTAAACGTATCTTTTTAGAATCGTAATCGATATCGAATTCGATTGCTATCACCGCGAATTATTTGTAAATTTTTAAATTTTCGATATCGAAGTAGGATTTTGTGCCGTGTGGGAAATAGCAAAATTTTTGTGATAATGCTGGAGTTTGTTCTATATATGTATACATGTCTGCATCATTTAGCATTAAATATCGGCGCAAATGCAACATAAAATACGATGCAAGTGGTGTAACGAAAAACGTATCAACATTTTTAACTGTGTAGATACGCTAAAATAAAACCTAAACAAGTATGCGCGGTAACATAAGGTCAGAGCTTCTTAACACGAAGCGAAGGTTTAGTTGACTCCCAACTGCAGTTGAACTTTTGTGCTTTTTTGGTATTAAAAATATTTATTGTCGTACAGGCAGTATTTGTGTTTTTTTAGGAAAAAAATTGAAAATAAATTATACAGGGTGTCCCGCAATTGAGTGCAACTATTTACGGAGCTGAAAGGTTATGCCGAGTTGAGCAAAAAAACGTATGGGAAGGGTGGGGCGGGGGAGGGGGGGGGGGTCTATTTTCACATTCTTAGGAGCTACAGGGTTAATTAATATTTCACGACTTTGATTCACATTATTGTTTCTAGTAGAAAAACTAAATCGATTGATGATTACTTTGGATAAACAATAAATTCTTTTAAATAAATTGGAAGATGCTACTATACTTGCGTTCAGATTTGTTCGTTTTTTGTTTACTTTAATGCAAGGGAGGCAATGGTGTGATGGTAGCACGTTCAACTTGCAGTCGTATTGTACGCGGTTCGATGCGAGTACGGAAAGGGAAAAGTGCATTATTCCCGACACAGGTTTTCGATAAATTTTTTCCTCTAAATATTCAGTAACTAATAAGTTTTCAGTAACTGTACACAAACAAAAGGGACAATTGATATTTCCCATGATATCGCCATGTTGAAAATACTAGTTGGCTTTATGAAAACAAAAACAGTTCTTGAACTACTACTGGTATGAAGGCAGACTGCTTTTTAACCATTTAGTTGCACTGAAGAAGGAAATTGTTAATAAAACAAATTAGCAATCTTTCCAGAAACTCAATTTTTGGGTAAAAGTTTCACTTCTACCGTGCGTGGCGGCCACACACATATTTTTTTTTTTTTTTTTTGCATAAAATTGGCAACAATATTTTTCTGCTGGCCAAAACATATATCAGCAATAGACCATTCATTACCTTTTCAGTGTTTTCAGTTTTCAGTTTAGCGATTTCCTTAAAAAAAATCAGAAAATTAGCAGCTGCGCGGCAATTTATTTATTTTTCTTGTCTGTAACACAAAATTCGCACGCACAATTTTGAAAAAATAACTTTTTCTCTGGATATCTTTAGCTGCACTCCCGTGGCACTGGATCAGATCAAATCTCAGTGGAACAATTTTAGTTCAACTTTATTACAATTTGGCATCACTGGCGATGAAGTGCCAAAATACGAATGCGAGCAGTGCTATGAAAACTCGAATAAGAGTAAAGGTTGCTCCCCACTGACGGCGCGTAACGAAACGAAACGACAAGCCGGTCAGAATTCTTTGGTTTTATAGCCACCGGCTTTTTAGTCGGTCCTTGCCGTTTCGTCGTCGTTAGTGTGCATGAATACATAAGAACGCAGTGTAGTTATATTTTGTAGTTTCGTTACGCGCCGTAAGTGGGCAGCAACCTTAATTCAGATTTGCCAACCATGTTCGTTTTGAAAAAAGCGCTTTAAACTTGACAGCATTTTAAGTTCAGAAATAGAGCCAGGAAACGAGCTGGTTCTAATTTTTGTTTTTGCATTGCGAATAAAATAGAGCCACGCACTAGCTCAACGACCACGGAAATGCAGCTATTATCAGCTGGTTATCTCATTTGATATAAGCTCAGGATAAATGCGCTATCCAGAGGTCAACAATACGAAACTACTGGAAACCTTGGTTGTATCAGTTGGTTAAAGTTATTCAGAGCTGAACAATACGGCCCTAATTCTGGGACACCCTGTATATTATATGAAGGCATACAAAAGTTAAAACACAAAGCAACTTAAAAAACCTTTGATTTTTCTAAATTTTAATTCGAGTTTAAACAAAAATTGTGCACTTTTCTTCTGTCCATATTTATATATAACCATGCAATTCCGACGACTGCACAACTTACCACTAATTTGGCTTCCGGCGGTGCCTTGATAACAATTATTATCTGATCCTTAAACAAATCGACATTCTTTAAATCGCTATGCGTCACATATGCCAACTGATTATTTTTCGATATCTCACCGCTTAGCTCATCGCGTATCTGATCGATGAGAAAATTCAATTGATTCTCTTTCTGTTCGAGTCTTTCGCTCTCTAGTTGCATGTCGTTGGTCATATCGGCGCTGACCAATGAGTTGCCACATTTCCATTGTATGTTATTTTTTGATTTCTTCTCAAGTATGCCGATGCCTTCGAGCACGTTGGTGATGTCGTAGATGCGACGCTTTTGTACGGACAACTTGAGTGAAGCATCATTTAGATCGACAACGCCATCGGGCGATTCTTGTAGCAGATCAACGAATTTTTTCGTTAGTATGCCGAGTGAGGTGTCGGCGCGATTGCCATCGGGTGTGCGTTTTGATGAGGCCATATTATTGTGTTGTTGTTGTTGTTGATGACTGCTGCGCTGATCGCGGTTGCTATGGTTATTGCGTTGTTGTTGCTGCAGTGGCGTGGGGGTGTTGGATTGTGATGAGGCAGCACGTGTTGTTGTTGCTGTTGTTGACGACGATGTAGAGGAAGCTGCTGAGCCAGGTCGTGACAGTTGCGTAGGCGTGGCGAATGTTGCGTTTTGTGCGCCGCCTGTTGCACGTACGGCAGCATGTTGCTGCTGCTGCTGCTGCTGTTGTTGTTGTTGCTGTTGTGACGTCGGTTGTATATAGGATGTTTGATGCGTTACACTCTGTTTAGCCTGTTTTTTGGGATGATTGCTGCTGTTGTCGTTAATAGGTATGCGTCGCTTCACTTGCTAAAATTGCAGGATATAGAAAAAGAGAAAAATAATTATTATAGCTCAAAATAAAGGCTTATTTTGATAAATTTGCAGACAAAAAAAAAAAAAAAAGCGTACCTTATAATAATGCGTTATGTGTTGCGCCGCTTCGGCGGAATTACGATGTGTTGCTGCGGACGTATATTTCCCTGTGAATTGTTGTTGTTGTTGTTGTTGTGAATGTGGTTGGGACACTGTGGCTGCCGATTCTAACGTCACGCCATAGCCATGATCTAGCAGATGTGTGGCTGTATTGCTGCTTTTCGCCTGCTGTGTTGCTTGATATACCGGCGATGAAGAGGCCGATGAAGATGCCGACGACACATAAGCAGCGGCCGTTGCTTGATTTTGAAATAATTTTGATAGCTTGGGATTTTTTGCTGTTGCGCTACCGCCGCCAATTCCACTGGTTGTGGCCACAGTTTCATAGGATAGTTTGCGCATAGCGGTTGAAGTTGTTGCCGCAACATGTTGCTGTTGCTGCTGCTGTTGTGTGCTGCTGCTGTGTGTATTTCCATTGCTAGTTGTTGTTGCTGTTGTTGTGGTGAAATATTTTGACATCTTCTTTGAACGTGTCGCCGGTATCAAAAATTTGAGTTTGGAATTTTTGCGGCTATGATTTCTCTTTTGTTTTTTTTTTTTTTATTTTGTTTTTAGCTTAGGTTTAATGAAATTACAAAATGTTTCTTTTTTGCTACTTCTTTTTTCTTTTGCCTATAATTTGCACTTGTTTGCGTTGCTGTGGTTTTTTTTTTTTTTGTTTTTTTTTCGGTGCTTTCAAGTTCAGTTTTATATTGTTGCTTTAGTATATTTCCCAAATATACTATATACTTCTTTTAAATAAATAAATTTATTTATAAGTTTTCTTAACTATTTGCTTGAACTTAATAATTTTTAATTTTGTTTTTGTTTTTCTTTACATTAACATCTACAACAACTTTTAGCTTATTTATTGTTTGCCTTGTGTGCATATTTTTCCAACTATCGCTTTTCTACTCAGCAGTTCTTTGCTGTTACTTTTCGGTAGTTTCTTTATTAAATTGTATTTAATATTCATTAATATGCATTCTTCTCTGTTGCTGAGCACGTAACTGTTACGTTGTTGTTGCTGTTTATGATGGCTGCGTTTCCACTTCCTTTCATTTATTATTTTATTGATTTGCTTTTTTTTTCTTTATTGTACTTGAATTTAGCTCAGCGTTAACTAAATCTTATTTTCTAAATTAGCACCTATGGATTCTTCACATCTGCAATTAAAGTAAGAAAAGAAATGGAGCAATTAGAGTTGAGTTGTATAGTTCGTGTATTGTTTTATGAATACTTGAAATTAGTTCCAAGCCTTATTGGATTTTCAAATTCTTGGTAAGAAAAAGGGCAAAGTTAAAGAGGTGTTTGTTGCTAATAGAAGAATTATACATAATTATAGACTTTTTTTTTAAAGATGTAAGGACTGTTTCGAAAAGAAAGTACATACTTTATCTTGTCATTCTTACAACTGCTAACTTTTATATGCGTTTTTGAATATTCAAGCTTAAAAAAATAGATTCTATTATAAAAAGAACATGTTAGTTTTCAGTATAATGCAACTTCAATTAGAAGCGTAAAAAGAGCTTGAAGACAGAGCTTGAAGTTTCCACGAACTTAATAAAAATGTAATCATATTGAAGTAGGGAGAACATGGCATTACAAGGGATTTTAAAAAAAAAAAAGAAGTGAAACTTTTAATCAGAAATGGAATTTCTGTGAAGATTGCTAAAATTTATTTTATTAACATTCCCTCCTTCAGTGCAACCAAATGGTTAAAAACCAGTCTGCCTTCATATCAGTATTAGTTCAAGAACTTTTATTTTCCATAAAGCCAACTAGTATTTTCAACATGGCGATATCATGGGAAATATCAATTGTCCCTTTTGTTTATGGACAGTTACTAAAAGGTTAAATTCTCACGTACAGAATTAGATCGCTGTTTTATTTTTTTTTTACTTTCGTGACACAGTTGGTTATCAAGAGGATTTATTATTTTAATTTGATGACTTAAGTATCTTGCTGTTTCATTTCTTTGTTAATTCTGTGGGGTTTGGGTAAAGCGGTACATGTCAATTTTTTGTGATTTCCATATATGTATATGTTATTCAGAGATGTCTTCAGTTAGGTGATTTCCATGTTTTGGTAAAGAGAAAAAATTAATTTTTTTATAAGGTTAGCGGAAAAAAGAAGTGAAAAGAGATTCAACTGAGAAATTTGAGTGGTCGGTTTGGGTAGAAGGGTATATAAAGCGTAGGTAAAGATCTTTCTCTGCCAACACACGCATTTAAGCACGCGTAAGCTGCTAGTGAGCTTTCAGTGTGGTTTGAAAATTCATGAGTGTGGGGTGTCGATGCGCATTTTCCCACTCATATTGACAAGAAACCCTAAGCTAATCTATAAAAATTTTGACAGATGGAAATGATTTTCCACTCTTTTTTATGAGAGTCAAAAACCTTTATTGTATATTTATATCATTGCATAACTTGAATGATATATCACCACCTGATATGCTCCCTGAAGCTCAATTTTTCTTGTTGACAGACTTCAATTTACAGATTATTGCAATAAAAGTTACAAACAAATTCGATTCTAATTACCTCAAAAAATTATCCCCGCTCCAATAAGACCAAACAGTTTTTTAAAATTATTTTTTGGTGAAGAACTATCTTTTGAATACATTAGACTAGTACTGGCTTATGCTCCCAAATACGTATAATAAACCATGCTAATACGTAATCTATAACTTGCATCTATCCTCATTAAGGGTTTGGCAACATAGGCTCTGACACGTATTGCATTTGCTGTCCTTGTAGCCAAATGTAGCGATGTAGTCAAAATGGAACTATAACAAGTACACCACAACAAAGTTAACCTCACAAAAACTAGGCACCAAGGGTAACCACCCTTGTGAAGTAATATCCTAGTTCTGGCTCAATACCAAAATGTGGTCAAAAGGATACAAGTCAGATCTTGTTTGAGAAAAAGGGTACATGTCCATAATTTCTAAATTTCAATACCACTAAAATTCAATATCACCACAAAATGCACATGTCTATGCTCGAGAAATATTCTAGCAACCATCAGTTTCTACAAAATCTGATTTTAACTAATCTGCTATTTGTGAGAAGTACTTCAATTTTGTTATTGCACTTTTGATCATCCAAAATTTGACATTTACTCCTTTACACCAAAACCACAGAATTATATTTTTATTTATAAATATTAAAAAGAAAAAATTTGTCGCAAAACCTGTGGCGGGAATAATACAATTTTCCCTTTCCGTATTCGTATTGAACCGTGTACAATTCGGCTGCAAGTTGAACTTGCTACCAGCGCAATATTGTCTCCCTTGTCGTAACTCCGCCAGGTTAGCAACTGAGTTGCGCCTGCCTGTCCAAAGCCAGGATAAAGGAGGATGGTTGGCAGTAGATGCATGGAGGCGTAACATTCGTGGATAAGTCTTGTGTACTGTCGTAAAAGAGAAGAGCTCACCAGAGCTCGGTGTGGCGGCAAATCTGGTAGCAGGTCACTATGGTAAATCTTTGTGAAAAAAGCCTGCGATGGAATAGCAATGGTGCAGAGAAATTGTTAGCACGGGGATAGTCAAACCCGTCGAATGAGGTGACCTTATCTATCAACCACGGTGTGACATGGTCTATATGGCCAACAACGATTGGTTATTTTGTGTCTTTTAGACACGGCAGAAAGTCCATCTTGTGTGGTTATGTCACAGGTCAAAAATCGTAGGCACCTCGTTTAAGGTATGTTAATGGATCCATGCCTTAAATTGAAGTGACAGTCCGATACGAAAAAGTGCTATGTGCACAGTCAAATACAGAAATTCTAAATGGATTTCTAATGGATTTCATTTTTTAATACTATATGTTGGATTCATGAACTATAACTCCAACGTCTATGGACCCAGAGGAACTAAGCCTTAACGGCAGGTGTTCTCTTTATACACATAGCGGATTTCTGTCTCCCTTGTATCAAAGAGAACAAAATACGAACAAACCCGAAAGCAAGCATAGTAAACATCTCCCAATTTATTTTATAGGATTGATGACATAAAAACTTATTGTTTATCCGAAATAATCATTAATCGATTATAAGTAGGGCTTTATTTATATAATCTATTTTCAATTTTTCTTAAAAAAAAAAACAAGAACTGTCAGTATAATTGTAAATATTTTTAATTAAGGACAAAATTTCAACTGCAGGAAGGACCACTAAACCTTTGCTTCATGATCAGAAGCACTGACTTTATGCTGTCGCGCATACTTGTTTAGGTTTATTTTACCGTGCCTACACAGTTAAAAATTTTGATGCGTTTTTCGGCACAAGACTTGAATCGTATTTTAGTTATGTTGCATTTGCGACGATATTTTCCCAGTAGTCCAAGTCTTAAAGAATTGATAAACGAATCATTAACGATTTTTCTTCATCTTTGACGAAACATGCTAATTCAGCCATATATTTTATTGACGAAAATTCCACATAAAATTCCCAAATTCGTGCACGAACGCAATACACAAATGTTGAGATTTTTCGTGCATGAATATATAACTGAATTGTTGCGGAAGTTTCGTCAACAAACCAGACAGAAATATGAAAAAAAGATTGTATTCTTCTTTTTTCCTTTCTTATAAATTCTATGATTTTATTTTATGTTTTTTTGGATAAGATTATTTCCGATTTGTAACCTTTGATATATCAGTCATGCAGTCCATTAATACGCCACGTTTTTAAAATAATATATATTGAAACTTTTAACGAAAAAAATTACCCCGGAATATAAAAATTTGTAGGGAAAAAATTAACGAGCATAAAGCAGAAAGGTTGAAGAATATTCGACAAATTTTTTAATGAACGAACACAAGCCGCCGGACGCAAAGTGGCAAAATTGAACTAAAGTGGTGTTGACGTAGAATTACGTCTAGAGTGCGGTTTGTATGGAGGTCTTTTCGCGTATTTTTTCAAGCACATGCAACGTTTTTGGTCACTTTTTGGGGTATACCTACAGTCTTTAATATTGATCGTATAAAGAATAAAAATATGCCACAACATCAGTTACATGGTGAATGAAATGAATATCTAATTTGAATTTTGTCACTTTTTTAATAAAGACATACAATAGCAAAATCTAAAAACAAAAATTCATTAGCTACTTTATATAGTCTACAGAAAAAAAGAGTAATGTCATCAGCGATACACTTAAATATCGTAACGTTTATTTTTGTTCACTGATGTTTATACAAAGCTATACTTATAGAGGACCGAGTTCACTTCCATTCCATGTTATGCACTTATTCACCCAGCTTTAAAGTTTCACTAGAGTTTTTAAAAAAACATTTTATTGAATCAGAACTAAGTGTAGTGAATAAAAAAAATAGCAATTCTCGTTATAAATATAAATATGGGGTACAAGGAGAAAATAATATCTTAAATATAATGGAATTCATGAAAAATTCCGAGGAGTAAAATGATGGTAGAGCACTACACTGAACCAAATATTATTCTTAAGATCAATAAATTCCATTTGTTAATTTCGATGAACAATTTATTGAAATTATTTGGCTGAAAAAACAAATTTTTTGTTTGATTTTTTTTTATTATTATTAATGTGCTGTTTTGAAATATACACTGGCGATCAAAACTGAGTGGATGTTTCGTAATTCAAAATTCCTCAGCCTGCCAATTTTTTAATATTAAACAAAACTTAATAAAAATTTCACCATTTATTCTTTACTTTAAAATGTTAACAACAAAACTCTGTTTCCAGATCAATTCATGTAAAACAAAATCAAAAATTACAACAACAAAACTTAAAAATGCGACATTCACTCAGTTTTGCACTTTTCGACCAGCTGCAAAAGGACTCCAGTATTTAGACTAACTTCAGTACTTTGTCCAAAGCCCTTTATTTTTTTTATGACTTCTTGTATGTGCCCTGGCATGTTTTCGACCAAATTTTCAATAATCTCTCTAGGGTTATTGCTCCATTCGACCTGAACCCGACGACGTAATAACTCAGTCATATTTTCGGGAGCTCTTTTGTACATACCCAAACGCCTTTTCACTATAGTCGACAAATTTTCAATAGGGTTCGGATCAGGGCTTTGTGCTGGTCACTTC
The DNA here is from genome assembly GCA_914767935.1 of Coremacera marginata. Taxonomy (NCBI): domain Eukaryota; kingdom Metazoa; phylum Arthropoda; class Insecta; order Diptera; family Sciomyzidae; genus Coremacera; species Coremacera marginata. Next base: position 9,932,544 of record OU612043.1, on the reverse strand, counting down.
AGTTGCTGGTAAGTTTGCTCTGATAACCATTTTTTGACAATTTCGGATGAGTGTTTTGGAGCTCCATCCTCTTGGAATACTATTTCCTCTTCTGTATACGTGCACAAGTCCACAAATTCCGATAAATGGGCTTTTAAAATATCAAGGTAGTCTTCCTTCTTCATTATACCATACATTTTCACAAGAGGCCCAACCTGCCACCACGTAAAGCAACCCCATACCATCAAGCTGCCACCACCACACCATGTCTTACGGCTTACTGCACATGGTGTTTTTTATTCTTTCATGTTCACGTGCCCAGTAATACTGTTTATCATCCGACTGTACACGGTTCATTTTTGTTTCATCAGACCATATGACACGTTTCCAGTCCTTCACTGTCCAATTCCTATAGGTTCTGCTGAACTTCAATCGTGCCTTTATCAGATAATGCATGCTTTTTTCTTTTTTATTGCCGACTGAAAGCCTAATTCTGTGCAAGGACCGGCAGGCTGTTGATGCACTAAGAAAAAAAACAAAATTTTGATAGAACTCGATTAAATTATTCAACATAGTTGCCTTCGAGAGCGATACAACGAGTTTAGCCATTTTCCAACTTTTCGATACCACTTTTATAGTACGATTTCTCCTTCTCATCAAAATAGGCCTCTTGAATTTCTTTCCAGCAAGCATTCTCTTGAGATCTGAAAACAGGAAAAAGTCGCTGGGCGCTAAATCTGGAGAATACGGTGGGCGGGTAAGCAATTCGAAGCCCAATTCATTCAATTTTGCCCTTGTTTTCATCGATTTGTGACACGGTGCATTGTCTTGGTGAAACAACACTTTTTTTTTTCTTTAGCAAATGTGGCCGTTTCTTGGCGATTTCAGACTTCAATCGATCCAAAAGTGCACAGTAATAGTCGCTGTTGATGGTGGTTCTTTTTTGGAGATAGTCGTCGAATATTATTCCTTTCGCATCCCAAAATACAGACGTCGGATCAACTTACAAGCAGACTGTTGGGTCTTTGCTCGCTTTGGATTCGGTTCGTCGACTGCTGTCCACTGAGCTGACTGTTGTCTTCTGGATTCTGGTGTGTAATAGTGAAGCCATGTTTCATCCATTGTCACATATCGACGATAGAATTCAATTTTATGGCGGTTCAACAGGGCCAAACACTCGTCAGAAGCATCAATTCGTTGTTGTTTTTGGTCGACTGTGAGCTCAGGCGGCACCCACTTTGCACAGAGCTTTCGCATACCCAAAAAAATGTTCGTGTAAAATGGTAAAAACACTACCATCTGATATCTTTACAATGTCAGCTAGCTGCTCGTGCACCTTCAATTTGCGATCGTTCATAACCAATTTGTGGATGTTTTGTGGAATAACAGTGTGATTTGGGCGTTCACTGCGCTCTGCATCATTTGTGCTGGGTCGACCATGTTTTAAATTCAGCAAACCACTTTTCTACCATTTGTCTCGATGGAGCAGAGTCTGGACAATGCTTTATCAAAACTCGAAATTCAGTTTTTTCCATTTTTTTTTTTTTTTCAATAACAATAGTTGCACACAAAATGCTATAACTCACGAATCAATTGTCAGATTGTTGTCAAATTTTTATACGTATCGTTTGAAGGTTGATACTAAATAAAAATCATATGGAAAAAATCTAGTAACGCCATCTATGTGTCATCCTAGGGACTTTTTGAACGTAAGTTAAGTTAAGTTCACAAGAGTTGTTTATTATTCTTTTACCTACAGTTTGTCAGAAGATATTTGGTAAAAAGTTGCTTAGTTTAGGAGTTATCGCCGAAAAATTGCGAAAACAGCCCTAAAAATCGATATTTTTCACTTAAAAAATTTCACTTCTTGAGCATTTTAAGTAGTGTAGACACGTTCAGATCACATAAATATGTTCACAAAAGTTGTTAAGTTTTTTCTTGGCTACAATTTTGTAGATGTTAGTATAGGGAAAAATGTGGACTCCCTTCAAGTTATGCCTAAAAAAAAAAGCAAAAATGGCAAAGTTTTTTGCCATTAAATTAAAAAAAATGTTGCAAAAAATGATTTACAACATTCAGTTATTCCACTCTTGGAATAACTCATTAACGCATATCTGAGATTGAGCTGTTGCTGCACCTGTTCCGATGAATATTCATTCATTGAAATTCAAGGTAATCCGCAAAATTATTATAATCCGTAGTAATTTATACGAAATTTATAGTTAGTAGTTATAGATTTTAGTATTGTATTTACGCGTTTCGTATGTATGTATGTATGTATTTTTATGTTTAAATGATTCATAGCCAGGTTCAACATAAAAAAAAAAGTCATTGTTACGTTTTGTAGTTTAAACTTATAATAACTTTATTATATATTGATGAACACGTAAGAATAGTGGTTTTGACATACATAAATCTGTATGAATTGATTTAGACTGAAACTGCGCCGAAACAAAAAGAAGACTAAAACGAAAAGTGATTTAACCACAAGTAAAGAGTGATATTTATTTTGGGTCATAATTCGGCAAAACAGGATGAAAAATATATTGATGAAAAAAAAAAATAAATCTTCATGCATGAAGAATGTATTAATAGTGAAAAAGGGGTTAAAAAAGATTCACAAAAAGTGAGCGGCTGTTCGTTCAAGCAAAAAAGAATTGGTTGTTGAATGAAACTTCAGCGAACTGAAATTGTATGCCAAAAACGTGTAAAAAAAAAAAAAAAACAATAAACAGAAGAATCCAAAAACATAGAGTAATTCACTGGGTTGAAAATTTAAATTTGCTCACAGTAGAGTGAAGCTTAGCAGATTCTTCTAAGATCAGCTATTTAATATTTTGATAAAATATTTATTAACGCAAAATAAAGGTAGCTACAACGTGGGGGATTGGATTTCGAGAGACAGGTTTTATTTAAGTATTTGTTACACGTATATTGAATTTCTTTACATTTCTGCTTAAGTAAAAAAGCAACGGTTAAGCTAAAGCAGCGAGTAATACGAAACTTCACGTTTTTTGTTTTTTCAATAATACTCAAGGGTATGCAGTGCATATAACTTGGGTTGTACTCCTTTAATTTTTTGATAATTGATACATTTGCAATTTTTAAGGCAAGTTTTAGTTCTACATTAGGGCATAACGATCTCGAACTTTTTGTTTCTGTTTTAAGTTTAATAGCGAAAAAAACTTGCGAATAGATGAAAAAACAATTTTGGACAACTTTTTTTTTTTTTTTAACCCATACCGACCCACCCCCGTGACCTTTTGTAAACGCAAAATCACGATTTTTTTGCGTTTTTTCACCATAGCGTCCATACTATTGCAGATGCGTTGGTATAATATACTAGAAGTTAATGGACAATTTGAATACAAACATTTTGATACATCATTTAATTATCTGGGATATCCGGTTATCGAGATATATAATTTTGAAGAAAAAATCAAAAAAGTTCAAAAATTCAATTTTTTTTTACTTTTTCAATTTTTATAAAAAATCTATTTGAGATAAGTAATTAAATGCATAATATTATTTTTTTTAATATACTACACGTCTTTTGACACCCAATTTCTTACTCTCCAACTTTTTTTTAACCCATACCGGCCCAATGAATAAATTATATGTTTTCGAAAAAATATACATTTGGAGCATAACTTCCTCCGTAATAGTCGAACTATAATAATGACGTAATTTTTCTAAGAAAAAAATCTGTCGATTTTTTCAATACTAATATTTTAATATATTGATTGTTTTTCTGCGATTTTTGGTCAGAGAGACATAAAAAATAGTAAACAAAAACTTTTTAAATTTGATGTAGATATGAAGTTACAAAAAACATACGAAATACTAATCAAACTGTTGTATACATACTTTGTTGTCATTTTTTCTCAAGATCATATCTAAAAATGTTTCTTGGAAATTCCTCTTAGATTATGTGTGTCCAAGTTCAAATAATAGAATTTAAATTATTAATTAATTAATTAATTTGTTGAATTGATTTTTATTTAATTTAACGAATCTATGAAAATCGTCCATTTGCCCACAAGGAGCAACAGGACTTAACAATAAGAAGAAGTAAAAAATCGCTCAGAAGTCATAAGTTATAACGCGAGTCCAGAACGTAGAAATTGAGGTTGACTTATCCATTGGCGCTGTCCATGCTGGTTTACAGTCTTGGTTGGCAAACACTGTCGGTACTGTTAGTAGCAAACTGTTTCTTTGTAGTGAAAGATGGCATCATGCTTCGATGCCGCAGCTTAGCGATGATATAGCCCTCGCGTTGTGACTCGCCAGAGACGTGTTTCGAGGCTTCTGTCACCACTTTGATGCACCTTTCCACTGCCTGCGATTGGCAAGGTACGCTTTGTAAGTCAATGTCGAACTTCATGTCCGCTCTTGCAGCTTTCTTGACTTTGCCCTTGAACTCTGAATCAGTTATTTTGTACTGCGCCAGTTGTCCAATGTTGTCTTCTGTAATCAGAAGATCGCGCAAAATTGGCGGTGTTTGTTGTTGGGGTAATACTTTTTTTCAGCGGATCATATCTACGTAGTCTGTGCATGAAAAATTAAGCATTGGCACCTTGAACTCACGTACTGCGGGATCTCGAGCTTCAGAAAGTGCGTTGCGTGCATCAAAAATGCGACGATATGCCAACAAACGAATCGGCTCTCGATCATCGTTGCACATCGCCAAAAGAATATTTTCTGGGTGTGCAAAAAACCCATTGCGATGAATGCATTTTTGGAATGCTTGCAATGTATTCAATGGCATCAGAGGTACCATAAACCGCGACAACTTGATAAGCGTGTAAACATGCAATGCACCACTGACGCAACCTGGGTGACGCTTGATTCCTATGCTCATTGAAGCGTAGACTTTTAAAATGTAAGTCACTAAAATTTTTAAGGCAGCAGAAGGTTTTGCGGTCGCGATGTATAGTCGACAAATGCAGTTTGCTGTCGTGGTCCAGCGTGAGTGAGACAGCTTTCCTACAATAATTATCAATAAAATTATATCAATTTTAATCTGGCAAACGACGTGTCATTTCATGAATTGTTATACCTGGTTCACGATGCTCAAAATTTTGCGGTACAACGCCAGATGAAATGACTCGACAAATGTCGATCAAATATTTGTTGTCCGTGTTTAATAAAGATGTATCAAAGTCGGTAAAATCTTCTTCAAAAGCAATCTTCTCGAAGTCTGCAATTGGCAATCCTGTGCAAATTTTGAGTTTTCCACCAATTGGCCCGGAGAAATTATTTGGGTCTTTCGTTTCCCCAATATACTCACGCATCAATACCCTGAATGGCAATTCGTTCATGTGTAGTAAGCACACAAGCCATTGCACAGACATGCCCATTGTAATTTCAATTAAACGGATGACACCACGTTCTCTGCCAACATTGACATTTGTGCCATCGCATCCAATCGCTTTGATTGTTGAAAGATCAAAATTTTTCTCAATCAATCGGTCCCTTATTGAATTCATAATAGATGCCGATGTGCCTTCATCTACGGTAATATGCGAGAAAAACATAGAACCGGGCTCCTGCAGAATAGAAATGTGCTCTTCTTTTTTCTTTTTTAGGCAACCGTTCTCGTGTCTTAGAGTAAGATCTTTCCTTCCATCGAAAACCAAAGCATGGAAGGTAGCTGCTTGAATGGCGCCCTCTACAGCCGTCGTGCGAAGTGCACGTCTAGCTCGATAAACCTTCATTCGATCAACGACATATTGTTTATCTTGCGAGGTGATTAAGCCGGCATCCAAGTATGCTGCTGATACAATCGCTGCTGTTGCTGTATTTGACACATCATATCGGTCAGCTACTTTGGCCACATTAGGAATGGCCAACCAATTGATTTGGTCATCTCTATCCAATTCAGTGGCTAGTTCCGATACTTCAGCTGAATGATGAATGATGAACGATGGTGATGATGACGATGGTGATAAAGTATTGGCGTCTGGACGCGCACGCTTTGGCGGAAGATATTCAGCTTCCACAGAAGAAGAAGAGGCGATTGGCTGGCTCGTGGATCCAGATGCTCCAGTTTGGTCTCTATTTTGGCGAACCAACCTTTTTCCTAAGATCGCCGAAACACGTACGTCGACAGAACCAATAACCATTTTTCTCTCATTACGCTGGTCGATAAGAAAATTATGTTCTATCGAATCTACCTTGTTACTTCGATTGCATGTGCATTTTACAATGTCTTTACACTTGCAACTACAAATGTCGAAAAGTTTGCATGCAGTTGACTTAAAAAAAAAAACACAAATATTGAATATATTTTCCACAGAACATAGTTCCACAAAGTGAAAACAACTCACGCGAAATGCTGAGCTTTTTTGTAAAAACTTCTCACTGTTTTGTCTCAATATATCCGTATTTAAAAGTTTCAGAAATGCTTTATTGAAGGCTTGCAGTTTTGCATACACTCTCTGAGGACTAGTTGAAGGAATTGTTGCTTTTTTCCATACATCAATAACTTTCAATGCTACGATTTTTTCGGCTTCTTTCCAATCAAGGTTTTCGTGATGCTTCACGTACTGAAGTGCTAGAAGCACGTCTGCACCTGTCGGTAAAGAACTTGTCGGCAATTCGCGAGGATCACTGTTAAGAATTTGTATTTTTCGACGGGACATTTTGGTTGTCTATATTTATTTCACTTTCACTTCTTAATTGGAATAAATTAAAACTATTGTCCTTTCACAACAGAAATTATAAATCGAATGAAAAACTAACAATGAATCTTTTGTACGAAACTAAAAAAAAAACAACTGAAAATAACAGTTAGTGAAACACCAACAATTTAACTCAGCAACCCGGAAAAAACTATAAAATTTAAAAAGAAAACGGAAGTAGTTTAGCACTTCTGTCTAAGCAGGCTATGTAGAAATTCAAATATTGAATATTCTTGACTCAGCAATGCGAAGATTTTATAATTGAAAAAGATGCTGTTTTTTTTATGTCTCTCTGACCAGAAATCGCAGAAAAACAATCAATATATTAAAATATTAGTATTGAAAAAATAGACAGATTTTTTTCTTAGAAAAATTACGTCATTATTATAGTTCGACTATTACGGAGGAAGTTATGCTCCAAATGTATATTTTTTCGAAAACATATAATTTATTCATTGGGCCGGTATGGGTTAAAAAAAAGTTGGAGAGTAAGAAATTGGGTGTCAAAAGACGTGTAATATATTAAAAAAAAATAATATTATGCATTTAATTACTTATCTCAAATAGATTTTTTATAAAAATTGAAAAAGTAAAAAAAAAAATTGAATTTTTGAACTTTTTTGATTTTTTCTTCAAAATTATATATCTCGATAACCGGATATCCCAGATAATTAAATGATGTATCAAAATGTTTGTATTCAAATTGTCCATTAACTTCCAGTATATTATACCAACGCATCTGCAATAGTATGGACGCTATGGTGAAAAAACGCAAAAAAATCGTGATTTTGCGTTTACAAAAGGTCACGGGGGTGGGTCGGTATGGGTTAAAAAAAAAAAAAAAGTTGTCCAAAATTGTTTTTTCATCTATTCGCAAGTTTTTTTCGCTATTAAACTTAAATCGGTTTCAGTCGTTACGGCCTATTCTACATCTTAATTTTCAGCTAAAAATATAACCAAATTTTGAAGTCGCATATAATATTGAGTAGAACAGCGGCCTGCAGAATGCCACCCTATAGCTTTTTTGATCACAACTCGTCATAAAATCAACGTATTGTTGATTGCCTGCATACGTTGGACATATGCATACCTAAAAAATAAGAATTGTACAAGTACATTTTCAAAAGTATCTAACATTGAGACTTTAAAATTTTGGCTTGCAGGTTGCCACCCCCTGAAAGATTGCTGAAAACGCAGAGGAACTCAATTAAAAACACCTAATTTAGAAAATATATTGAATTTCGTATGAATTTTGCAGTGTGCTTTCTCAATTTATTGCTAACTTTGATTGCTTTGATCTGCGCGCTGCCATACTAAAAATCTAAATCATTTGAATTCTCAAAATATAAAAATTGTACAGCAAATTTTCGAAAGTATCTAAAATTGACCATTTAAAATTTTTGTTTGCAGGTTGCCACCCCTTGAAAAATTGCTGAAAATGTAGAAGAACTCAAGTATAAACGCACCTGATTTAGAAAATTTATAAAAATTTACTGAATTTAACAATTTTGCAGTGCTTTTCCTCGATTTATTGCTCACTTTGATTGCTTTAATTGCATCGAGGCGGCATGCATTAAAATTCTTAATCTGGTCTATATCCATACTAAATCATTTGAATTCTCAAAAAATTAAAAATTTTATAGCTAATTTGCAGAAGTATCGAAAACCGACCCTTTAAAATTTTTGCTTGCAGGTTGCCACCCCTTGAAAAGCTGCTAAAAATGTAGAAAAATACCTGATTTTGAAATTTATTAAATTTTACGTGCTTTTCTTCAATTTATTGTTAACTTCGATTGCTTCTGATCAGCTCGCTGCCATTCCAAAAAATGCAACGAAAATTTAAAAAAAAGAAACCACCGAAAATATCAATTCACAAACTTCACTTTTGACTCATTGGCACTAGTAGTAAACCTATAAAGGTAAACACATGTTATACAAAGCAAAAGCGAAAAAGAGAGGTAGCAACCTGCAAGCCAATAAAGGTGTCAAACTGCATTTTGACGCCATTTTGGAATTAACCTAAAATAAAATTGCGAATTCATGATATCTTTGGAATTCCATCACAAATATTTGTGACCTTGAATTGTCGATAAAAATGTTTGATTTATGAGCACAGTAGCAGGAGTCCCAAACAGTTAACGATAATCATAGTTGTTGTTATCGGTCATTGGACACCTCACCTCGACGTCAGTCGCAGTTAAGGTTTAGACACTGCTAGAATATAAAAAAAAAACAGCAGTGGTGGCAACCTGCAAACAGTAAGAACCTGCAAGTCCCTTCTCTACATAAGTTCAAGAACATAAAGAATATGAAATATAGATGCAGTACACTGAGAGAAAAAAACTATAGTAAGAACATACAAGTTGACTTTTGTAAAAAAAAAAAAATGCACTGAGTGGGAAAACTAATTTGTAATGACAAAAATATTTGTGCAAGCTAAACATGTTTTAAAAATTAAAACTTCGATAATTTCTACAAAAATAAATTGTTTAAATTGTTAAAGTTGAACTTTGTAAAATTGAGAAAATTCTTGTTAAAGTACACAAAAGCTATGCATTAAATTTGATTTACTCAACACTTAAACTTATGTAAAATTATAAAAAAAGACTTGGATGGAACTTGGATATATGCTAAATTGTACAAAATATCGACAATTTTTCATTCAAGTAAAATTCAATAGATCAACAAATAAACGCAATCCGTTACGGATAAAATGTTTGAAGAAAGTGATTTCGTCTCGAATTCGAAACGGATCCGTTTGGCACATTAGGTTGGAACATTGGAAGGCCCCGCGGAAGTAGTGCAGATAATGGTGCACGACTCTTATTACCCAATGTTAAATCCCTGAGCATTTAAAAAAACAATAAAAGTACTGTAAAAGTTTTGTTAATCTTTTATTCAAAATGTTTGTATAGGTTTGGGGAAAAATTATGATCATTACAAAAAATGCATTTTGTTTTTCTTAAAAGTTAATAAAAACCTGAAAAACAAAATTTAGATCGGAATCATCGTCAAAACTTAACAGAAGAGCAAGGAAAGTCAGGAGATAGAGAAATGTATCACAGTGGAATGTATTAACTAATAACTACGTTCCACAACATAAATCGTTCATTAATTTTTTCATAACTAAAAATATCCTTTAAAAAAACGATATTTTAATTGCACTAACTACGACCTTTTATTCTGCAATATATCAACATTTACAAAAGAAATATTTGCACACATTAGTGGTAATATATTCTGTGCAAAAAACGGATTTCTGCATCCTTCCAAAGATTGACAATAAAGAAAATGCCATATCGCTTTTTTACGATATATGAGTTTAGTCATTTTTTGATTCTAGAAACTTTTTGAACAACCTGGTAGTTAGGTGTGGCTATGAAATAACGAGACTGACGCTATAAAACATTTCATTTTGAATTCATACATTTTAAGTTATTATCACCTTCAATATATACCCCTGCTCTATCCCTATAATGCTTCATACGAATCTTCCATTGTTTGAAACAGTGCTGGACAGTCTTCTTCTGTCAGCTCTTTCAGCACGCGTGCTGCTTTCTCTTACACAGCTTCAACAGACTCAAATATTGTTGCTTTTAATACAGATTTCACCTTAGGAAAGAGTTAGAAATATCACGGTGCAAGATCGGGCGAATAAGGAGAATCGTCCAACACTGGGATGCTGTACATGGCTAGAAACCTCTTGGCAGACTATGTGACATGAGCCGGCGTATTGTCTTGGTGTAGAACCCATGACTTGTCCTACCACAATTCGAAGTTCATCAAGAATGTAGAGGTAGTAATGTTGATTAATAGTTTCACCTTCAGGAACCCAGTGAAGGTACACAATCCCATGAATATCGAAAAAAGCAATCATCATTGTTTTGAATTTTGATTTGCTCATTCGAGCTTTTTTGGCTCTCGGTGAGGATGAGCGCTCTCCCAGTGCATGGATTGGCACTTCGTTTCAGGATCATTAGTGAAAAACTACGATTCGTGGCATGTTATTATTCTTTCTGATAACTTTGGGTCATTTTTAATGGCATTCAAAGTGTCAGTACAAAAAGTTTTGCGCGCTTTTTGTTGTTCAAACGTGAGAATTTTAGGCAGCATTTTCGATTGTTATAATTGTTATGTTAAATTTGCCGTACAGATTCTTTATCAATTCGTACAGTTTCAGCAATCGCAGGAATACTTAAGCGACGGTCAGATCGTATCAGATTACCGATTTTTTTCGATATTGTCATCCGTTATTGATGTGAAAGGGTGACCCGGACGTGAATCATCTAGGACGTCTTCGCGGCCATCTTGAAAACGCTTAAATCACTCAAAAACACGTGCACGTGCTAAACATTCATTGCCATAGTAGGTGTTCACACATCAGTCAAATGATTGAAGTATATCGCAATTTTTTACTCTCTTTAACTCTCTCTGAAAATTTTGATTGACGCTTGCTCACACACGATTTTTTGATTGAAGCTCCGACAGGCATGCATTTGTTACTTTTCTGCTACCTACTATTTTGTGAATTCATATCGTGCTATGTGCATCACTTTTTTTTGTGTTTCTTTTATTAAGTTGTTTTGTGTGCATAAAATTTTTATAAAATGGAGAACAATAGCGGAAATATAGTTGATCTTTTAGGATTAAAATAAATCATATTAGGAAATCAATATGCCGGAAATTATACCTATTTGAATGACCATAGGATGCAAGTCATAAAAAAATAATAGAATTAATGAAATTATGGCAGGAACTGAAGAAACTACATTTCTTTTTCTCTTCAAAAAACTGCCTTTGTTTCCAGTTAACTACTTTTCTTGATATAATTGCCTGCTAAAAAGCAGACAAATAAAATAATGCAACCCTTTGACTGATTGATGCAGGTCTGGAGCTCAATCAAAATTTTGACTGACGAGAGAAGATTTTGGAGTTCAATTTCGCTCTGAGATAAAGTTCATTTTTTTTTTTTACATAGGAAAGCAACAACAAATTTTGATTGATTCAATCATTTGACTGACGTATGAATACCTCCCATGTTTGCTGTTTCAATCAGCAATCAAAAATGTTCGGTCTGAGAGCAAGAGAATGAATTTGAGAAAAAGTTCATTTCTCACTTTACACGAGAAACAATAACAACAAAAAATGTTCGGCAATCTTGTTTGGCTAGCATAACCACGGCATTATCGGCTCCACTAAGCAGAGTAAGTAGGTGTTCACACATCAGTCAAATGATTGAAGTATATCGCAATTTTTTACTCTCTTTAACTCTCTCTGAACATTTTGATTGACCCTTGCTCTCACACAGGATTTTTTGATTGAAGCTCCGACAGGCATGCATTTGTTACTTTTCTGCTACCTACTATTTTGTGAATTCATATCGTGCTGTGTGCATCACTATATTTGGACGTTTCTTTTATTAAGTTATTTTGTGTGCATAAACATTTTATAAAATGGAAAACAATAGCGGATATATAGTTGATATTTTAGGATTAAAATTGGTCACATTAGGAAATCAATACGCCGGAAATTATACCTATTTGAATGACCATAGGATGCAAGTCATAAAAAAATAATAGAATTAATGAAATTATGGCAGGAACTGAAGAAACTACATTTCTTTTTCTCTTCAAAAAACTGCCTTTGTTTCCAGTTAACTACTTTTCTTGATATAATTGCCTGCTAAAAAGCAGACAAATAAAATAATGCAACCCTTTGACTGATTGATGCAGGTCTGGAGCTCAATCAAAATTTTGACTGACGAGAGAAGATTTTGGAGTTCAATTTCGCTCTGAGATAAAGTTCATTTTTTTTTACATGGGAAAGCAACAACAAATTTTGATTGATTCAATCATTTGACTGACGTATGAACACCTCCATACACTTCTTTCAATAAATTACAAGTTTCAGTTGCGATTCTTCCAAGTTTCATGTGAAATTTCACAACAATTCGTTGCTCTACTGTTACACTTAACATTTTAATGGTGAAACATAAAAAAGCTACTCTAATTCGAATGATGGCTACTGCTATACTGATTGGTTTACAGAAGCGAGAGGCACTGCATTTGAAAGAGAATGCTTCACGATAACAGCAGTTGATTGCTGGCGTTTGGCGCATGCTCACTTCTTCTGTAGCAGCATCGGTCTCGTTATATAATAGCCACACTCACGCACATCTACGCATTAAAATAGAAAAGAAATAAATAAATAGCTTAGCCGGAAGATTAAAACAATATCTTGCACAAACAATATTCTAGATTTGTATGTTTGTATATAATTTATATGTATTTAGAAGATATACATACATACACATAGTTTACAAACAAGTTTGCAGTGACCGGCAAACACAAGCCAAAACAATAGGTAGGACAAAAATGCTGTCTGTTTGTTTGCTGGGATGGCGTCTCATGCTGCCAAATACAAGCAAACAAGCCCTCTCAGCTATACATACCCTATAGGAACAAACTAACTTGTTTTTAAAAACAACTAATTAAAAAACTAGTTTAAAATAAACCAGTATTTGAACTACTTTGAATTATATTAAGGCGGCAACTACTCTGATTTTGACATGTTTTAATTGCAAATTTTTATTAGATCACAAGTTTATATATATTTAACCATGTTATTTAATCAAATATTAACTTTAGGCCAGTTTTCAATTGGTTATTTTAAAGCAATTAAAAAAATAGTTTAAAAGTAACTAATTTAACAAGTAGTTCAAAATATATGCAGACGAAAGTCAATTGACTTATTTAGCGGACATCGCCATACAAAATAAGTTAGTTCGTTCTATGGAAAAAAGTCAGAATTTCAACTAGTTGTGGTTGACAAAAAACTACTTTATCAATTACTTTTAAATTAGTTGATTTTCCTACAGGGTAGTAATGTGCATATCTATACAAATATAGTTTGTGTATAAAAACCTACACAGCTGTACATACAACAAAAAAAGAAGCAGATTCCCCGTGCAAAAGAAAGGAATTTGTAGCTCTACAAAAATGTGCGGAATATGCGAGTAGGTAAAGCTACAAAGCTGCGCTACAAAGAGGGGTACGAAAATTCTTGTTTGTGGAAACTAAGTGGATGCTATGTTGTTTATAACGCTTTGTTTGGCAAGCATCTTCAATGGCGACCAAGCGCACCGTGTCAGTGTGTGTGTGTGTGAGTGTGTGTGAAAGAGCTGGTGGTTGACCGGTAAAAATGAGGTAAATAAGGTAAGCTGTATAAAAAAAAAAAAGTAGGAAATGTAGCTGTTAGAATGGAATGCTTAAAGTTGAATGAAAGCTTGTTTGGAAGAAAAAAAAAAAAAAAAAACAACAAAACATGGTTATAGCTACAAAAGAAGTAGGTAATAAGTGTTTGTTTCTTAATAGTTGGCAATGCGATAGACTTGAAAAAGAAGCACAGGAAAAAAAGAGCGGGAACTATTTGCTCAGAGGGTAATTAATTAAATGTTTATGTAAGCATTTTTTCTAGACTTTCGGTAAGTAATGAAAAAAGTTCTGTTAATATTGCTATTTTGAAAGTTTTTGCAAAGCTTTTGAGATTAATAACCGCTTCATTTTGTATCACGAAAAGCACACTAACGATTAGCAAGACACAAGAAGCAATCGATTTTTTGTATGAAAAATAGTATTGCTTCTCGTGTCTGGCCTATCGTTGGTGTGCTTCTTCGTGATACAAAATGAAGGGATAGTAGTAAGTTTGGCATGTTTCGCGCCAAAAAGAAAAACTCATTAATGCAGAAAGTCGTTAAACTAAATGCTTTTTATTCGGTTTAATAGCTCATTAAGCTTTCTCTGCTTCGCGGTAGAGCAAACTTTTGTCAAGAAAGCTTTTTTTTTTATCAATATAGTCCACATAATAATTGTAAACGCTTTACAGCTATTTTAAAGCAAGAACAAAAATGGTTGAATTTGTATTTAAATTGAAGAGTAAAGCGCGTCAACCGAAGCAGCTCAAAGATTTTTTTTTAAATTTTATGAAAGGTGTGTATTGATGTGTGGATTATAAAATTGTGGATTTTGAAACAAGAGAAAAAATAAATATTAGAATATTAAATACCATTTATAGCAGTGATGACCAAACGCACACAGTTTAAAACGTTTGCATGTATGTGTAACGTTAAAAGCTTCTCTGCAAACATTTTCTGAGTGCTTCAAAAAAAAAAAAAAAAAAAAAAATGTCTACAAAAGAGTATTTTAGATGAGTATGCAATACAAGAACTCAAGTCTTTGATGTGATTGTGAAATGTTTGCTCAATAAGAAAATTTCTGATAGAATGCTTTATGAGGACTCATTAAAAGCACTCTTGAAAGAGTCTTTAATATGATTGTTAAAGGATTTTGCTCAGTCTTAAAAGCGTCTTAATTATGAATCCAAAAAAAGACATAATATAGTCATTATTATGAATCATATTTTGAAGCCTACAACCTACGAAAATGTACTCATAAAAAGAGTCTTTTTGGAGCGTATTAAGATGCTAAATACTCATTTATATGAGTCATGAAAGAGTATTTTAAGAGTCATAATGTTTGCTGGGTTATTTGTGAAAAACAATTGAACGTTAAAGCATTTTGAAAGCTTCCTGAGAGCTTTATATGCAAAAGAGCATATTAAAAATACACGAACTAAAATATAAGTAATTTTTTTTTCATTTAATATCAATGTTACTATTTATAAGTTTCATTAATATTTTTTTCTTTTTCTTTTTTTTGTACAAAGCCTATTACAGACACAATTTAACTAAAAAATAAAGAATATAGTAAATATATAACTAGCAAACTACGATAAAAACTATTGTTTATGCGAAGTAGCGCTGCGTTTTTGAAGTATCGAATGTAAACTAATATTAGGAACTAGAAATCTCCATGAATACATTTGTTTTGCCTGCTGCAAAGTGTACACTTTCGTACTGTACCACATTTTACAGTATCTTTCAAACTTGTCTACAGTACTTTCAAATCAAACACAGGTTCAAGTGAGTACTGTACAACATTCGGCTGGATTTTAACAGAGTGTGTACACAACTTTCTGATCGTTTGGATTAGTTGCATAGCTATTTTCCAGACTTCTGTACTTATTTGTTACTGTCTTTTCAAAACACAACAAATACACCAAGTAGATTTTGCTGTATCGCATTTATGCGCTCTCTATGTCAGTCATTGTTATTCGCTCTTCTTACTCACAGGTGCCGCAATTTGTCCTGTTAACTGAAATAGAACAAAACCAAAAAATATATTGCAGTAACAAAGTGTCAACAGTGTAGTGGACATACTTGGTGTACTTAGTATACGTGCACAAGTACGCGAGCAAATTTCATTTCAAAAACACATCTGTTTTGAGTACAGTACTTGAATGTTTTCCTTTTGTTTTGTCGTGTACTCACTCGTAGTTGGTTGTTGACACTGATGGAGTGTAAGTATACGTGTTTCAAGCAAATGTATTCGTGCATATGTATCTTAGGAAGTACGCATTGCCTCTTCGTATTGCAACGTATAATTTTCTGTGTGTATCAAGCAAACAAAGTGACGCTATCCAAGCTAAATGGAGTCGTCTGCCTGCAGACTGAAAGCTTTTTAGCAGCGCAAGCATTTATATACGTATAAATTGCTTGTAAAGCTCTTCGCTCGCGCCCCAGATATGATCGACACTGATTTACAGCCATCAAAGCGAGCTTCCACAAAACAACAAGAGAGTAAGAATTAAAATATTGCCGCTAGGTGGCTCTAAAATGTAATATCTCGGGTAATATAAATTGTATCTGGCAATGCTATAGTTTGTGTGAAAGATGACATTTTAAGCTTAGTTTCCAATTATTAGAATCGTATTGTTCTGTAAAAAGTTAGCTAAGTTTAAAAATGAGTGAAAATTCGAAACATTACCGTCACATTTTGCTTTTCTATTATAGAAAAGATAAGAATGCGTTACAGGCTGCTGAAAAAATTTGTGAAGTTTACGGAGACGATGCTGTAACTAGAAAAACAGCAGTGAAGTGGACCACCTCGCTCAGGTCAGCCAATCAGTGGGAAAGTCGGATGAAATCATGGGAAAAAATTGAGCAAGATCGGCACATAAGCAGCGTGAACGTTGCAAGGGAACTAGACATTCATCATCAAACAGTTATCAATCACTTGAAGCAAAGTGGATACACAAAGAAGCTCGATATTTGGGTGCCACATGAATTACGAGTAACAGCGAAAAATTTAATTGACCAAATATCCATTTGCGAATCACTGCTAAAACGGAATGAAATCGAACAATTTCTTAAGCGAATGATTACGGGCGATAAAAAATTAATCACGCACGACAATAATGAGCGAGAAAGCTCATAGACGAAGCAAGGTGAAGCCAGAATTGACACCACACGAAAGGTAATGCTATGCGTTTGGTGGTATTGGAAGGGAATTGTTCATAATGAGCTTCGACATACTGGTCAAACGATTGATTCTGTTCTCTGCTGTCAACAATTTATGAGATTGAAGCAAGCAATTCAATTAAAACGACCAGAATTGATCAACAGAAAAGGGTGTTGTGTTCCATCATGACAACGTCAGACCACACACATCTTTGATGACGCGGCAGATACTCAGAGAGGTTGGTTGGGAAGTTTTGATGCATCCACCATAGCGCCCGGACCTTGCAACTTTAGATTATTATTTGTTTCGATCTCTGCAGAACTCTTTTTTAATGGTGCAAATTTTAACTCTGTGGAGGCATGTAAAACGCATTTGGAACAGTTTTTCGTTCAGAAAACCCAGAACGCCCAAAAATGGCAAAAGGTTATCGACAAAAACGGCATACATTTGGTTTAATAAAGCTCGTTTAAAATATTGGGTCTAAACTTAATTCGTGCGGTTTGCTAAGAGATGGCGTAACTTAATAATTATTCCATCGTTCCAATATTCCCAACATGCATTGGAAAGCTACTGTCATTGTGCGTCTTTTTCAGTATATGTCAGTCATTCATTTGAAGCGTATTTTTTCTTCACTAAAATATGTCGATATGTTTGTGTCTGAAAAAGTGTTTTTGCGGGAAGTTCTTCTTCATTACTTTAATATAAAGAAAACTGCTACCGAAAGTAGCTAAAGTCGTAGTTAAAGTCGGGCCAGACTAAATTTGCTTACTAAGGGTATTTAATGCTTAAGGGTAAAAAGTAAAAATTTTTCTTAAATGGAACTTTTTCTTGTTTAACCTTTTACAGAACTTGGTTTTTTTTTTGTCATAAACAGCATTACTTTTGAAACTTATGTTTATATAGATATCCCTTGTAGAACCTGTGGCTATGTGGCCAATAAATCTAGAATAGAAAACCATTAGAAAACTAAGTCCATAAATAATCCCACTGGACTCCCACAAGTATCCATATAAGTCCCAATAGAAATACGAATACTGCATTAAATGCGATGGGTTAACATGAAATATTTTGTCTAATGAAATCTTCACTCATGTCCTAAAAACCTAAGGAACTCACAAATGCCGAATAGACGAACCTTGCACATGTATTCCTCAGTACTATGTCAAAATTTTACTCCTTAGGACAACGATAGGGCACATAACATATACATATCTAGGGTTTAAATGTTCTAGGAAAGTTTGTTTCTGGAATTTAAATCACATATCTATTTTATGTCAACACTATTAATCCGGAAATCAAGTCCATATTTATAAGTTGAAAGGATATAAATATAAAAAGATTTATAAATCTTCTTTAACCATCCAAACCTTCAATTAACTGACGTAGAAATTAATTTACGGAAGCTGTGGTATATTTTTATAATATTGTCTTACTTGTACTATACTAATCTAGAACAAGTACTCTTCAACTAGTCTTTTTCAACTCTTTATTTGGAAATACTCTTGAAAATCCTTAGTGCTATTAAGTCTGTAGTTCGTCAACTGCGATCACAGATATATAACCAGATATAATAATAAGCCACCAGGAGTTTTTTGCCCCTTTTTTCTGCTTCTCAAAAGCTATCACGAATGCCACGTAGAAATTGCTTTAACCTTTTAATAAAAGCAGAATTTATCCGCCACTTGAGAGCAATTGCCTGCCATGCAGAACATACCGATATACTTTTTTGATATTCATTATTTCATAACATACTTGTTCTGATTTACAAAAAAAGCTTAACAAAATTGTATGTCACATCGTCACACAAAAGCCAGCATAGCATGTTGGCTTTTAATTTTATGTATGTCATTGCGCCACTAGTCAACTAGTCACACAAAATTTTCATCGTTCACATCAACATGCCATTGTTGAAGTCTAATTTGTGACACAGTTCGCCATCGAATTGTTGTGACGACAATCGTTCAGACAGTGTGATTACGAATGACGTTGATAATGACACAGTCCGAAGCAGGCATAAGTCATTACGTTGATTATTGATTATTCAGTATTTTTGAACTAATATATGTTTTAACTTTTACGAAAAAGTAATCCTGAAATATAAGCAGAACCAGTTTTTGTAGGAAAATTATAAGTGTTGTGCTGCCCTGGGTAGCGAAAAATTAGGCCTCATAGAAGCGCTCGGAGAAGCAGCGAGGAAGTCATGTTTCTCATCGCCAAAAGTATCAGTAAATGCACGCCTTCGTTAGAAGAGGCCTAGCTTCATTGCCTATTGGGGGGGAGAGGGGGGGCGCCTCTCTACGTATATAAGTATGCGTTCCACCAGCACCATAAAAATCAATCATTATGCGGCAGTGTTTGTGTACAGGTTGTTAACATTATTTGTTGTTTGAATACAACAAAAACAATATCGATAAACAGCGATATAAGCATTGCATTGAGTTGTAGTTTATTATCATTTAATTTTTTTTTTTCCCCAGTCATAATTATAACTCGACGAAGAAAATTTGCGACGCAATTTTTGCAATTGTGTGTAAGTGTTTTTTTTTTCTTTCGTTTTTAAGGTATACCTACACACATATTTCCGCTATGTATGCGTTATATAAACTCAAAGTAGTGTATATACAGTATTTTATGCCCATCTTCTACTAGCTCTGTAGTAATAATATGTCTACACTTCTTTTTTTTTTTGCACATATTAAAAGAATTTTCACATATTAAAGGCTTGAATTGTTGTTTATCGCTTGGATTTTATTTTTCCATACATCAGTTGAGTAACATTTCAAATTTATTTTGTTTCCTTAGAGTATAGTCAGACTTTTTGGGTGACTAAATGTGTTGATTATGTTTTGCCAAACATGTTTGTTACTTGTGAAAATTAAGCTTTGGTAGCTTAAAAACCAAATTCTATAAATTTATTATTAGATATTTTAAAATGAAAAAATAGGTAAATTTAAACTTTTCTGTGCAAAAGTTGTGCTTATTAAAGGAAATCTCTTTAAAAGAACATCTACATTATTGAACGAAATCATTCTGCGACTCGAGTAGATTTTAACACTGTCGACTATTAAGATTGGCAAAAATATGGCCCAGACGTTTTTCATTCGTAACATGGTTAGCAGATTCACCTACAACTTGTGTTATTTGTAAGTGAATCCATTTTTGAGACGTTTTTCGGAATCCCGAAATGTTCGGGATTGACACTTTAACAGATCGATTTTGTCGCGGTAACGTTAATTTTATTACCGAAGAAATTCACCTTTTGGTAACTAGTACACCCTTTTGGTATTTTGCAACCAAGCGTTATCAGTGAATATTGTTAGCATCTCCTTAGTTGGTAACAAGTAAAACAGCCAGATGCAAGAAAAGAGCTTTTTTCTTCTTAAAAGAACTTACAACGTTTGACAAAGTTGCCTAGTGCACAGAATACTGATTGCTAAGATTGGTAACGAGTTTCGGTAACAAGTTTACTATTACTGGTAACGCACAGAATCGATCTGTAAGAGAAATTTTTAAATCATTTTTATAATTGAAAGATATACCCCCGGTTGCTACAATGCACAGAGGGCCAGCAACGCCGAACTGTAGCTCATAATACCCATTTTTTGTGGTAACCGATTTATACAATTTTTGCGCCATTTTGTAGTTAATATAGCCAAAGTTAGGTAGCCAAAAATTTAGGTCATAATATCTAAAATTGTGTGCGTGGCATGCGATTAAACACAACTGTTTTTACTTATTTCAGAAAAAGGTGAGTTTGGTGAGTTGGATATATAATCAATAGAGGGTTGAAATTTTTTTGTTAGGTTCGTTGAACTATTAACGTTAAATTATTCTGTGAGGTTGTAGCTGTACTATTTATATTTTGGGTATTACGAAATGTTTTCAAAATGACTGTTTTTGACGTAGAATATCGTCTTGCAGCGCTGTTGTATGGGGGGTATTTTCACAAAATTTTTCAAGGCCATGCAACGTTTTTTATGGGACACTTTAGGGCCTTAGGGTGTGTGTCAAAAGGAAACTTTTCACTCGTGGTAGGAAAGAAAATAGCATGTTGAATAAAATTTGTGTGTGTTGAAATAAATTTGTCTTTTTTGGTGTGTCAAATGGACGGTGAAATTTTGACAATTACAAATTTTGACGTTCAACATTTCGGTCGTGTTTTAGAGCATTTTTAATGGTAATATGCAAAAAAACCATTTTTGATTTATATTTGTATGTCGCTCACATGGCAGAATTATAAAGTAAGCTCATCACGGAGAGGAATGGAGTAGAAAGCAGAATAAAGCTAGATTGATGTCAAAATCAGCTGTTCATCGCAAATTTCTTTGTACTCACGTTCGCAGTTTGTAGGTTAGAATTTGTTACAGATTTGTTTGCAATTTTAAGAGTTTCACATTTTATAGTTTTTATTACACTGTTATAATATTTTCACTCAAATGATCACAAATTTAACACACGCGACCGCACTTTATGGATGTTTATGTTTGCAACTTTATGGGAGGAAATTAAATTGGTGCTACATCGCATGGCCAAGCCATCAACTGACAAGCATCTTCTTTCTCATTATCCGCTCCTCGTTGACGCGTGAGAGCATTTAGTATCATGGGCCTACCTTATCATTGTATCATAGTCGCTCACAACGTTATTCGCGTCTACGCTTCATATGCTATATGAACAATAGTTTAATCAAGAAATTCACAAATTAAAATAGCTAATCAAATCGAAATACAGCGCGGAAATGAATGTAATGTTTTTTTTCTCACTTTTTGGATGTGTCAAAAATTCACTCTTCGATAGCCCTCCTGGGGCTACTACAAATTTTGACAATTATATTCACCTCACAATTGCCAAAAATTGCTCCATCCATCAACTGTCAAAATTTGATCATCAGAGTGAAAAGTTTCCGATTGACACACACTCTTATACAGCCTTTAATATTCATCGTACAAACATAAAATTTATGCCAAAATATCAGTTATTTTGTGCATAAAAGAATAAGCTAACTTTGGATATTGTCACTTCTTTAATAAAGCCACTAAAGATAGCAAAAGGAAAGAAGAAAAATTCACATTTTTGTATGAGAAAAAATGCATTGATGATTCAGTTGCTGCTGACGTTTCTATGCTTGTTGCTTTAGTTCGTGCCGAAATCTCGAACACAACATCGTGTTGTTTCTTAAATAGAATCGTTTTATGAATTTCTCAGAGCTTTACAAGCAATGCATATGTATATAAATGCTTGCGCCGATAAGAAGCTTTCAGTCTGCTGGCAGACTCCAATCAGTTAGGGTGGCGTCGCTTTGTCCGCCTAATGCCTGAGTAAATAAGACGCTGCAATATGAAGAAGCGATGCGTAGGTTATTATATAAGTTTATATTTGGTATTAAAAAAAAGCAGCGCTACTACACATAAACCATTATATAAATCAAGAATCGTAACTGCTTGTGTTGTTGCGTTGGACATTTTGAGTGACGAGGAGTCCAAAAATCGCATTTTAAAAATTTTTGTCTGTCTGTCTGTTAAAGCATCACGCGAAAACCACTGGATGGATTTAAATTAAACTTAACATCTAGGTTCCTTAAATACGTAGTTATCATATAACCTAGTAGGGGGCGCTCAGGCATTCTTTTTTTTAGCTTATCTCCGAAACAGTTCATCTTATTTGCATGAAAATTAGTATGTAGAGGTTCTCGGATACGGTGAGTTTTTATGACTTATCTACTCTGTTCTATCTTGAACACCAGAGAGCACTGTAGTACAAATATTTTGAAAAACCTACAAAAACTCCTTAGCCGCTTATCCGATTTCCGAAGGGTTTTCTGATAGGGTGAGTGTTTTGGACTTATCCTTTTTGTACTATCTTGAACACTAGAGGGCGCTGTAGTGCAAATATTTTAAAAAACGTCGAAAAACTCCTAAGCCGTTTATCCGATCTACATGAAGTTGTGTGAGTTTAAATGACTTATCTATTCAGTTCTATCTTGTACACCAGAGGGCGCTGTAGCACAAATATTTTAAAAACCTCAAAAATATTCCTCAGCCATTTATCCGATTTGCATGAAAGTTGGTACATACAGGTTTTCGGAAACGGTGAGTTTTTATGACTTATATACTATGTTCTCTCTTCAACACCAGATGGCGCTGTAGCAGAAATATTTAAAAAAAAACGTCGAAAAAATCCAAAACCGTTCATCTCATTTGCATGAAAATTTGTATGTAGAGGTTTTCGGATACGGTAAGTTTTTATGACTTATCTACTCTGTTCTATCCTGAACACCAGAGGTCGCTTTGGTACAAATATTTTAAAAAAGTCGAAATTGTCCAATCCCATTCGTCCTATTTGCATGAAAACTTTTTTCTGAAATAAATATTTTTTTTTATTTTTTATTCAAATTTATTTATTTTTAACAAACATTAAAATGAACAGAATCATAAAATTCATCACCCAATATATCAAATAAAAAATTCTACGTCAGCACTTACGATATTATCGAAACTGTGTCTTTTTTTTTGTATAAATTTTAACTTTAGTGGAATAGAACTTTTAAGGATCAAAACGGATCAAAAAAATGAAAGCATCCAATTAAAGGTGAAAGTTTTCTCTTTCATCTCATATACACTTTTATACCCCCCACGATCCCTCCGTAGAAGCTTTTTTCGTGTTACTGAAACTACTCACACAAATATTCGAATGACGCTAATTTAAACGCATTCCTATAAGTATGCTATGATGTATTCTATTTAAACTTTAGGCATATTATTGCATGCAATTTAAAGGATTTTTCAATTTTATTTACCTTTTTTATTCCAACTCTATAAGACAGTTGCATATTATACAAAATATACAATATATACAGGTTCTGGTAATTAAAACAGTGTATCTCGAATAATATTGACACTAGGGTACTGAATTTTAGTACCGGGGCAGGCAGAATTATTAAAAATGACGGTCAATAAAGTAGGCGTTAATCGACAAATGGGCTTGGCAATACTAGAAAAACACTGTATATCAGTTAATATTGACGCTGTGGTACTGAAGTGAAGTCAGGGGGTAGGCACAACTACAAGGGGGTAGGTATTACAAATAACGGTCAATTAAGTGGGGGCGACTATACTATTCGATTATATCACGAATAATATTGGCACTAGGGTAATAAAATTCGTTACAAGAATGGGTATAATTATTACAAAACGTGTGACATCTAATTTAAATATAAAAGACATATATTTGAAATAAACAACAAACTTTCAGAATTTAAAAGAACAAATTTTTTAAGAACAATTTTTTATTGTGTAATTTATACACTTTTTTTCGAAAATTTATCATATTCTCTAAAAAGGAAGATATAAAAATTTTTTTTTTTTAAAAAAACCGACTTATTTTTAATTTCTTGGCTACATTTGATAATTTATTTAAACATGTACTGATCCGAATTTACTCGTGGCTTCGTTTTTATGTTCCACATTTATTAAATTTCATAAAGTTTGATACAAAAAAATACAAGTTTATAATTGATGATTTTTCTTTCACTACGGAATATAATTTTGCAAAATTTATTGCCTGAATTTCAACAGATGTATTTTAAAAGCGACCCACATTTGCTAAGTGGATATTTTTAGATCTTTTGTATGCCATTTAAGAAAAAAAAAAAAAAAAAAAATAGAATCAAACAAAATTTATAAATAAAATAAATAATTGGATTTGGTAGAAGAGTTCGCTAGCGGCGCGCATTTCAAATTTTAACACTAAACAGATAAATTGCGCAGTGTGGGCTTTGTGGAACCTAAATTTTCTTAAAATTTAAAATGCTCATTTTAAAAAAAAAAAAAACAAAAACTTTTTAATACACCACTTTTTGAGCGTTATGAAGTTCAGAAAAGATTTTCGTAGTAGCTGAACAGTGACTCATTATAATAAAGAAAAAACTTTTTATAATTTTTTTGAATTTGACATGACTTATAGTATTTGAGCAAAAAAAAAAAAAAAAAAATCAAGTGTTAATTGAAAATAAAACAAAATGATTTATTTGTAAAACACGATTTTTTTTTTCTATAACTATAACAACCACAGATACTTTCCTTGCTATAAAAGAAATACATTTATAAACTCTAAAGTAGCAGAATATGAGTAAGTAGAGGAAAGCATTAATTTACATTTTGTGGAGACCATTATTAGAGGCACATTAAAATAGTTAGTTTAGTTCTAAGATGTGTGGTATGCGAGTGCAATTTGAGAAGTCAGTGACTTTTTGCATTTCTCGACTAGTAACTTAAACCTTCAAATGATGTTAGTGTCAATTTGATACTCTTTGTGAAACTAAATCCTTATATATTTTTTTTTTAATTTATGCTTTTAATTCTGCATCACTAGCAAAAAAAAAAAAAATGAATACTTACAGTCTGTGGTGTCTAGCCGATTTTGTACTGAGGGCTACTTTGAAACCATTACCATGCTTAGCGGTCACCAATCCTTATACAAATATTTTTTTCTTTTTTTTGTTAATCACACAAAAATCTGAAAATGTTTCTAAATTTGACAATACGCACGACAGAATTATTTTCTGTTTGCTTGTTGAATCTAAAGAAAGCTTTAAAATTTGACATTTTTAATAAAAACAAATTCGATTTTGAAGCAAAATAAAAAGTCATAAACAATGAAAAATAGAAAAGCAAGATGTCCTGGTACCTCTTCCATATCAGTACACAATTGTGCAAGTATCTGAAGAATTTAGTGACGGCATGAGTGGCACAGAAAAGAATGGAAGCGTCAGCTACAAAGCTGCTGTCGCTGTCAATTTGAAACTAGTTCAGGCAGTGTGAACGAGCGTGTTAAATGAAGAGTTCTTTTTTGTTTAACATGTTAAGCTAAGTCGATTTGAACATGTTAAAAGCATGTTTGTACAAATCGCCAACTCTAAGTCTTATACTGTGCAACATTTTGTTTACGGGCGCTTAAAAATACAGTCGTGAGCTACCAGGCGCTCGCGCACTACCGGTTGGACACCACTGCTTTAAGTGTACTAGTTCAAAAATTACAAGCTGTCAAATTTAACTTTTTGTTGTTTTCGTTCGCGCACAGTGGAGAATCGCAATTTTTCAGCAATTTTATATGAAATTATGATTTTAAAAAAAAAGTCTTTTTGCAATGTTTTTTACTTGAGCCTTCAACTTCAGGTTGTTCTTGTTCTAACGCCACAAAAATTTATCAGATAAAGTGTTGGAAATAATTTTTTTTTTGTTTACTAAAAAATGTGTTAAAAAATTCCGTTATTTTGCTATAAATCTGGAGTTAAAGTTTATTTTGTTGTATTCTGTTGACATTTAGTTAATATATTTGATTTAATATATTCTCCAATCCAATATATACTGCTTCTCTGCTGTAGCAATCACTGCAAACGAATAAATGTAAACAACAGGTCGTGTAGCACAGGTTAAATCTGCGCAAGAGAATTACTATTGATTTGTTCTCTGTTCTCTTTTGTATACACTCTTGTACTGAGCTGAGCTTGCGAGCTATGCGTTGTTTCAGTTTTTTCTCTGAGCACTCAATAAACTACACGAATACTCAGGAATCTGCTGCAGTGATCTGAATAAGAGTTAATATGTTGATTTTTCTCACGTCAGTCAAATGCGTTCACACGTCAGTCAAATGCAGAGTTCGTAAATACTTATCATTGAGTAGTAAAATATCCCTTACTCACCTCAATACAACTCAACTCAACTCAACTCAGGGCATTTCGTTTTGTTTCATTCATTGGAAATGCAAAACAAACGAGCGATCATTCGTTAATCTCCAAATGAGCTTAAGCTTTTGTTTACTGTTGCAAAGGGGAATTATGTAAAAGGCGCATTTTGTAAAAGGGTAATTTCAAAGAGAGGAATTTTGAAAAGGTATCATTTTTTAATTGGGAATTTTGTCAGGGGGAACCTCGACAGGGACTATTTTGGAAAGTAGAATGTCGACTCGCTCCTTTTTTATTATTAAGTATATTTTCCCAGAATCTAAATACACTTGTTCCAATGGCTTTTTGGAAGGTCTCCAAAATATCCTGCTGTCGCCGCTATCACCTCTTCGTTTGACGAAAATTGTTTTCCGCGCATGCATTTTTTGAGATGTGAGAGCAGCCAGAAGTCAGAGGGAGCTAGATCAAGCGAATAGGGTGGATGTTCCAATAATTCGTGCTTTAATTCACTGATTTTACGATGGTTTTTTTAACTTTTAATTTTTGGAAAAATTACTTTTTCCACTGCAAACTGGGTCTTTTTTCCCACGAATTTTTGGCGTCGATTTTACACCCAAAATCTTTTTTGCATCCCAAAAAACTGATGCCATAACCAAGGTTGTCTTAAACTATGCTGGGGCCCTTGGGTACACAACAATTTGGGGGGGCCCCTAATGGAAAGTAAAGAAAGCGAATTATACTAAGATTTTTCTACTATGATCATAAATTATGGGTAATCGAATATAAGGTATGTTTCATAAATATAACGCCATTGCGAAATTTGAATATATTTTTGTAACGGCCAGTTTAAACAATAGATAATGTTTAGCGAATTTGGTCATCTATGCACAACATCAATAGTGAGCAAAAGTGAACTCTTTTCTAACAACGGCACATTGTTTATTCCGTAATATCACTTTTGATGCTGTCTCATATTTATAACGCCATTTCAAAATTTTTATTAAAAACGATTTTTATTGAATTTATAAAAAAAATATATATTAAATTAATGTTCCATTGGCTCCAATAATATTGTAAATACGATTTGGCATACTTGCAATTAATTTTTTTTTAATGTGTTTGAATCAATTTTACTCCATTCTTCGAAAATTACTGATTTCCGTTCATTCACGTTGCCAACTTGTCTGTTATTTTTATACACCTGGCGTACAAGTACTCCTCATAAATTCTCGATGGGATTACATTCTGAAGAGTACGCCGGCTACTCCAAGGTTTATTCATATAGATTAAGTCACTTGAGAGAAGCTCGGTCGAACTGTCAGAATGGATAAAAGGAAATCAAGAAAAAAAAACCTGAATCTGTACAATTTTTAGCTAACAGCTACTTTGACAGTTCGAGCAAAGGCAGAAAAAGAGTGCCTTTCTCTCAAGTGACTTAACCTATATTAATGAACATTGGGCTACTTAAACTTCAACGTGGGAACCTTTTTTAATACATTATTGAAAAGCTTTACTGACAGTCAATTTGTTGCTATGGTGCTTCTTGCAAATTCCAAGCTCGTTCTCTTATGTTTGCTAGCAAGAGCAGAAACACACTTCATAAGTTCCCTACGGATATGTTTACACTGATGTAGCACTTTCCATACCGGTGTTCTTGAAACTTTTTCAGCTACAAAACTCCGCAACTCTTTTAAACTGTGAGTAGTGTTGCCCGCAGCTCGGATTATTTCCCGCGGTAGGAGGATTTTTTTTTTGCCCGAACATTTTGTTTAGCCGAAATTTTGAAGTTTGTTAAAAAAAATTTTTAATCACTCTATGGCTGCGATTAATTCTACGCCCGATTTCCTGAATTCCATAGCCTTCTTCTTGAAGAATTTTTATTTTTCCCATTTTTTTCGCAAGTATGTTGGGTTGCACGAGGTATTCCTGCCTATATTTTTTTCTATTGTTAAGGTCTTGAGAACTAACTATACAATTTTATTTATCTCTACACTTCAACTTGTATTCATGATAAAATTCTGCAAATTCTTTGCATTTTTTGGTCAACTCACTAAATTCGATTGTTGTTAAGGGGGTCTCTCATTGAGCAACTTTTTTTTCAACTTTTTTGCATTTATCTATAGCTTGGGTAGTTGTGAATATGCCCCTAAAAGGATTTTTAGAAATTCGAAATACTTTAGAAGATACAGCCTTTTTTGTGAAGCAAGGTCTGATGGACAAGAAGGTGATGGAGGTAATAAAACCAGCTTACGAAGCGCTGTCGGCAGATAATTTGCTTGAAAGATGCCTTGGATCTGAAACTCAGAATTCCAAAGAGTCCTACAATTCTGTTCTTTGGTCACTTTCGCCCAAACACATCAACTCAGGCGCACGCACCATCGAAGTGGCCAATTTCATTGCAACGTGCCTCTTCAACGACGGTTTTATACCCATACTTAAAATTATGGGTTTGATGGGTATTGGCGATTGGCAAAAACGCATACGAATACGCACTATCTCGCAATGAAGACAGATTGAACCGATCAGAGACTCGAGCTGCGGCATCATCAAAAGCTGGCAGAACGGCTCGCAGAGCAGAGAGGGCAGCAGAAAGCAGTTTCTACGAAAAAGAGGAAGGTGGCCTGTATGGAGCTGGCATCGCCGACTAATATTTGTAAGTAAAAATTGTCAGCTCTTTAAAACTGCATTTAAACATTTTTGATTTTTTTTTTTTTTTTCCCAAAAAAATTACTTCAAACTTTAAACGTGTTTATCTCGAACCCACGTTTTTCGAACTGGCGGCCATGATATCTCCAGTTCAACTGAACCGATTTTCATGAAACAAAATGGAATCGACGCAGAATTGTCACCATTCTCGGGTGAACCTCGACCATAATTTTAAAAAATTTTTTACTATTTTTTTTTTACACTAAACTACAAAAAAAAAACCCGAAATTGAAATTTTTTTTTTGAATGGCCGCCATTTTGTCAAAAAAAATCACAAAATGAAGCTTGAGGTTCACCCGAGAATTACATCTATACTGATTATAATCCCGTTTTTTTTTTTTCATTTCAGACGCTCCGGAGACCCGGAATCGTGGCCGCCGTGACGACACCTTTTTTTTCACCACCAACTTTGAAGTCTCATTACTTTTTGAACAGCCCACGTATCGAGGCAAAAAAAATTTTTTTATTTACTTCGAACCTTTTGTAATACAATAAATAAAAAAAGTTTTCAATTATTCTTTGCGTTTTCAAATAAGAATTTTTTTAAAAAGGGTCCAAAAAACGGGTTTTGAATGAGAAGACCGCCTTAATGTGTCAATTATGGAAATGAAAGTATCAACACGAAACTTTTTCTTGCTTCTCACTGTACAATTTCCCAAAAAAAAAAAAAAAACCCGTGGGGTTTTATGACTTTTTTTTATGTTTTCGAGGTCACTGAAACCGAATATATGAATTCAGTTTTTTCGGCTCACGTAAGGTTGTTCCTGGAGACGGGTCCAGAGTAAGCCCTAAACGCCTACAATTAATGATATCAATATTTCCCCATTTGAGGAGGGAACGAGAGGGTTAAAATGTTTAACCGATCTCCATTATTTTTCCAAGAGGAACATTTTTTTGGCTAGAACCTATCCCCTTTGACCCCTCCTGAGGAGGACTCCCATACAATGCAGCCTAACCCCCTGCAGTTAATTAAATCGATATTTACACTTTTCGGAAGGGGAGGAGAGAGTTAAAATGTAGAACCGACCCCGAATTACTTTTCAAAAAGGAACATTTTTCTCATTGGGGCTTATTCCCTCCGACCCCTACTTAGGAGGGGGGGGGGGTGACTCCCATACAATGCACTCTACTGTGCAGGAGAGGGTTAATATGCACGACTGACCTCCATTATTTTTGCATACGTAACATTTTTCCCTTTGGCACCTATTCCCTCCGAAGATTTTTTTTTTTTTGTCTCTGTAGTAGAAGGTGTCACCTCGTTATGTAGACAATTGTCTTTCACTATGATATCAACCCATAAAAAGCGTCAGTTCAATCAATGCAATAGTGTATTGTAGAGGGGCCAGTACTGGTACTTTTTGGCACTAGTTTCGATCTAGGTAAAACATAGTGCATTTTTCCTGCAGGGTAGTTAAAAGTTTAAAAGGTTCATAAAAGTCGTTAACATATAACTCTGCAAAGTGTGGAAAGTAAGTTAACATATAGGTTTTCATATAATTTTTTTTTCTGTGGAATTTATTATTTGAAAAAAGAAAATGCTAAAGTTTATTTATATGAAAAAAAAATCAATATAGTTATAGTTTATATATACATATAGTGAATAGTGAAAAAGAAAAAAAATTAAGCACGCACCTATGATGGAATTTTTAATTAGCTACAAAGAATGAGTTTCCATTTCTTATCACACACTTTCTTTTTGTAGGTTGGTTTGCTGCTGCTGCTGCTGCTTGTCTATCGTCAGCTCATCTTATTTTTATATATGTATATATATTTTTTTTTCTTTGACGCTGTTTTAGAATTTGTCGCTGAGTGTTACTTAGCTTCTTCTTTAATTTTAAACGAGTGAGTGGTGAGCGAACGAGTTTTAATGAGCGTGACGTCAGTCTTGAACAAGAAATATTGTTGATAATTGTTTTTAGTTTTTGTTGTTTTAAATGTTTTTCATTTACTTTTTTACTTTTTTTTATTTTTATTTTGGCGTTGGCGGCGGCGGTCTTTGACAGTACGCGGTTTTAGTTTTTGTTTTTCATGTGTTTTAGCTCCATTACGTCTCGCGCTTCTTTACCGACAGCATCCTGTTAGCACGACAGCAACAGCAGGTTGAAGTTTTTCTTAACAGCTACGATTAAGATACTCCCAAGAGCAGCTCCAAAAAGAACTCCATAACAGCAGATATATGTGCACACGACGACGACGCTCCATTTTTGTAGTAGTAGCCAAGAAAAAAAAAAATTTTTTTTTTTAAATGCGTCGTTTTTGTCTGATGCTGGCGCAGGGACCGGTCTTGACAACGTTGTTGTTGTTGTTGTTGATGGTGGCGTTGGTGGTTGTTGCTGCAGCGTTGACTATGGCGTTAGTTGGTGGACAAAAATTTCACATCAGGCGCACGCACTTTTCCTCAAGCTGCCACAAATTCAAAACGACGCTGTGGCTCACACAGATACATCACGCATTTTTGTATAGATACAGACACACAGATACAAAACAAATATAGCAGCAAAAAAAAAAAACAAGAATGAAACCAACACTGTTACGATAGTTTATCACAATTTGAAACAACAACAACGCAGACGCCGACGGAGTTTGTGGCTACAAAGGTTCGGCAGCGGGTTTAGAATAAATTTGCGGGTAGGTAAAACAGGAATCAAGCAGTGACGGGTGTTTCGAGCAAAGACCGCCACCAAACAACAGCACAACCAGCAATACGAGAGCCATACAAAGCACTGAACGCGCTGAGCGCGGTCAAGTAGCAGGCAGCCAGCAGCCAGCCCCGGCAATTTGTTGGCGTGTGGAACCTAAGTGGAAATAAAAATAAAAAAACAACTAAAACTAAAGCCGTGCCAACGAAATGTACGGCGAAGTAGTACTAGAAAGATGCCACCTGAAGGGCTGGGGCGAGGAATGTAGCGAGAGAAAGTTTTATGAAGTTTTTTTTTTTTTTTTCACTACAAGTGCCTCTAATTACACTTAAAACTAGTAAGAAATGCGTTTTTTAAGCGCTAAATGCTGATTTACAAACGCCGATATTGCGACGGCTTTTAGTTAACGATTTTCTGTTTGTGGGAGCGGGAAACGAAAACGACGACGCTCTCTTCTCCTGCTCCAACGAACAAAAACATCGGTGAGAAACAGCGTCGCAATATTAACGTTTGCAATTTAGTACTAATTAAACGTTGTGTTGTTAAGAATCTATTATATAGGGGCGTTCAGATGATATAGCATGCTGTCAAACCTTGTCGTACGCCACCATCCAGTAAATAATATTTGATCGTTGGAACGGCCGTTACAGCAGACTGACAATAGACTTCAAGGCCATCACGCAAGGTTTGAAAATATGCAAACTAACGTCTGAACTCACCTTATCGTCCCTCAATATATCGTCTGAACAAATAGTAGTAGATCTACTTATATTTTTTTCACATAAAATATGTTTAATTTTGCTAAATTTGTTGTTAAAATGATTGTTTAAAAGTTTCAAAGTGCTTTTTTGTGGCTTTTAAAAAAGTACTAAATCTACTACTATTCTAAAATTTTGCTTTCAGCTGCGCACAAGCAAGCACTGCATTTCTAAACGTTTTAAAAACTCATAAATGTAGCAGCTTATAGTTTTACATTTAGGCCAATTACAGTATATGCAGACTTGTAAATTTAATGCTAAGACATGCAATATTGCAAAACAGTTATTTAATCCATAGAGAAATTGTAGCAAAAACAAAAAAATATGTAAATTCTTATTATTTTATTGCTGTTATTTTGCTCACACGCCAATACATACAGCGAAAAAAATAGTATTCTTTCTTTTTATGCTTATTAGCTGTTATAATTTGTATTTACTGAAGCTCTCTTGCACTTACTCCACTTTTTTTCTCTCTCCTCTCTCTCTCCTTCTGTGCTTCTTCTTCAATTGTGAGCAAAAACACCACAATTGCTCTTGAAAACCTCTGTACTCAAAAAAACATTTTTTTTTTCTTAGGTATCTTCAACATTATTAAATAATATATAAATGCTTGTATTTTTGTGGAAGCTAGACAGTTTTATTTATGTGTGTGTGCTGCGTTTCAAACATGCGCGCTGGTTAATAAAACACACCTCACAGAGCTTCACATACTTACGTTCATACGCATACATAGATATAAAAACGGAAGTGACGTCGTAAGTCAACGTTTTTGTTGTTTAGTTTTGTATACTATGGAAGTAGCATCGTAGTGTTGTGTGTTCAAATCATTAACAACAACAAAACAACAACAACAACAACAACAACAACAACAACAACAACAACAACAACAACAACAAAAATGTGTGGGAGTTTTGCCAATTGTTGCAGACAAGAAAAAAACAATAATCAATATTTAAATCAAGCATTACACAATTGAAGCTTTTGCTCAATTTTAAGCTTTTAACAATAACGTCAGCTTTCATTAAAGCACATGAGTGGGAGACATGACTTGGGTACGAGAAACGAAAATGGAGAACTTCTCATTGACGCCTGCAATACAGCTCGCCCTGTTATTGGAGGTACACTATTCCCCCACAAAGCCTGGCATAAAGCCACTTTGGGTATCTCCAGAAAACATTACTGAAAATCAAATCGACTACTTCTGAATTAGCAGAAAATAGAAAAGCAGTTTCTGGACGTACGGGTAAAGAGGATATTGGCTCCAACCACCACCTACTCGTTGCGGTTATGCAATTGAAATTGACAATAAATTCGACGTACTGAAACTTACAGCCCCGATTTACAGTGATGGTAGCATTGAAGCAGCATGGAGCGCTGCTAAGTCTGTCTTTTTAACTACAAGTGAACAGAGACTTGGGTTGCGATCCGCAAACAAGAAGCACTGGATGAGTGAGGAAACGTGATGTCTTTTTGAAAAAAGAAGAAAACTAAAGAACGACGCCAAAAAAGCCTTTAATTCACTCAACAAAGATGTCAGGCGTTCGTGTAGGCACGATAGAAAAAAAAATGTATAACGACCTCGCAGACGAAGCAGAAAGAGCAGCGATATCACAAAAAACCCCAGACTGCTGTATGACATTACCCGAAGACTATCTGGCAAAAAAAAAATCCAACAAAATCGCCCAATTAAAGACAATAACAGAAACCTCTTAACATCTGCTGATGATCAATTAGAGCGATGGAAAGAACATTTTTGTAAAATACTGAATTCCACGTCTATCACACCTACTTAACCAGAACCACCAACTACCTCTGCCGTATGGACTCGTAGTAGCCGAATCTAATCACAGCCGCCCCAACAATTAATGAAGTAGTGAAAGCGATGCAATCTATGAAAAACAACAACGCCGTCGGCATCGATCAAATCAAACAGCTGAACTGCTAAAAGCATGCTCATCAGCCATAATTCTGCTCACCAAAATCCGCTAAGACTATAAATTTCACCACATATTCAGGCGTCCGCCAGGACTGTCTACTATCACCAACTTTCTCAACATTCTTGACGACATCATAAATAAGGCCTCTTGGCAGGGCCGAAAGAGAAATCCGATGGAAATTTAACGAATTGTTCTCGAAAAGATCTGCCTTTTATTAACCTTTATATATGCAAAGCAAGATAGAAGACCTTGTCTTGAAGAGTCATAAAGACAGCCTAAAAATCAATGCATCCAAGACTAAAAACATGAAGCTGAACCCCCATTCAGAAATGTCATAATTTTTAAAGCTGGCTATGATGACATTGAAAACGTCAAAAGCATTACGTATTTAGGCAGCATAGTCTCCATGGATGGTGGGGGCAAAAGAGGATATCAATTCAAGAATATCAAAAGCGAAAGGCGCATTTGCTCAACAATTGAACAAAATATGGTCATCTTCCGCGTTATATCCACCAAAACGGAAGTTCGCATTTTAAATTCAAACGTTAGGTTAGGTTAGGTTAGGTAAGAAGGGTCGTGCACCGTTACCGGCGCTTCCGCGGAGGCCTATAGGTCCATTGGGAATCCCTTTTTATAATTGTGGTACCAAGTTAAACCATTGTTCCGATTTGTTCCTCAAACCATCCTGTGCTTTTTATGAACCTCCAGATGTCTAGCAGTGGTGTGTTCACCAACTCTTCCAAGTCTTTGAAAAATCTGTTCCCCATATGTCGGAGTAGACGATTCTGTAGACTTGGACATTCGCATAGTAGGTGAGTTATTGTTTCTATTTCCTCCGGGTCTTTGCAGCTTCAAACGTTAAATCGGTTTTGTTATATAGCTGCGAAACGTGGCTAGTCATCGAGCAGCTAACGAACAAGCTACAAGTATTCGTCAACAAATGTTTGAGGCGTATACTAAAAGTTTGGTGGCCCCACAACATCTCAAATGCCGATTTGCACCTAAAATGCAACCAGATGCATTAATAAAATAGCAATAAAATTTACAAACACCAACATTGCGGCGATTTTTGTCACCGATTTTTTGTTCGATGGAAAAGAAAATCGCAGAAGCAGATGGAAATTCGGTACGTGTGGTACCTATACATAGAGCACCCCTTTTTTGTATCCAACCTTATTTAA
This sequence comes from Coremacera marginata, assembly GCA_914767935.1. Lineage (NCBI taxonomy): Eukaryota > Metazoa > Arthropoda > Insecta > Diptera > Sciomyzidae > Coremacera > Coremacera marginata. Next base: position 9,896,621 of record OU612043.1, on the reverse strand, counting down.
GTGCTTCCAAATAGTTTTTTTTTTTCGCAATGTTTAGCTACTGGGCAAACGACAAATTGTTTACATGGCGGTCGGACTCCACGATTTTCATGATTTTATCAAAATTTTTGACAATTGGCCTTCCAGAGGCATTTTTTTTTTTGGAAATTTTTATTTTTGAATAAAATTTGACTCAACGATTTTACAAAATCTATACTAGGCTTCGCACAGGGCCAACATCTTATACACATAGCCAAAAAGTTAGTCTTCTTATGAAATGTGCGATAAATGTATATTTTTGATTTTTTATTTCAATCGAAGAACTTGATTTTTATAGACAGCAAGACACCGTAACAAATTTTTAATTTTATTTTAGACGTAGAATTACGTCTTAAAGCGCGTATTTGGATGGGGGGGGGTCTTTTTCACAAATTTTTTTGAGAACATGCAACGTTTTTGTCACTTTTTGTGTTATAGCTACAGACTATAATATTTATCGCACAAAGATAACACATATGACAAAATATTAGTTAACAGGCGAATAAAACGAATATCTAACGAATATGCAAACATCTATATAAATATATATACAAAAAAGACAGTTTCAATAGCATCGTAAGTGTAGACGTAGACTTTTTTGTTCAATATTTTTGGTGATGAATTTGTTGTTCATGTTCATTTTTATGTTGGTACGTTACGTTACAAACATTAAAACTATTTATTATTTAGTTTATATTAAAATTTCTTATTACTTCTTAATATCACTTTTTTTTCACTTTGGTCCTTAAATCCAAACCACCTTAAATCCATTTGTATTTTTTTTTTATAAAAGTTACAGTTTTGAATTAATGAATGAAATTATTTCGAAACTTATTATTTCCAATTTTCTTATCGATTATCATTGAAAATTATCTAGAAAAAGAATGAAAACATGTAAGAAAACAGTTGCGGGTATTGAACCCTGGCATCCAGAAGTATATTTATATTTTATAATTATAAGTAAAAACTAAGAAAATGTAAAAGAAAATAACAACAACACTACATATTGATAGACATGTATAACATTAACATCTACTGACATATAATTCACAAACGGTTCATAAGGCCACGTACGTAAATAGGTTAGGAAATGCCACATAAGGAGCGACTAGTAGCATTAGTACCGCTCATTATCAACCTCTGCTTACTTGTTTGCAGCTCACTGCTTAAATTTAAAGCTTTTGGTATAAAGAGTTTTTGCATTACATATGCCTGAATTTTGCTCGCCGTGCTTTCTGCCTTTGCAACAGAATTCAAGTGTAGCAGTCGAACCTTGCGTTCGCCTGCCCTCGTAAATTCTTCAGATTCTGTTACGAGTGTTAACAGAAGTTACCTTTGCAAATAATTTCTTTTTACTGACTTCACAGCTTCTGCTCGTTGCGCCATCTGACCTCTGCCTGATACAGCTTTCAGTCGCACTCGCCGCAGAACCTTTGTTGCTGTACATAGGTTACGTCACCTGAACCAATAAAATAAATAAGAACCGATTAGATTATAGCATCTAATCACCGATCACCCGAACTGATTAAATATCATAAGAACCGATAAGATGCCACAAGAACCAACCACCTGTTATAAGAACCGATTACATGAACCGATTAAATAAGAACCGATGTCAAAAGAACCAATTTCCTGTCATAAGTAAAGATGGCACGAACCGAGCAAATATCATAAGAACACTCGCCGCAGAACCTTTGTTGCTGTACATAGGTTACGTCACCCGAACCAATAAAATAAATAAGAACCGATTAGATTATAGCATCTAATCACCGATCACCCGAACTGATTAAATATCATAAGAACCGATTAGATGCCACAAGAACCAACCACCTGTTATAAGAACCGATGTCAAAAGAACCGATTACCTGTCATAAGTAAAGATGACACGAACCGAGCATATATCATAAGAATCGATTAAATGTCGTAAGAACTAATCATCTGTTATAAGATCCGATCACCCGAACCGATTAAATAAATAAGAACCGACTAGATGTCATAACAACCGATTACCAGTCATAAGAACAGATCATCCGAACCGAGTCAATATCATAAGAACCAACTAGATGTCGTAAGAACCGATCACCTGTTATAAGAACCGATCACCCGAACCGATCAAATAAATAAAAACCGATTAGATGTCATAAGAACCGATTACCTGTCATAAGAACAGATTACCCGAACCGAGTAAATATGATAAGAACTGATTAGATGTCATAAGAACCGATCACCTGTTGTAAGAACCGATCACATGAACCGATTGGATGCCATCAGAACCGATTGCCTGTCATAAGAACAGATCACCCAAACCGAGTAAATATCATAAGAACCGACCACCTGTTATAAGAACCAATCAACAGAACCGATTACTTATTATAAGAACCGATTACCTGTCATAAGAAGCGATCACCCGAACCGAATTAAATATCATAAGAACCGATTATATGTCATAAAAACCGATTACCTCTTATAAGAATCGATCAACCGAACCGATTAAGTATCATATGAGCCGAGTACCCGTTACATACCTTAACTTCCGACTACATACGCTGTACTGCAAAGTTTAGAAAAATTATAATAAGACCTATCGTTAGGAATTGGCAATTGTTCAATTAAGATAGAAAATATAAATTCAAATTGCGTTCTTATTTGCTGGAGATTAAGTGGATACTTCAGAAAATCCTGGGACGAATGAACTTTACCTGAGCCATAGATAAGACCACGTTATAGTTTAATAAATGGAAATAAATATTTCGGGCAAATTTGAATTTATTATTTTTCCTGCAGTTAAGTACTTGAAATATTAGCAAACAAAATTTATTTTTTATATGGAATAGATATAACAATAATAATAGAATAAATATTTCGATTTTACTATGATATTTTAAAAATAAATGGAGTTTTTCTAGCACAATGACCATGCGTAGTCTCTGCATTGTAAATCTGATTAGTAGCAATACAATTTTTTGTAGCTACATGCTGGCTCTTTAGCTACATACATCTGAATTATTTTTTGTATTTATTTTGCTGAAGATTAATTAAAAGAATAACAAACGCTAAAAACAAAAGCAACTCTAAATATATTTACAAAAATATTAATACATACAACAACAATCCAAGTTATGATTTTGGCACGAACCAAACCAACAACAGCCATAACAACAACATACGCCGCTACTGAAGCATTTTATGCATAATTATTCTCGTACGAAAATGTGACTTTATAAAATAAGTGACAAAATCCAAAGTAGATATTCGTTTCATTAGCCATGAAGGTAATATTTTGGCATATATTTTATATGTCTACGATGAGTATTAAAGGCTATAAGTATATACCAAAAAGTGACCAAAACCGTTACATGTGTTTGAAATTTTCGAAAAAGGCCAAAATTCTATATCTACACATAAGATACTATCGAAACTGGTTATTTTTTTTTACTAGGCTTAACAATATTAAATATTTAAATTTAGCATTAATTTTTATTTTTAATTATTTTTGTTTTAAACAAACATTGTTTTATTAGTTAAATTTTGTGAGTTAAATTTTAACTATTTGTGGTAATTTTCGCAATTATAATTTGAAAAAGACAATTAAAAAAAATTCAATTTAAGCCACTTGTCCAAAAAAAATTATAAGGAACTAATAAGCAATGGAGCTTCGGCAGGGTACCGAAGCTAAAATACCCCCCCCCCCCCCCCGCGGCCGTACTGAAGTCTATCCAAAGTCTTTCGACGTCTATAAAATTTGCATGTATAATCTGCAAAAATATTTGTGTCATATGCTTAATTTAATTTTACCCTTAGTTGCCACATAGAGTAATTTGTAAACAAAGTAAAATGCCACACCCACTTTTCTAGCATAAACAGCCTTACCAAAAAAGTAATTTAGTGCTGGCTCTAGTTAGTGCCGGCTCTAAAAAGATTTTCTAGCATAAGCTTAGCAGAGGCTACAGCTGCTACTAAATTTAAAAGCTGACGCTAAAATTTAATATCAGTTTTTTAGTAAGGCTGACAACTCCACATCTTACTGAAGAATATATGCATGGGTTGGATAAGCGACGTGGGCGGAACTTGGGTACATAAAGACGCGATGCCATTCAGTTTTATATATTTACGAAAATTTTTCAATTCTGATGACGTCACTTTATATTGAAGGTAGGCGTGGTTTTCATCCGATTTTGCCAAATATCAAAGAGTGGCTTATGTTAAATATCAAAGTTAGTATACAAAATTTCAAAACATTTCTGTATTTTTTGCAGATTTTTAAGCGATTTAACGTTTTCAATAAAGCCTCTTTGTATGGGAGGTAGGCGTGGTTTTCATCCGATTTTGCCAAATATCATAGCGATATTATATATAAAAGCCTATGTTCAAAAATCCAAGACATTTCTGCAATTTGAGCAGATTTTTAAGGGATTATATGGTTAATGTAAAAAGCTCTTTGTATTGGAGGTAGGCGTGGTTTTTATCCGGCTTTTCCAAATTTCATTGTCAGGATTTATATTGAAGACCAAAGCTTATATGCAAAATTTAAGGCATTTCATTAATGTTTGTGGATTTTTAAGAGATTTTACTGTTAAAATAAAGTCACTTTGTTCACCGATAGAAAGTCAAAGTCACCGATTTTTTCAAAATTCATAGTGAGGATTTTTATTGGATATCAAAGCATACGTGTCAAATTTCAAGGTATTGCTTTAATATTTGTGGATTTTGAAGAGATTTTACGGTTAAAATAAAGTCACTTTGTATGGGAGGTAGGCGTGGTTTTCAGCCGATTTGGCTCAATCTCGAACTTGATCTTTCTTTTTTAAAAAGAAGCTTATATTTTGAATTTCATTGCGATAGCTTTAAAATTACGGCTGTAATCGTGTCGACAGACGGACACACAGACGGACACACGGAAATCGACTCAGGAGGTGATGCTGATTAAAAATATATATACTTTTCTATACCTGCCACGCCTCCTTATTGGCGTTACAAACGGAATGACAAAGTTAATATACCTCTTACGCAGTACGCGTTGGGGTATAACAATAAAAAATTTAGTTCTACACATGAATTCGTAAACAAATTCAATAAAAAAAAAATTCCGTCTGCTGAACTCTCTTTTTGATTATTCAAAAAGTAAACGATTTTGCTTTATAAAAAATTCACACAGCCTTGTTTTAAAATTTTTACTGATACTTACAAATTTTTTTATTAAAACACACCTTTGCCCCCAGCAGCCTCCCTCCATGGAAAAGCCTGACTACGAACCTGATTCTTTTCATGTGTTTTTATTTCAAGCACAAGTGCGTTAAAAACTTTTAAATACCGACACATTGAAGAACTTTGTCAATCACTCTCTCTCTCTCTCTCTCGCTTCTTAAATGTCTGTCAAAACTTTTAAGTAATAAATTTTAAAACCATTTTTTTTTGCCTACAATACAAAACTTTAGTAAAAAAACTACAGCTTAAAAGCCCAGTCAACCAAAGTAGAGCATTAGCAAAAGCATAAAAAAAGACACCCCTTGGACCAACTTCAACGGTCTCAAGTAGTGGTAGTAGTTATTTTTTGCTGCATGAACGAGTCGTCGGCCCAAGCTCACCCCTTTATTTGTTGTTTTGCTTTCTTATTTTTTTTTTTTTTTTTTGAGAAATACTCGTGCGTTTAAGTTCTGGTTTCTTTCAATTATATTTCTTTTATCATACATATTGTGCATATATATGTGTATATATATATATATATTTTTTTTTTTTTTATTTTGTCTATCTTTTTTTACACGTTTGGTTTTGACAGCGTGAGTAAAAATTTTCTGAGAGTGACAATAATTTTTATAAGTCGTCGTTTTTTTCTTTCTTCTGCATACAATTAGGGGTCTCACTCAGTAAGTCGAGGAAAAAAAAAAAAATTAAACACAAAACCAGAACATACATAATTCTATCTGTTCTTTAATTTTTTTCTCTATTATTATTGTTGTTGTGTGGTAGTCTGTACCGTCGTCGATCTTGCGCTAGACTCTCATCATTATATGCCATAGAATGTTCTGTTGTTGTTGTTTTCAGATGCTGCAGCAAGTATAACGCACAAAAGTTTTAAATGTGCAAGTTTCTTGAAATCTTGAAAAACTTCCCACGATCCTTCTTAAGATGCATGCTAATTTCTGGTGTTTGTTAGGTTTTTTTAATTTTTTTTTTTTTTGTATTCTTTTTTTCTTTTGTCTATATGTGTGCATACATATGTGTTGGTAGCGTTGTGTTTCTGTTGTATTGTATTGTTTGGGAAATTACAATTTTCCATCATAAAATTAATTAATTAATTGCAAAGAGAATTTTATGAATAGCAAAAAAATTTTTTGCAGGCATGGCAACTAAATTTACATTCAGAGTGCATAAATGTAAATAAATATTGCATAATTTTAGGCTTCAGTTAATGGGCTATTTGAAATCTAATCAGTAGGAGTTAAATAAAAAAATCATAGTGTGTCGTCACAAAGATAACAGCAATACTGTCAAAAAAATCCATAAAAGCCCAAACATCATCAGCCACAATACTGAGAAGCAAATTAAGGGGTAGTCGCTTGCAGATTTAAAAAAAAAAAGTCTTTTTATACTATTTGAAAAACTTAAATTCTTTTAACATTACTTTTGCAGCCATTTCTGGTTCGTTTTGGCTGCGGTGGAGGACGTCTTGTAAGTCCCTTTTAAAGTGGTACAGTACACAATACACAGTTGACAATAGACCTTAACAAAATTTGGACAACGAAGCTCCAGCGAAAAAGGTGCTCGAGGCGAGGGTCGCTGGTCAACAACGACTAGGGAGACCATGCCTCCGATGGATGGACCAGGCTGAGGAAGCCCTAACCGCACTTGGTATATCCGATTGGAGAAGGCGCGCGCAAAGCAGAGGCGTCTGGCGAGAGCTGATGAGGTCGGCCGAAACCCGGACACGGGTTGTTACGGCCACCTAAGTAAGTAATTACTTAATTACCCAATATAGTCACAATGGAATAGTCTCCAACCTTCCTTTGGCCATAATAAAGACGACGCATGGCCTTTTGAAAGCTTGTTAAATTTGTAAAAAATATTGTCTTCTGGCTTTATTATATGGCTTATATATCTAGGCATAGTAGAAACTTGGTCCAGATCTAGTCATAAGTAGTATGAACTTAGTCCCAAAATGACTTCTGTTACATGAAACGTCCGAACGCATGTTTAAAATAAAAATTTTGTTATATATTTGAGTTGAATAAAAATTGTTTTATTTTTTTTTTTACTATACCAATGGATAGTTTTTGGATAATATACACTTATCCCAAATATACTTATCTCTGGATCGTATGAAAAATTTTCAAAAGAAGCGTCCGAATGAAACGTCCGACACGCTGGGATTTGCCCATATGAACTATAATCGTCATTTTGTGTTTTTTGTATGTGGACCCCCAGAGAAGGGTGACAGATAGCGGATAGATGTGTTTAGATGTAACGTTGAGGAGCAAAATATAAAAGGGTCAGCTTATATGTTTGAGAACCCTCGGGATTCTTTAGAGTTATAAACTATAATGGACAATTTTTGTATCCTGGTCTTGCAATAGTTTTTATGAAGTAATTTTATTGAACTTTTTGACAAAAAAGAATTGAGTGAAATATATTTAAAAGCAGCGGAGATGTTTGCATCGAAAGTCATATCTTTAAATTTCGGATGATTTTTTCTCATTCTTCGGGCAAACAAGTAGAAGCACACAGTTTGTATGGAAGCACTGTAAAACATCAACATTTCGGGTCCAGAAAGGTGGCAGATAACGGGTAGATATGTTCAGAAGAAATGTTGAATGGGAAAAATAGCAGGACCAGCTCATATATTTCAACCCTCTAGTAGTCAATTCGGGAGAAATATGAACTATAATCGACTAGTTTTGTTTGGGGAACCTCAGAAGGGTGGGCAGATAGGGGTATTTGTGTTCAGAAGAAATGTTGAAGGGCAATATTTTTCACCTCTCTTGGGATCTATTCTAGAAAGATATGAACTATAATAGACAGTTTTTGTATGGGGAACACCATGCAAGGTGTGCTGAGAACAAATGCTGAAGGGCAAAAAATAATAGCACCAGTTCATATATTTCCCTTCTCTAGGGATAAAATCGAGAGAGAAATGAACTACGAGGGCCATTTGATAATTCAGTGAAAAATGAAACAAGGAATGATTTTTACGGCAAAAAAAAAAGTTTTATTTCTCAATATAGTCTCCTTTATAGCTCGACACACTTCGTCTAATGTTCAACCAATTTTTTTCATGCCATTCAAAAAATACGTTTTCGGAAGGTCCTCAAAATAGGCTTCTGTTTCGGTGATGAGCTCCTCTCTGCTGGTGAATCTCTTTCCGCCGAGCCATTTCTTCAGGTTTTGAAACAGAAATTAGTCGTTGGGTGCCAAATCTGGAGAATATGCTGGATGAGGAAACAATTCATACTTCAATTCATGGAATTTTGCCATGGGAGCTGGGCATGTGTGAACGCGCGCATTGTCTTGATGGAAGAGCACCTTTTTTCCCTCCAAATGGGGACGCTTCTCTTTCAAAGCGTCGTTTAAACGGTCCAATTCGGCTACATAGCATTCGCCAATGATCGTTCTGGTAGGTGGAAGGTAATCTATGTAGATTGTACCGCGTTCATCCCAAAATACTGTCGTCATAACCTTTTCGGCCGATAGCACCGTCTTCTCCTTCTTCGGATCACGTTTGGTCGGTGAAGTCTACTGTTTCGACGTGTGAAGTGATGGATCCATGCTTCGTCCACGGTTACTAATCGACGGAAAAAAAAATTCTTCTTATCTTTGTTCAACATCGCCAAACACGTCTTTGAATCAGTCACACGGTCGCGTTTATGGTCGGGAGTGAGCAAACGCTCACTTTATAATTTTTCATATCCAAATGATTTCGCAAAATGTTCCACACCCGTTCGTCTGAGACGCCTAGGGCCTCAACAATCTCGCACACTTTAACTCTGCAATTGGCCAACACGATATCGTCAATTTTAGTGAACATTTCTGGTGTAATGACCTTATTTGGGCGTCCAGAACGTTCGGCGTTACTTGTGCTTGTATGATCGCATCGGAGTTCAGTAAACCACTTGTGAATCATTCAAATCGAAGGTGCAGAGTTCCCATTGTATTTATCAAGCCATTTCTGGGTTTGGCTGATGGTTTTTTTGCTCAAAAAATAATGTTTGATGAACACACGAAATTCATTTTTTTCCATTTTTGCCAAAATTCACAAGGATCGTCTGGTGTCAATGGCTGTCAAACACAAACTAAGCATTCCAGCGAGCTGAAATTTTGACAGTAGTCTATTAACAGATGGTAATTGACAGGATCAGCATTAAGGTATATTATACGTGTAACAACCAAAAAAAAAAAAGGCAGCTTTTTAAAACGCGTTAAAGTTTTTGTTTTTCGATATTTTGCATATTTTTTAAAACTATCGGTTGATAACACTTACTATTATTTAACCTGTAACGACAGGTATTATTTTAAAAACATGCATGTATATTCTAGAAATTATAAAGAACATATTAAGCAAACAAAAACCTTAATGTTACTACGCGTGAAATTTCATTTTTCACTGAATTATCAAACGGCCCTCGTATAATCGATATTTTTTGTGTTCTTTTGTATGGGAACCCCCATAAGGGTGGCAGATAGGGATTAGGTGTGTATAAATAAATAAAAATACTCGACAAAAGATTTACCAATAAATTTTAAGATGTACCTGTATGATACTAAGTGAAGACTTCATTATTAACTTTGCAGATGAAGCATTAGGTTTGACTGTGTCCAATGATCGAAAATTGAGTACTGCTATACATAAAATAAGGATCGATGCGGTTTTTACACTTTTAAACTTTTTGGATAGTATAATGAAATTATTGAAACATGAATGGTTTGATAGCTACTACAATTAATTTGGGAATTGAAAAAAAAACACTGTTATTCATAGCTTTAATTTTTTTATACCTTTAAGTTTTCACTTTGATCGACTGTCCCTCCTCCATGATTTTTTATTTTTCATCGTTTTGTTCATAATTTTCAATAAATAAAATTATTAATAAAAACTATAATATGACTTCATAATATAAAAATAATTAACTTTTTTAATTTACTTATCGTATAACAAAAAGCCTAGAAAATAAAATTCTAATTGAATTTTGACTATTTTTTCACAGGCTGTCCACAAAGAGCTGAGCTTAAAAGTGACTTTTACAAGATGTCCGCTACTTATCGCCGCCAGGGCTAAACAATTGTTTTTATATTTTTTATTTAATATATAATAATGTACAAATTCAAGTTTTCCAATAATTTTAATAGATTTAACACAAAAATAAAAATTCTAAACAAGTGCGTTTTTTTATTCAATTCTGAAAGCGACTGACCCCTTAAGTACTCATTTATGCAGCTATAAAGAGATTTTAACAATAAGCACAAATATTTCAGCACAATCAAGGTTAGTTGTTGTTGTCGTTGTAGTCGTCTTTGCTGTTGTTTGTGGCTGTATGATGTAAGAGAAGTTCGCGCCATTTTGTGCCAACAGTACAAGGTAAATAAAATAGCGAGTAAGTCAGCAATAGTAGAAGATTTACTGAGAGGTGCATTAATTATTCTGGAAACAACTGATTTAATATTTAATAAACATTGAGAAATAGCTGGAAATCAATTTAAAAAAAAAAGCACACAAGCTATCTACATATATATTAATACGCAAACAAAAAAAGTTTGTGTTCCCTCTTTACCTGTGTTAACTTCAACATATTCACATAAAACTTATATCGATGGAAAGGTATTTTTGAGTAGATGTGCACAATATAATTTTTATTCGAATATATTGTCATTAAAATAGGTCAAACTAAGGAAATGTAAAAACCCTTTTTTCCCCAATGGGACAATGAGAAAGAAACAACAAATACATAGGCAGGAATTGTTGTTGTTTCAAAGTAAAAGGGAAATTTGAGCGAGTGAACGAGAGAACAAATTTTGACCACCGCGGTCACCAAATGATTCGGCTGTCGATACCAAATTACTGGATCAAAACAGAGTTGCGTTGTGGAAATATTTAATACTAGTGATAACGCCCCGAAAATCGGGTGTACTTAGCAAATTCGCTTCGGAGATCACACATTCTCATTTACCTTAGAGCGAGTTCGTGCCTTAAGTCTTTTTGCCATTTTTGCAACTTTAAACGCTCATATCTGCTCAACGCTCAACACTTATCAAAAATCTAATAATTTCCTGCATACCTATAGGTCATGACCTTTCTAATGATATATCAAGTGTTGCTGTAGTGTTTGTAGATTTGCTGGAATAAGGGGACCCTTACCGGAATAAATATATAGGTTGGTTTTAAGTATCAAGGTAGCGCTGTATAGTATCAAAATAGTACGATTTTAGTAAGAAATGTATAAAAGAACAAATAAAACTAGGTTTATATCAACACTTATCGCTAGGCAAACTGCATTTATTTGACGTTGAAATTTACTTGGAATAAACTTCATAAAATAGATATTTATTATGAGTATTTTTAAAATAAGCTATTAATAAATAAAAATATATTGACTTATACAATGCTGAGCGAAAATGTGTTGCACTAAAGTTTGTTTTCTATATCACACATACCAACGACAACACTTTTTTCGAATAAAGTACTAAAAAATGTACTAGTGATCATGGATCAAATGACCGCCAGTATAACATACTTTGGGCACGACATTCATCAAACGGAAAAAGAGAGTAATCCGTGACCGTGCCGCGCCAATGACCATTTACATAACATCGCCCTTAAACATCGTTGCTATCAAGGGTTGCTATAACATACACGAGCAAGAGTAGAATCCGAGAGTCGAAGACACTTCAAAAGAGCTATGCATTATTATTGTTGCTGGGGCTTTCTCTTAGTTTTTCTCACAACAAAATAAATTTGCCACCGCGTCAGCGTCAAAAAAACTGTTAAACTGCTGCTTACTTCATGTATAGTATAAAATAGTATAGTATAGTATAGTATAGTATAGTATAGAATAGTATAGTATAATATAGTATATAGTAAAGTATAGTATAGTATAGTATAGTATAGTGTAGTATAGTATAGTATAGAATACTATAGTTTGGTATATTATATTATATAGTATAGTATAGTAAGTATAGTATAGTATAGTATACAGGGTTGTCCATATTCGAAGCGCCCATCTGGCAACACTGTAACTTTCCGCAGTGATGCCAAATCGACTAATGACATACCGCGTTTGAAGCGTCATTCCAAGCAAATGTTTACAATGGAACAGTACACGCCACGCGAACGCTCTAAAATTGTTGAAATTTACATTCAACAAAACAAGTCAATAGTGAAAACTCAACGTGCTTTCAAAAAAATAAATAAAGTGAAAAGTGCGCCTTCCAGATTTAACGCCTCCAGACTTCTTTTTGTGGGGTTATTTGAAATCAAAGGTTTACGTCAACAAGCCAAAGACCCTAGAAGAGCTGAAAACCAACATCCGTCAAGAAATAACCGCCATTCCCATCGAAATGTTGAAGAAAACCATGGAAAATGCTGCAAAACGAGGACAATATGTCGTAGAGGCCAATGGCGACCATTTACGAGATATCATATTCAAGAAATGATGTAAGCAAATCTACTTGAACCCAATTAAATGATATTCATGACGAACAGACAAAAAATTGTGGTTTCTTTGATTTATTTAAAAATAAAATGGGCGCTTCGAATATGGACAACCCTGTAGTATAGAATAGTATAGTATAGCATAGTATCGTATAGTATAGTATAGTATAGCATAGTATAGTATAGTAAAGCATAGTATAGTATATAGTATAGTAAGTAAGTATAGTATAGTATAGTATAGTATAGCATAGTATAGCATAGTATAGTATAATATAGTATAGTATAGTATAGTATAGTATAGTATAGTATAGCATAGTATAGTATAATATATAGTATAGTATAATATATAGTATAGTATAGTATATAGTATAGTAAGTAAATATAGAATAGTATAGTATAGTACAGTATAGTATAGTATAGTATAGTATAGTATAGTATAGTATAGTATAGAATAGTATAGTATAGTATAGAATAGTATAGTATAGTATAGTATAGTGTAGTATAGTATAGTATAGTATAGTATAGTATATACTATACTATACTATAAAGTATTATTATTAGTACACTATACTAAAGTACTATACTATAGTATAGTATATACTATACTTTATAGTATAGTATAGTATAATATAAATATAGGGAATAAACTTACCTTTCGGAGAGGAACAGGCGGAAGTATTATTGACATAAGCTTTGGAACAACAAACCTCTACAATGAGAAAACGAATTGGAAAGTGCTGGAAGATCTTACCTTAAGTGACCATCAATACATTTCGTTTAATATAAATGATTATCTTAACACAAACATCGAACAGGTAGACCTCCCAAGATGGAATGTCAGAAAACTTGATGATTCAAAATTGTCCGGATATATCACACGCGCTAAAGAGAGAAACGTGATCAGCCGAACTGAAGTAATAAACGTAGAAAATGCCGCAGATACACTGACGGAGGTTCTTACAAAAGCTTGTAATGTCGCAATGCCAAGGGTTCGAAAACATAACAACAAACGTCCAGTCTACTGGTGGAATAATGAAATACGTGAGCTGAGAGCGAAATGTCTCGCAGCACGGCGGGCGTCAACACGTAATCATGATAACCAAGACCTAAAGTACGAGTACAAAAGATCACGTAAATCCTTAAGAAGAGCCATAAAAGACAGTAAGAAAAGATGCTGGACAGAGCTATGTAATGAAATAGATATTGATCCATGGGGGAAACCATACAAGATTGTGATGAAAAAGCTGGGCGGGATTAAACCTATACCTGGCATCACAGAATCAGGATGGGCAAAAACCATAGTGGAAACATTATTTCCTTTTGATGAAGATGGACTAACAAATGTACCAAAGCTACAAGTCAACGAAATCACTCCTTTGAACGTAGATGACATTAAACATGCATGTAATAAACTAAGCATGGGAAAGAGCCCAGGACCAGACGGCATACCAAACGAGGTCATAAAAAAGGTATCTGATATATGGCCGGAGTTCTTACTTGAAGTTTTCAACTCATGTCTAGTGAACGGGATCTTCCCTGCTAAATGGAAGATACAGAAGTTAGTTTTATTAAGGAAGGGAAATAAACCACTAAATGAGCCTAGTACTTACAGACCACTCTGCATGCTGGACTCTCTAGGAAAACTCTTAGAGCGCGTAATTCTAAAACGTTTAGAAGAACAAATAGAGAACCTTGGAGGCCTATCCCATATGCAACATGGTTTTCGCAAAGGGAAGAGTACGGTAGATGCCATAAGCGAAGTCTACAAAAAAGCGATGCAAGCCAAAGCAACAGGAGAATACTGCGCAATAATAACACTGGACGTAAAAAACGCTTTCAACACAGTGAAGTGGAAAGTGGTACTGCAAGCATTTAGGAACAAGGGTGTAGACAGCTCTCTCTACAACCTAGTAGCAGACTACCTCAATAATAGAATCCTTCTGTATGAGACGGATAATGGTAGAAAAGAATACCGAATAACAGCCGGAGTTCCTCAGGGCTCTGTACTAGGACCATTTCTATGGAATATAATGTACGATGGCCTATTGAATCTGATCCTACAAGAAGGCGCAAAACTAGTAGGTTATGCGGATGATATTGCTCTTGTTGTAAAAAAGCAAACTGCCGAATTGATCGAGATAGTTGCTAATGATAGCCTATGCCGTTGTAACAGATGGCTGCTGAGAAACGGCCTACAACTTGCTGTGCCAAAAACGGAAGCAATTTTAGTGACAGATCGCAGGGTCTATAAAATACCGAGGATACGACTACAAGATAGTGAGATACCCTTCAAACGGAGCCTATGCTACTTGGGCGTACAATTGGATAATAATCTTAGCTTCAAATATCATGTACTGAACATTCGTGATAAAGCCTTGAAAACAGCGACATCATTAGCCAGAATAATGCCAAACTGTAGCGGCCCAAAGCCGCAGACAAGAAAACTAATAAACAGCGTAGTACACTCCCAACTTCTTTATGCTGCCCCAACCTATGTCAGGGCACTGAATCTGAAGTACAACATTAGGGAATTACAGAAACCACAGAGAGTCAGTGCTCTTCGTATCACATCAGCTTACCGTACAGTATCTACAAGTGCGGCATTAGTGCTTGCAAGTATACCACCAATAGACCTACTAATATACGAAAAAGAGGAAATATATACCCAAACTAATCGCATAAGTTGCGCCAACACTAATTCACTAGAGCGATCGAGAAAAATCGCAGAGATAAGAAATAAGGCCAGGGCCAATATAATAGCCAAATGGCAAGAACGTTGGAACCGAGACGAGAATGGTAGATGGACCTACAGCCTTATCCCAAATATAAAAGCCTGGATAGATAGGAAGCATGGAAACCTGGGCTATTTCTTAACTCAGGTGATGACAAATCATGGTAGTTTTAATAAATACCTGCACAGATTTAAAATTAAAGAAACCACTTGCTGTGACTCATGCGGAGCATTAGGAGAAGATGCAAAACATATAATCTTCGAATGTGAAAAGTGGTTAGAAGAGAGGCAAACTCTGAATGATATGCTTGGTTTAACCCTAACTCAAGAGAATATGGTAAACGTAATGCTAAAATCTGCAAATGCATGGAAATTGTGTGAAAATTATATCAATAAAATATTAAAAGAAAGGTGCTCAGTAGTTTCGAACCTCCTTACTTAGAGAAAGTGAGGAGGACGTAGAAACTTTATAGCAAATAAACCCCCGTCCTGATGAAATGCTGAAGCGGTTCCGGGGTGGAGTTGGTGGAGTTATCGTAGGGCCACTAGATGATAGCGCGCTATCACTACGTCCTATAAAAAAAAAAAAAAAAAAAAAAAAGTATAGTATAGTATAGTATAGTATAGTTAAGTATAAAATAGTATAATATAGTATAGTATAATATAGTATAGTAGTAGTATAGTATAGTATAGTAACATATAGTATAGTATAGTAAACTATAGTATAATATAGTTTGTAATTATAGTATAGTATAGTATAGTATAGTATATTAAGTATAGTAAGTATAGTAAGTAAGTATAGTATAGTATAGTATAGTAAAGTATAGTAAAATATAGTAAGTATAGTATAGTATAGTATAGTAAGTATAGTAAGTAAGTATAGTATAGTATAGTATAGTATAGTATAGTATAGTATAGTATAGTAAAGTCTAGTAAGTATAGTATAGTATAGTATAGTACGTATAATGTAGTATAGTATAGTATAGTATAGTATAGTGTAGTAAGTAAGTATAGTATAGTATTGAATAGTATAGTATAGTATAGTATAGTATAGTATAGTATAGTATAGAATAGTATAGTATAGTATAGTACAGCATATGTTAAGTATAGTATAGTATACAATTATAGTATAGTACAGCATATGTTAAGTATAGTATAGTATACAATAGTACATACATACATATATAAGGTAAGGTAAGGAAAGGTACGGTAAGGAAAGGTACGGTAAGGAAAGGTACGGTAAGGTAAGGTAATATAAGGTAAGGTAAGGTAGGGTAAGTAACGGTAAGGCAAAGTAAGATAAGGTAAGGCAAGGCAAGGTAAAGTAAGATAATGTAAAGCAAGGAATGCTAAGTCAAGAAAGGAATTTAAAGCGTAGATAAGGTAAGGAAAGGTAAGGTAAAGAACGGTAAGGTAGGATAAGTAAGGCAATGTAAGATAAAGAAAAGTAAGGTAAGGCAAGGTAAAATAAGACAAGGTAAGGTAAGTAAAGTAAGGTAAGATATGATAAGGTAAAGGCAAATTAAGTCAGTTAAGGTAAGGTTAAATAAGGTAGGGTAAGTAAAGCAATGCTAAGAAAAGCAAGATAAGGTAAAGTAAGGTAAACGAAGGCAAAGTAAGGTAAGGCAAGTTTAAGTAACGTATCGAAAAGCAAGCGAAGGAAAGGTAAAGTTAGGTAAGGTAAGGCAAGGTAAGGTAAGCTTTGGTAGGGGAAAGGAAAACTAAAGTTATATAAGCTAAGGTTAGATAAGTCAAAGTTAAGCCACTTCAGATACGAATGACTTCTAATGCCACTTTCGGTATCTGGAAAAGCAAAACTGTTGCATCTGAGGCTTGAAAAATCAAATAGTTGGCCAAACTCAACGTGCACGGCGAGCAAAGTTTTGTATGGTGAAAATTGAGTGTTACTCTCATACGATTTTGGGCTGAAAAATTTGTTTTTCAAACATTATTTTTATTATTTTTTTTAATTTCTTTGTATTTTTTTTTTTTTTTTATTTAAGCTTTGTTTAGTTTGAAATTTTCTTGTGGAAAAGCTGTTTCTGGGTGCTCTTTTCTGGATAGAGTTTTGTGCTCATTTGTGCTTTTTTGAAAATTTATTGCAAACAATGTTATAATAATACCAGATTTGTAAAAAATGTGCCTTTGCAACTGGTGAATTCTTTCTAAATATTTGACGAAGATTTTTATACCATATATATTAATTTTCGATTCATCGCTAAACTAAACATTAGTAGCTATTTTTCCCACTTTTGTGTCTAGTTTGAGAAACTCATAGCAATATCCAAATATTTATTACTGCATTCATATACTGTAGGGGGTTCATTTTTTCGTTACAACGTTATGCTTAATAAAGGGGAGCAAGAATAGAAAAGAGTGAAGAATATTTCTGACCAAAATCATCACTCGAGTCTATTGCGCTATATCTGTTCTATTCTCCAAAAAAAGGATAATATATACATATATTTCATTTGTAGGATCGGTGAAAGTGATTCGACCGAATTTCAAATTCTACTTGCAGAGCTGGACTGTAATAATTCCATTTGGAATTAATTCCGTCTCAATTCCAATTCCTTGGAATTACGAATTGGTAATTGGTCATCTCAATTCTTCAGGAATGCAATTGGAATATAATGGTTAATTCCAATACGAAATTGTAATTGGTATTTGAATTTTTCAATTCCTCAGGAATGAAATTGGAATTGTAATTGAACATCTCGATTCCTCAGGAATTGGTAATTGAATTTTCAATTCCAATACAGGAATTGTAATTGAGGTTACTATAATCCAATTACAATTGTAATGGAGATTACCAATTACCAATTACAATTCCTGGAGTGGAATTGACGACTTTTTCCAATTCCATTTCTGAGGAATTGAGTTGTTCAATTACCAATTACAATTCCTGGAATGGAATTGACGACTTTTTTTTCCAATTCTATTCATGAGGAATTTGAATTTCAATTACCAATTACAATTCCGTAATGGACTTGACCATTTTTTCAATTCCATTTCCGAGGAATTGAAAAATTCAATTACAATTCCTGGAATGGAATTGACGAATTTTTCCCAATTTCATTCCTGATAAATTGAGATGACCAATTACTAATTCCTAATTCCAAGGAATTGGAATTGAAAAGTAATGAATACTTTTTGACCCAGCTCTGGCTACTTGAAACATCAATATTATCTTGAAATCTCCCTTAATCACTTTACCGGGACGAACGTTTTGGAAACTTCACATTCACTTTTGACTTCGCAATCGCGACAGGACAGACCAAGAACTTTAAAACTGGTAATATTGGCTGTCAGCATGGTTGGCCAGTAATGATTACTTTCGTTCAATAATTACAAAAAATTTACTTGATTTTGATTACTTTTTAAAAAACTAGTAATCACTTGAGTAATCAAGTATTCAGTAAGAAATCAGTAATCATGAAAGTAATCAGTGAATAATTTAAGTAATCAATCATTCTCCAGTAATGATTATGATTAAGAAATTTATCAGTAATAAGGCTGTACCGATCGTTGATTACATAGATCGTGCGTTACATAACCAGTAATCGTGATTTGGTTATAATCGCGGCCCCTGGCTTATGACTTGTTTGGAATGGCCCTCTGGGGCGCACTTCGTGGTGGCTGGGGTTTACTACCCATAACGCGGACAGAGCTATCCAACTCGATGTGGTTTGATTGCTGTACCGGATGCTGTATCACAGAGACAGAAGAGGTTTTAGATAGGCACCCACCCACTCCCACCAAGGTTTGCGGCATGTCAACATAATATGAGTTGTTAAGCCTCATACTCCATGTTATGGAGTAACGAAGAATTAAGCCTATACGGCAGGAGTCTACGTGAAATACTTTAGGATTTTTTTTTCACATTCAGTACTGATTACGAATGTGAAGTTAGATTTTAAAAAAACTCAAAATAGTGAATCCAATATGACGAATGACATTCAATATGACAAAATTATATTATAGTTAATTATCCTTATGTAATTAACTTTTGTTAAAATGATATTTTTATGAGTTATTGCATAAAAACTTGTATAAATTTGGAAAACTTACTTGTACTTGTTATTTTCTGTTGATATTTTTTTAAGGTTTAATCCAAGTTTAATGTGTGAAGTAGGCAGTTGAGCAATTTTTTTATTATATTTCTTCTTTTTTTTTTTGTTGTTGTTATAATGATGACTAATGCAACTTTTAACAAGCAAAGCGGATTGTCTTTTTTCAATTTATCATTTAATTTTTTATCATCTTTTAATATTTAAGGAATTAGAAGCGCATCAAAGGGGTATGCATTAAAAATTTAATAAATTATTTTTGGTTTATTATATATGACATAAGCTTGATAATAAATAAAATTTAATTTTTTTTCTATATAAAAATTTAATTACAAAACAAAAAAAAATATTTTTTTAAAAAATTTAGATTTATAATTTAGAATAGTTTAATTAATAAAAAACAGTGGAGATGAAATACATTTAATGAATGTAAAAATAACAGTGCAATAATGATTTAAAAAAATTATTGCAAAAAAAAAAAAAATTAAACAAAAATTATTGCAAAAAAAAAACACGTTGAGCTATGATTTGAAGCGCAATTTTAAGTGACGGTTGGGCATGAAATTTCGAACAAATTTGGCAAGAACAGTTTTGAAAAGGCTTCACAATATTCCTTTTTTATGATTTAACAACAATTATTTTATTTTTTTTTTTTTTTATAACTTTTTATGGAATTTTCATTTTATTTTTGTTAATGGTTATTTTTGCTTGCAATTTCCTTAATTTGCTCCACATATTTTTGTTTTTTTTTTTTGTTTTTCCCGAAACTACGCTAGACGCAACAACTTAACTTAAGCATTATATAAAAATTTTTTTTTTATTTAACATTTTTTTTTTTAAATTTTCAAAAAACTTTTGTAATGATTTATTTGTTTTCTGTTTTTCTATTTCATTTCTTTGAATTAATTTGTGTTTTTGTTGCACTTCCTGTGGCGTACGTTTTGTTAATGTTGCGTCCTGCGAACGCGCAGCCAAACTATTCCAATAATTTTTACAAGTATAAAGAATATAATTTGAGAATGAAGAATGCAATTGCAGACGATAAAGACGAAGGCGCACAAAAACAAGAAGCAGCAGCAGCAACAAACAATAACAACAAAAACGACAAAAGCAGCAGACCCAAGTAATAATAATAGAAGTGTAAGAACAAGAAGTAGTAGTTGCAGAAAAAGAAGAAGAAAAAGGAAAAGAAAAGCAGCAACAGCGCCTTAGCTTAGTGCAAGGAACTGAGCCTGAGCTAAATTTAAGGGAGGTTGTACAACAACAAAAAAACCAAGTCGTAATCAAGTAAAAACTATACACAACAGAGTCACACATACAACATGAAAACAACAACAATAACAGCTAGGCTACAAAATCAACAAAAAGAATAAGAAGAAACAGCAGCGCAGCAGCATAAAGAAAATAGAAAAAAAAGAAGAAGCAGAAGAAGACCCTGGGTCTGCGATCATCTACAGAAATGCAGGCAGATCGAGCTAGCTTGGTTTGCCTGGAAAATGAAAACCATTAAACATAAAATATTTTCGTCCTTTGTTTTGTAACATTTTTTACCATTCCATATTGAAAATTGAGTTCAGTTTGCACACTACCAAAAATGGGGGGAAAAACACGTATTATTTCAAAGACATTCTTGCTGAGATGGTTAAAATAGAAGTATGGAATCGTTCATGTACGATTTTCAAAGAAGTCAAACTTTGTTATAGAAATTTTTCTGGATCTATTACTATTCAGCTGAGAACTTAAATATTCTCCATTTTATGTCTCTATGGCTCTTAAGAAATGTATCTAGAAAAATAAGTTTTCTTGAATAAAATATTTCTTGAATAGTTCTTGAATAAAAAAAAGTTTGAGGAAATATTTTTGAATCGCTTTCTCCAAGACAGGATCAAATCAGTACAATAATAGGTGTCTTATACTATGTTCACACTGAGAGCTAAATGCGCATTTACAGAATTCAACCTATATATTTGTCTCTTTTACTCCTACAAGGAGCATACGGCCACGCATTCTTAATTGCTAATGCGCATTTCGTTAATGCGCATTTAGCTCTCAGTGTGAACATAGTATTACATTGCTTAATACTTAATCACATCCGAAGATTAAGCATCCTCTACAACGACTTCTGTAGAAACCGCTTCAACCTAACCTAAGTTTTTTTGACAGCATACAAAAATAGAATAATTTTATTTGAATGGAATAAAAAAAAAACAAACAAAATTCCAGAAAATACTGTTGGAAAATCGAGCTGCGAGAAGTTTCTGACTATCCCCAGTCTTCCAAAAGCAGTTGTTAACCTTAGCTTTTCAGTGCGTATCAAGGGATATGCTTAATACAAAGCTTGGAAATGTGCTATGAATTTCCGTCTGCCCGTGTAAATATAGCTTTTTTGATCATATCTCGTCGTTATATCTACGTATTGTTGATTTGCTGCTTTCTTTGGTAAGAGGCAGTAAAAAGCTACAATCCTAAGCTAGAAATCATTTGAATTCACAAAAAATGTAAATTTTACAGCAAAATTTTCGAAAGTATCTAAAAGCGACTCTTTGAAATTTTGGTTTGCAGGTTGCCACCCACTGAAAAATTTGCTGAAAATGTAGAAAAACTGAAGTTAAAACATCCAATTTAGAAAATTCATTTAATTTTATATGAATTTTGCAGTGCGCTTCATCGATTTATTGTTAACTTTGATTACTCTACTTGCGTCGAGCAATCCATCAAAATCCTACATAAATTTAATCACATTTGAATTATCAAAAAATAAAAATTTTACAGAAAATTGTCAAAAGTATATAAAATCGACCCTTTCAAAGGTTGGATTGCAGGTTGCCACCCCTTGAAAAATTGCTGAAATTAGAGAAAAACTCAAGTAAAAACACATGATTTAGAAAATTTATTGAGTTCTACATGAATTTTGCATAGCTCTTGCTCGATTTATTGTTAATTTTAATTGCTTTAGTTGCGTCGAGCAATGCATCAAAAGCCTTAATACCGCGGTTGGTTTTTCTTCGTCTACGCGCTGCCACACTAAAAATATAAATAATTTGAGTTCTCAAAAAATAAAAGTAGTGCAGAAAATTTTCAAGTTACTAAAATCAACCTTTGTAAATTTTGGTTTGCAGGTTGCCACCCCACGAAAAATTGCTGAAAATATAAAAAAACTAAAGTAAAAAAACCGCGGATTTAGAAATTTTATAAAAATTTATTGAGTTCTACATGAATTTTGCAGTGATCTTTCTCGATTTATTATTAATTTTGAAATCATAAAAACAACGTTAGATTTTTCGTGATCTGCGCGCTGTCATACTAAAAATGTAAATAGTTTGAATTCTAAAAAAAAAAATAAAAGTTGTACAGAAAATTGTTAAAAGTATTCAAAATCGACCATTTGAAATTTTGGTTTGCAGGTTGCCACCCCCTGAAAAATTGCTGAATATATAGAAAAACTCAAGTAGAAACGCCTGATTTAGAAAATTTATAAAAATTAATTGAATTTTTTACGAATTTTGCAGTGTTCCTTCTCGATTTATTGCTAACTTTGATTGCTCTATTTGCGTCGAGCAATGCATCAAAAGCCTTAATACCGCGGTTGGTTTTTCTTCGTCTACGCGCTGCCATATTAAAAATGTAAATCATTTCAATTCTTAAAAAATAAAAATTGTCAAAAGTATCCAAAATCAACCACTTTGCCACACCTTTAAAAATTGCTGAAAATATAGAAAAACTCAAGTAAAAACACCTGAATTAGAAAATTTATAAAAATTTTTTAAATTCTACATGTATTTTGCAGTGCTCTTCCTCGATTTATTGTTAATTTTGATTGCTGTAATTGCGTCGAGCAATGCTTCAAAATCCTTAAAACAGCGTTAGGTTTTTCCTGGTCTGTGCGCTGCTATACTGCAAATATAAATTGTATGAATTCTCAAAAAATAAAAATACTGCAGAAAATTCTCAAGTTACTAAAATCGACATTTGTAAATTTTGGTTTGCAGGTTGCCACCCCACGAAAAATTGCTGAAAATATAGAAAAACTCAAGTAAAAACAACTGATTTAGATAATTTATGAAGTTCTACATGAATTTTGCAGTGCTCTTTCTCGACATGCTCTTTAATTTTGACATGCTTAAAACCGCGTTAAGTTTTTCTTGGCCTGTGCGCTGCTATACTTCAAATGCAAATCATTTGAATTTAAAAAAATAAAAATTGTACAGAAAATCGTCGAAAATATTCAAAATCGACCATTTTAAATTTTGGTTTGCAGGTTGCAAAAATTTATAAAAATTAATTGAATTTTACATGAATTTTGCAGTGTTCCTTCTCGATTTATTGCTTACTTTGATTGCTTTAGTTGCGCCGAGCAATGCATTAAAATTCTTAATTCCGCAGTCGATTTTTCTTGGTCTGTGCGCTGCTATACTTCAAATGTAAATCATTTGAATTAAAAAATTAAAATTGTACAGAAAATCGTTAAAAATATTCAAAACCGACCATTCGAAATTTTGGTTTGCAGGTTGCCACGCCTCGAAAAATTGCTGAAAATATCAAAAAACACAGGTAAAAACAGCCTTGATTAAAAAAATTAGAAATTTTATAAAAATTTATTGAGTTCTACATGAATTTTGCAGTGATCTTTCTCGATTTATTATTAATTTAGAAATCCTTGAAACCACATTAGGTTTTACTTGATCTGCGCGCTGTCATACTAAAAATGTAAATAATTTGAATTCTCAAAAATAAAAATTGTATAGGAAATTATCAAAAGTATTCCATATCGACCATTTGAAATTTTGGTTTGCAGGTTGCCACCCTCTGAAAAATGTGGAATAACGGAAAAACTCACTTGATTTAGAAAATTTATAAAAATTAATTGAATTATACATGAATTTCGCAAAGCCCTTCCTCGATTTATTGTTAATTTTAATTGCTTTAGTTGCGTCGAACAATGCATTAAAATTCTTAATTTCGCAGTCGGTATTTCTTGGTCTGTGCGGTGCTATACTTCAAATGTAAATCATTTTAATTCTCAAAAAATAAAAATTGTACAGAAAATAGTCAAAAATATTCAAAATCGATCATTTGAAGTTTTGGTTTGCAGGTTGCCACCCCTCGAAAAATTGCTGAAAATATAGAAAAACTCAGGTAAAAACGTCTGATTTCGAAAATTTATAAAAATTAATTGAATTTTTTACAAATTTTCCAGTGTTCCTTCTCGATTTATTGCTAAATTTCATTGCTCTAGTTGCGTCAAAATCCTTAATTCCGCGCTCGGTTTTTCTTGGTCTGCGCGCTTTTTTTATTCGGGACCCACAGAAGGGTGGCAGATGTTAGGAGGTTAGGTGTGTTCAGAAGAAATGATTGATGAAGGGCAAAAAATAATACGACCGGTTGATATATTTGATCCCCCAGACGTCAATTCGGGAGAATTACAACTTTATATTGAATACAACTTTTGTATTGGGACCCTCAGAAGGGCGCCAGAAAAAGGGTAGGCGTGTTCAGAAAAAATGTTGAAGGGCAAAAATAACAGAATCAGCTCATATAATTGACCCCTGTAGGGGCCATTTTGCCGAGTTACGAACTACAATCAAATGGTTTTTTGTGTTTTTTGTATGGGTTCCCCTAAAAGAGTGGCAGATAGGTGGTAGGTGTTAGAAGAAATGTTGAAGAGCAAAAAAAAAAAAAATAGGAAAACCTCTCATATATTTGACCCCCTTAAAGATGAATTCGGGGAAGATATGAACTATAAACGGCAGTTTTTGTGTTTTTTTTGTTGGGGACCTCCAGAAGGCTGGCAGATAGGGGGTAGGTGTGCTGAAAAGAAATGTTGAAGGGCAAAAAACAATAGGACCAGCTCATATATTTAAACCTTATCGAGCTCAATTCGGGAGAGTTATGAACTATAATCGAAAGTTTTTTTGTTTCGGGACCGCCAGAAGAATGCTTTAAACTTTAAACTGCTGAAGAACATTCAAATAATTAAAAAAAATAATGAAGATCAAACCGATCGGAAATAGCATAAACAGCATGGCATCAAAACTATCAATAATCAAAAATAATATCAGATACAATTCGATACATAACTATAATTAACAATCATCATTATATTCTTCTCAATGTTGGTATGATCAAAGCAAGCAATGGCGGCAACATTACCAACAACACCAAAGAAGACGCCATCATAATAGTTGCTGTAGGAATTCATGCAAATTACGATTTTGTGCAACTTGTGGAAAAGGGGGGAAGGGCACAAAAAATGCACAAAATTTTATGTATTGACGCGGATTGAAGTTATTTTTATTTTAATACTTTTTTTTTAGTGCGCATATAATTGAGTTGTTGTGAATCACAAGGTTGGGCTGAACTACAAAATATAGGTGCGTGCAGTTTGCTGATTTTGAGAACAAGGTGGTGGCAAAAGTGGGAAATTGCGAAAAATTATCATGATGCAAAAATATGAAGCATTGACAGCAGATAACAAGAGTATACGAGTTTTTTTTTTCATGGAACATATTTTTATTGACCAAGCAAATCAGGACACAAAAACTAAGTTGAACAGATATATAACTGTACTGCAGTGTCAAATTGGTAGATCAAAAAGTTAAAGCCCTTTTGAATTTTTCATAACAAAATTTCAAAACTTGTCAAGTTCACCCTTATACAAATTTGTACCCCAATCCATATCATAGGAATGAATACCTTGAATATAAAGCGATTGGTTTGTGGGAAGTATTTTGAAGTCGGCATGCAATACCCAAGGGGACCCCAACTACTCTGTTCACATGCACAGTAATCGGAAAACTGTACATAACAAAACTCGGTCCCGTTCCAGAAAAAGTACTGACGCACACAAAAACTGGGCAACCAAAGCGCATGAATTGTGTACAAAGCAAGCAGGAATGCCTTGAAAGAAAGGTCAATGAAAATAAAAGCGAATGGAATAACAAACCAAATTCAATCGAAGCCAGAGCAGGCGCTGTAAAAATAAAAATACAAGAATTGCAGCAAAGTTACCTATTCGGTACCAAAGGACTCGCCGAATAATGCAAGCAACAAGGATATCGCGAGACAAATAGCAGCAAGCGAGTAAACTGTTATTTGCAGCTGTCGGTCGTGGCTTGATGAACGAAGTCGCTGTTATGTCTGACTATCTGTCTGTCTGTTCATCCAATAACGCTTGCTTTTGCACTTCAGCAGTATTACGACAATAAGGACCTCATCAAGCCAATGACTGAGCGAAACCAAGTTAATTTTGTTTGTTTACCAATTCGTTGTTCGTTAGTTGCTGTCGTGTATTAAGGACGAATAACTGAGCAATAAACAATTTGTTCAGAACTGCTGAAAGAATGAATAGATGGAAGGATAGATGGAAGGATAGATAGATGGATGGATGTATGAATGGATGGATATATTGAAGTATGTTTTAAATGTAGCTAACTGCATGTCGCTGTATTAATTGTAGTTCGTGGCAATGTTGCTTTGAATTTTTCTCATGGTATTTCTTGAAAACTGAGACAATTTACTGGTTTAGAGGGTAACTTGTTGTTGAGCTAATCATATCTAGCAGACGAACGTGTGCCAAATTTTAATTGCAGCGTTTTAATCTATTAGTTACACGAACATACACCGAGAAAAAAAGCTTATGTTAAATTGAAAAAAAACCGAGTATAATTTATAAGATGGCTTTGGCAATTTTCAGCCTTCCAAGTATTTCATCAAAACGCCTAAGTTTTACATGTTAACTTAAACATTTATAATTTATACATTATTTAAAAAAGAAAAAATTTTATTTCAAAAATATAACTTTTTTCCGGGTTTTGGTTTTTTCTTTCTTTTCCTTTTTTTTTTTTTTTTGAAGCCGTCTCTCGTTCTGTGATTTGCTTTGTTTGACTGAAATCGGCAACTACACAAAATTTTTCTTTCTGGAGGTACAGTAAGTTCAAAAAGTCCATAGGATGATACATAGATGGCGTTACTAGATTTTTTTTCCATATGATTTTTTATTTAGTACCAACCTTCAAACGATACGTATAAAAAGTTGACCACAATCTGACAATTGATTCGTGAGTTATAGCATTTTGAGTGCAACTTGAAAAAAAAAAATGGAAAAAAGTGAATTTCGAGTTTTGATAAAGCATTGCCTTTTGATGAAAAAAAAAAAATACAGTGGAAACCAAACAATGGCTTGATAAACATTATCCGGACTTTGCTACATCAAGACAAATGGTAGAAAAGTGGATTGCTGAATTTAAACGTGGTCGTACCAGCACATATAATGGACGCCCAAATCAGACTGTTATTCCACAAAACATCAAAAAACATTCACAAATTGGTTATGAATGATCGCAAATTGAAGGTGCACGAGCTAGCTGACATTGTTGAAGATATCAGATGGTAGTGTTTTTACCATTTTACACGAGCATTTGGGTATGCAAAAGCTCTGTGCAAAGTGGGTGCCGCGTGAGCTTACAGTCGACCAAAAACACCAACGAATTGATGCTTCAGAGGAGTGTTTGGCGCTGTTAAACCACAATAAAATCGAAGTCTATCGTCGGCCTATTTTGATGAGAAAGAGAAATCGTACTATAAAAGTGGTATCGAAAAGTTGGAAAATCGCTTTACTCGTTGTATCGCTCTCGAAGGCAACTATGTTGAATAATATAATCGAATTTTATCACAATTTTGTTTTTTTTTTCTTACTTATCCTTCTGACTTATTGAATGACCTGGGTCTTTCTCGTCAAAATAGGACTCAGTTTCAGCGATTGATCATTGGACATCATTGGACTTGAATTTCTTACCAGCAAGCTTTCTCTTGAGATCTGAAAACAGGAAAAAGTCGCTGAGGGCTAAATCTGGAGAATACGGTGGGTGGGTAAGCAATTCGAAGCCCAATTCATTCAATTTTGCCATTGTTTTCATCGATTTGTGACACGATGCATTGCCTTGGTGAAACAACACAATTTTTTTCTTTTGCAAATGTGGCCGTTTCTTGGCGATTTCAGACTTCAATCGATCCAAAAGTGCACAGTAATATTCGATAACAGAGATATTCGATGAATATTATTCCTTTCGCATCCAAAAATACAGACGCCATCAGCTTACAAGCCGACGACTGTTGGGTCTTTGCTCGCTTTGGCTTCGGTTCGTCGACTGCTGTCCACTCTGCTGACTGTCTTTTGGATTCTGGTGTGTAATTGTAAAGCCATGTTTCATCCATTGTCACATATCGACGATAGAATTCGATTTTATTGCGGTTTAAAACCGCCAAACACTACTCTGAAGCATCAATTTGTTGTTGTTTTGGGTCGACTGTGAGCTCACGCGGCACCCACTTTGTACAGAGCTTTCGCATACCCAAAAAAATGTTCGTTAAAATGGTAAAAACACTACCATCTGATATCTTTACAATGTCGTTCATAACCAATTTGTGGATGTTTTTTAATGTTTTGTGGAATAACAGTGAGATTTGGGCGTCTACTGCGTTCTGCATCACTTGTGATAGTACGACCACGTTTAAATTCAGCAATCCACTTTGCTACCATTTGTCTCGATGGAGCAGAGTCCGGATAATGTTTATCAAGCCATTGTTTGATTCCACTGTAATTTTTTTTTTTTCATCAAAAAGCAATGCTTTATCAAAACTCGAAATTCACTTTTTTCCATTTTTTTTTTTTTCAATAACAATAGTTGCACACAAAATGCTATAACTCACGATCGTATAACTCCGTATCGTTTGAAGGTTGGTACTAAATAAAAATCATATGGAAAAACATCTAGTAACGCCATCTATGTGTCAGCCTAGAGACTTTTTGAACTTACTGTTGTATTAGTATTGCAAAAGCTTGTAAAGAGGCAATATACCATATTTACGAAATTTATTATATGAATTAACTGGAAAATTATGTACTATTACTTTCTATAATGATAATCAGTATGCACTGAAATTAGCCGTAAATAATGTTTTTCATAAACGAACCAAACATATTGATATTCAACATCATTTGTCAAGACTGTGTTAATAATACAATTGTTAAACTTCAATATTTGCAAACAGCTGAGATGCCCGCAGATCTCTTGACTAAAAGTCCTGAGTAAGGTTAAACATTATTATTTCCTAAAGAAATTGGGTTTAAAAAATATTTGTGATATATAAAGTTGCTTATTTTGAGTGGAGATGTTATAAATGCTGACATCTAGCGTTAAATAGTTACTTTATATTATACATATTTCTAAGTTTTTCTAAATTCACAGCCGTAGACACATAATAGCACAAAAATACATGTAGGGTGTTTCACATAAATTTAAATAAAATACAGAGGGGAAAAAAACAAAACGAAATGGCCATCTCAGCCCTTGAAAGGACTTTGCCCGAGCTTCTTATGATCAATTGTGTTGTGTGTGATGTGAAATGTTTGCACACAAATGTTCGAGAACTGGACCTACATGTTTTACGCCGAGTCCGAACGGCCTATGTTCTCAAGAAGCTTTTCATGGCAGTTTTTACTCTCTGAGGTTTGTCTGCAGAGAGGTGACGGCTGAACAGAAAAATTAATTCAATTGAAAAAATTTTCTGCGTCAGATGGAGGATTCGAACCTGGGTTCTCTGGCGTAAGAGTCACACACTCTACCCACTACGCCACGGCCGCCGCTATACATAGAGGAAAACAAGAATTTATTTCATGGTATTTGAGTTTAAGCATTAAAAACTTAAAATCAGTAGTAACTTTGTAACTACGAATTAAAAATTAGAAAATTAATGAAAAATCTGAAATTGCTCCTTAGCTGAGGTGGACGTATAAATAGCACAATTTGGTTTCTGAAAAAAAAAAGACAGTGATTTATTTTTATTTTACAATGAGCTTACGAATATGCTTACTAGTACTTGGTACTGTATCCCGAATTGTCCACAACAGCCCGACATCTTCGTCCTATACTCTCCACAAGCTTCCTGCCCCTATCCTTCGGAATAGAGTACCAAGACTTCTCAATTCCACTCCATAACTCATCATAATTTCGAAAATTTTGGTTGCTTATACTGAACTTCACATCATTCCATAAATTTTCTATGGGATTGAGGTCCGGGCTTTGAGTCGGCCTTTTTTCCTTTTTAGCCAATCAATCGCAACCTTTTGCATCATTATCGTGCATAAAAGTCCACCTAATAGGCATGTTCTCAAATGCAAATGGGTTCCATCTGGTCATTAAGAATATCTAAATACATATTTTTGTCCATTATTCCTGGTATACGAAAAATTGGTCCAACGCCATGCCAGGAAAAGCTCCCCAGGCCATTAAATTTCCTCATCCATGCTGTAATGATTTTTTGTATACTTCAGATTCAACTCTTGGCGTTTGGGGCTCCGAACAGAAGGTTTTCCCATCTGGTCCAACTTTATTGAATTTAGTTTCGTCAGTCCAGAGCACGTTCTTCCAAAATTGGTCTTCTTTATTCACATGGGCCCTTGCAAACTCTAAACGATCCTTTAAATTTTTTTAAAGGGAACGAACTATAAGTCTATCAGTAGAAGCGGTGGTTTTACGCGGTCTAGGATTGCGCGGCTTATTCTCGAAACTATTTGAACCATTTGATGTAACCAGCTTGAGTGCATTATAGACCATTTTTCGCGAAATTTTGAGAATAACCGCGATTTCAGATGGGATTTTGCCTTTTCGACTTAGTTCGTGAATTATAGACCCTTTTTTTCTCTGGAGTGCAATGTTTGCCAAGATCCATTTTATTTAGAATCGGCGAAATTAACTGAATAGAACTCTAAAATTTTTACAAACACCCGATTTTGTTAACTTTTATTCACCAACTTACATGTGTGCTATTTATATGACCACAGCAGATCGTACATGCCTATACAGAAAGAGATGGCCTGAGCAAATAAAAGTAAGTAACGGTACGTCTCTCTCGGAGTTTTAAACAACGTCACACTGGAGTCTTAAAAAATTATAACTACAGTTAATGAATGCATTATTAGGTTCAAACGAAACGTTTAAAAAATAAGTTGACATTTGCGCTATTTATGTGTTCATGGCTGTATATAAAATCTGTACATGAAATATTTTTTTAAAATTCTTGTTGCGATGGACATTTTGAAAGACGCTGACTCCAAAAATCGCATTTTTAAAATTTTTTGTCTGTCTGTCTGTTAGAGCATCACGCGAAAAAAAACTGGATGGATTTAAATGAAACTTGACATCTAGGTTCCTTGTACCCTCGGTCAATATATAGGCTACTTTTTGTTCAGTAAAACAGGTTGGACCCGGTAGGGGGCGCTGGCGGAACCCGATCCAGGCATTCATTTTTTTAGCTTATCTCCGAAACCGTTCATCCGATTTGCATGAAAATTTGTATATAAAGGTTCTCGCATGCGATGAGTTTGATGACTTATCTATTCTGTTCCATCTTGAACACCAGAGGGCGCTGTGGTACAAATATTTTAAAAAACTTCGAAAAACTTCTAAGCCGTGCATCCTATTTGCATGAAAATTGGAATATAGGGGTTTTCTGATACGTTGAGTGTTTTGGACTTATCTTTTTTGTGCTATCTTAAACACCAGAGGGCGCTAGTAGTACAAATATTTTAAAAAACGTCGAAAAACTCTTAAGTCACTTATCCGATTTGCTTGAAAGTTGGTATATAGAGGTTTTCAGAAACGGTGAGTTTCATGACTTATAAACTAGGTTCTATTTTGAACACCAGAGGGAGCTGTAGTACAAATATTTTAAAAAACGTCGAAAAAGTCCAAAACCGTTCATCCAATTTGCATGAAAATTTGTATGTAGAGGTTTTCGTCGGACACTCTGAGTTTTTTTGACTTATCTACTCTGTTCTACCTCGAACACCAGGGGGCGCTGTAGTACAAACATTTTGAAAAACCTTGAAAAAATCCTAAGCCGTAAATCCGAATTGCATAAAAATTGGAATATAGGGATTTTCTGATACGGTGAGTGTTCTGAACTTATCTTTTTTGTGCTATCTTGAACACCAGAGGCCGCTTTAGTACTAATCTTAGCAAATCGTGAAAAACTCCAAAACTGCTCATTCGATTTGGATGAAAATTTGTAAATAGCGATTTTGGAGAACGGCAAGGGTTTTGTTGCTATCTTTTTTGCTCTTTCTCGAAACTAGAGGGCACTGTTATACATTTTGTACGTGTGTATGTTATTAAACTGTTCATTAACGGCTGCACTGATTTTGATGAAATTTTTTTGTGTGTGTGTAAGTGGACCCCTGGATGGTTCAGATTCGCAGTTGGACCCGGTAGGTGGCGCTGTGATCGGATTCCACGAATTTTGTTATTATAGTTTATCTCCGAAACTATTCATCCGAATTTACATGGAAATTTGTATTTAGGGGTTTTCGGGTACGGCAGTTTTTATGACTTGATATATTTTGTTCTATATTGAACAACAGAGGGTACTGCAGTACAAATGTTTTAAAAATGTCGAAAAACTCCTAGCTGTACATTCGATTTAAATAAATATTTTTACATAGAAGTTTTCAGATACGGTGCGTATCTTGGCCTTTTTTTTCTGCGCTATCTTAAACACCAGATGGTGCTGTAGTACAAATCACTTAAGAAATCGTGTAACACTCAAAAACCGCTCATTCGATTTAGATAAAAATTTGTATATCGGATATATAGGATTTGATATCGAGTATGGAAATTGCTTTAGCGTTATTTTTTTATACAAATACCGCAAAAAACTCAAAACAACTCATACGATAAGTATGATTTTTATAAGTGGTTTTCGGGTGCGGTAGTGGTGGCCGTGGCATAGTGGGTAGAGTGTGTGACTCTTACGCCAGAGAACCCAGGTTCGAATCCTCCATCTGACACAGAAAATTTGTTCAATTGAATTAATTTTTCTGTTCGGCCGTCACCTCTCTGCAGACAATGGCAAACCTCAGAGAGTAAAAACTGCCATGAAAAGCTTCTTGAGAACATAACATAAAGCCGTTCGGAGTCGGCGTAGAACATGTGTAGGTCCAGTTCTCGATCATTTGTGTGCAAACATTTCACATCACACACAACACAATTGATTATAAGAAGCTCGGCCAAAGTTCTTTCAAGGGCTGAGATGGCCATTTTCGTTTTTTTCGGGTGCGGTGAGTCTTTTGGCGCTATGTATTTTGCTATATCTTGAACCCCAGAGGGCGCTGTACTACAAAATACAGTAAGGCGTAGCAAAGCGCGAAGGTTGATAAATATCTTCTTTTCTTCTTTATGTGCATTTATATAACACTTTCTTTTTTCGAAAATCAGGACAGCTTATGCCGAATTCTGTGGTATTTGAGTACGCACTAACACATGCGCCAGCCCGCTGCGTCGTACTTTGGCGTTATTTTGACATTTCATTTCTATTGTCAATGCTTATTTAATTTTTGTCCAGTTCCCTCGCGAATTGCCAAGAATTCGTTTTTGCTCTGATTTTTTTTCAAAAATGTGCATTCTATCGCAGACAATATAAAACTTGAAAATATATTTTTGCACGCACACACAAATCAAGATTTCCCTAACTTTTTCTCAAAATTTTCAGATATTGAAGCTACATTTTGTTCATTTCGCCGAAGTTACCGGTTTGAAAGATGCACACAAAATTCCTTCTAAAGTTTGTGAAAAGTTTTTTTCAAATTGACGAATGAAATCGAAAATTATTTATATCAACTCCCGAGTTAAGCAGGGTATTCAGCTAAAAAATAAATAAAAATTGACTTCCTAACTCTATGCCGCAGAATCAGTGTTGCCCGGTGTAATTGTATTTCTTGATATTATCACTTATTTTATGTACCAGCAGGATTCCATATTAATTTGGAAAGCGGTAGAGTATAAAAAATAATTTTTTATGTGAAAACTTTTTGCAGGGTAAACTTATCATTTTAATTACAAATAGATTTTATTCTTTTCACATTGTCAGCATCAT
Source organism: Coremacera marginata (assembly GCA_914767935.1). Taxonomy (NCBI): domain Eukaryota; kingdom Metazoa; phylum Arthropoda; class Insecta; order Diptera; family Sciomyzidae; genus Coremacera; species Coremacera marginata. The sequence goes on along the minus strand of OU612043.1, from coordinate 9,862,234 downwards.
AATACGAGCATTTTTATCAAATTTGTTCATATAACAGAATAATATTGTTCATATTGTTGTTAAATTGTTCATATAATTCATAGAAAAGTTTCCGAAATAAATGAAAGGGAATTTTTAATAGAAAAAGAAAAACTTCTCAATCTGTGATGTGAATCAAATGGCTCATGAATTTTTATGTCCTTCGGTCTTTCAAAGGACTACAATAAATAGTTAATTTGAAACGTATGGCCAATAGCAGAAACTGTTTCAAGGAAATCGGTTAGTCGTCGATATTATTATTTTGAAATTTATACTACAAAACATACGAAGAAAAACATGCATGAACAAACTTAAATAAACCACTCAAGACGGAAAAACGAACCCGCCAATGAATAATACTTGGAAATTTTAGAGATCAATATATGAATGTGGCATTAGCTAAGCTATAAATAACCGTGAGAGTTATGAATATAGGCATCGATGTATAGCAAAAAAAATAAAAAAAAAAACATATCAACAAAGGGCAACAAACAACGACGATAGTCATGCAGTCAGTCAGTCAGTCAGTTATGCATTTAGTTACCTAGTTGGTACCAGTTTTGATTTTAAGTTTTTTTTTTAATGCTGAGCAAAACACACAACTTTTGCATTACTGTAACAGAGAAGAGAGAGATAGAGAAGAGGAAGCCAATGAAGAATTTATCAACAATAACAACAACGACGACGGTAAAGCAACGCCAAGGGCCAAGTTAGGAAAAAAGAATTCTCCTATTTACATTTTTTTTTTTTTTCTTAATTCTTCAAAGGTTTTTGCCTTTGTTTGGTTGATCGAAGAGTTCTTGGAATTTAGATCATGAATTTTAAGTCTCACCAGCCAAAGTAAGGTAAATTAAAGAAAAGGACAACAGACGACAGGAGACGATGTCGACGTCGTCGTCAAAGAGGCGATAAGGATGCGCAAGTATAAAACATGAGAGCAGTTTGAAGGATGAAATCTATTGAGCCGAAATAATATAAGCAATAACATTGGCTTGAAGATCAGCCGAAAGCGGACAGGAAGAAGTTTTTAAGTTATTATGGGCGAAAAAAAAAAAAACAAAAAGTTTCTACTGTTGTTTTTTGGATTATGTGAAAATATCGACGCGCCGCAGGATGTCATCAAAAGATTAGAAAGAGTAGAAGTATTGATGTTTTTTTCATTTTGATATGAAATGAACAATTCTTAAAAAAAAGACAAAAAAAAAAAAAAAAATAGGCGTTTCTAGAAAACTAATCTAGTCTAGTGTCTGTTTTACGTGTTTTGCTCTGCTTTTGTAGGACAATAGCTGTGAAGGATCATTAAGCTAATTCAGAGACAGTGTGAATGAAATCTCAGAAGAAAAGAGGTAAAATAAGGTCGTGAAAGGTATCAATTTCGCAGAGAATGAAAATTCATTCTGAACTATTTTAAAGGAAATTGAATTAAAACCCCCAGAAGTTGTGAAAGGAAAAAACATAAGAGAGTTGTAGGAAAAAAATGATGAAGTACAGAATAATAAACGAACAGTAAACGAACTTCGTTTATCGTGCTTGGAAATGATTTTTGCAAACGTTTCAACAGTTACGAAAAACGGAAAAAGTTGCGGAAATCTGGTTATTTAGTTGCAGGAAATGAATTTCATTTGTTATAAGCGAAGAATTTGTTTGTTGCATTTCTATTTCTATCCAATATATATTTCAATTCAATTCAATTCAATTCAATTCAATTCAATTTCTAATAAAATCAAACAAAAAACAAATTTGTGTCAGCTGGGGACTTGAACCTAGACTGTTTCGCATACAAATCAAGCACCTTAACCACTATGCCATGGCCACCACAGAAATCTGGCGGAAAGTTTACGTTTTTGTCGGGCTTCTGTCGAGCTTCTGTCCATGACAAATGTTTAACTTTTGCCATAAACGAAAAACATTTGTGTAACTTTACTTCAATACAATTGAACTCCAAGCAGCAGCACTAGGCGAATATTAGCCGCGCAGTAAACTAGACATCGACGAGTCCGGGTTCGAATTCCAATGATTGAAGTAAGATGTGTTAGAAAAAATCCAATAAAAAGCAATTTTTTTAGTAAAGCAAATTGCGTTGCTATTTTTGTTTTTATTTTTTCGATATTTTTCGCTATTTTTTTGTTAGTTACAACTGAATATTCGTTTTCAGCTACTACAGCTCGCAAACGAAGTATAATTGGCTAATTTTTCAGTTGCGCTAAACGAAAAATTTCTCTGCGTGTAGAATAGGTGTAAATTAAATAATTAACTTATAACTTTTAAGCACAGAAGCTGGACACAAAAATCATGTTAAGCATAAGATATAAAATCGGCTAAGCTAGACTTAAGCTAGATATACATTTTTAAAGCTTAGCGAGCGAAGAAGCTTCCATTATGCAACTGTTTTGAAGAATGTTTCAATGAGCAGATATCAGCAATGGTTTGGCCGATTTTAAAAATTTTTTCTCTGCACAGTTCTACGCTTCTAAAATTAGGTCGTGACGAAGCGCATTCTTGAATTAATTTTACTTATTGATCAATTTTTTCTCAAATCAAATTCTCATAGGTTCCAATGCAAATAATTATTTTGTCAACTTCAATATGTGTTGCAACATGCACATTGTTTTAATATGTTTTTTTTATGGTTTTCTTTGTGGGTAGTTAATAAAATTTTGTAAATTTACAAAATTGGTTAATTCCTAAACGATGTTTTTCCATATTGTATCCTAGGGTTTAAATTTACACTATTGCAGATAATAGATAATATTTCTATATATAATGCATCGGGGATTGGTCGAATAAGATCACAGTGAGTCCCTTTTTGTCCCCATTGGACAAAGGATGCTACCGCTCGGAGCCCTCATACGTGAGCATGCTCCTTACATAAGCATCCTTTGTCACCCCAAGCATATCCTTGTCGGTCAGCTGACCAATCTCGGCTTCGCCAATAAATGAACGTCCCAGAATGGTCAATATTATGCTTGCCATTCGCACTGTCCTCGGTCAGAGTCATCTTCCTGAGATGGTGACCACTTCACGGCCGCCTTCGATTGACCGCCTTCGAACAGCTTCTTCCCACCTTGTACGGTGTTCCGAGTCCGTCCATTTCTTAATAAGGCCTGCCACCATGTTGTCGCCTATAGCGATACGTGGTTCTTGTCCACAGAACTCTTCTGCTGATCCTTCTCTCGCTAAAGAATCAGCATTTTCATTTTATTCTATGCCAGAATGTCCTCTCACCCACATAAGTGTGAGCTCATTTGTTTGAGCGCACCTATTGAGTTTGGTAAGACACTCTATGGCCAACCTGGAAGTGACGCCTGTACGCTGCATGCACCTAATCACCGACTGATTGTCAAGGGCAATGACAATTTTCTTGCCATTGACCCGGTCATCTATCAGGTACTTCATCTACTCAGTACACAGGATAGGCTCAACTCTTCTGAGTAAACGCCTGCCCCGGCTCTGACATTCATCAGAGAGCCGTCTTTAAATATACTGATATCGTTACTAGCGATTTCTTCACAGACGACTCCATCAGTTATAAGAGTTTTTTATAACATTTTTCTGTTATCCTTACTCTCTGCCTTCCGCCCATAGGCATACCCGTCTCCCTGACATCTCAAGAATGCGCGCAAGTACAATATCAAGAATGCGCATATGATCACGTAAGGCCGTTGATCCATGCCACGTAGCATTTCGCAACATCCTGAGGGCTGTCAGCGCCGCCGTTTCTTTATTTCTAAATCCAAAGGCAGCATACCTAACAGAACCTCCATTGCGCTTGTTGGAGTGGTGCGTATTGCACCTGTTATTCCAACACATGCCAGCCGTTGGACTCTATCCAGTCTCTTCTTAATGGTTTTCTGGCTGACTTTTGTCCACCAAATCACCGAAGCATACGTGATCACAGGTCTAAACATCATAGTGTAGACCCATTTCATAGACTCTGGGTTTAACCCCCATTTGAGACCCCAAACGCGTCTACACTGAAACAGAATCCTATTTTCAATATGCTCGTTCCAGTTCAGTTTGCTATCAATGGTTGCCCCTTAATATTTAACTTTCGTGGACATGTTCATTTCAGCTCCAAAAAGTCTGAGTGGTTCTCTCCTCAGACCTGCCCTCTTTCTAGTAAAGAGAATATTGTCCGATTTTCATGCGTTTACGGTAAGGCCTTGTTTTCGACACCACTCCTCTACCATTCGGATTGCTCCCTTCATGATGTCTGAGATGGTGTCAATGAACTTACCACAGACCACCAACGCAATGTCATCTGCATACCCCATCGTGTGCATGCCCGATTGTCTAACAGTCTAACCAGTAGTGAGTTCACAGTTATGTTCCACAGGCCAATGACTCTGCCATTCTGCATGTTGACCGCCCTGTGCTTGAGCATATTATCTACCGAATTTACTATCATTGGGTTTACATCGCGCTCTGTCAGGGGTCCTTTTTTCCGGGTTTCGGAAAAAAACAACTTTCACCAGACCCTCGGAACGTAACCAGTCGCTAAGCAAGTAACGAAAATACCGCACAGCAACATAGCCGGAAATATACCGTCCATCCCTGATGTTTTGTACGGAGCAAATGAGCGTATAGCACTCCTCACACCGTCCATCCACCGACCAAGAAAATGAGTAATACCGCAGGATCGAAAAACGAAAGTAAGAGCGTCTAGTGCAACAGCGAAAAAATCAAATTGAATGCTTCGCTTGAAGTCGAGGAAGATCTTAAAAAACATTATCAAATTATAGACTTTCTTCTAGTTTTTTCTACTGTAGCAACTTTAGTGAAGTGTAAAGCATGTGGTAGCTCAGAGGCATTTGAATCTTAGCTTCAAAATAAAAGTTACGTGTGAAAAGTGCAAAATTCCAAACTATTTAAAAAATATGCCTTAGATAACGTGGATGATAGTGATGTACTGTATGGACCCGGCATCAATGATGACATGTATGTACGTATTTAATAAGAAAATAAAGTTTTTTTCAAGATATTTTAATTTTTTCAGTCTACAAGACTCGATTTTCTCAAACATGTAATTTTTAAAGCCGGTGACCAGCCTACAGAAAAAACTACTGAACCGATCGTTTTGAAGTTTTGTACACATATTCTACATGTAAATAGCTCTCTAGTTACGTTGAGTTTTTTTTTAATTTTTTAATTACTAACAATTTGACAATAACAAATAGGTTGATTTTTTCGTCAAAAATCGTAATTTTAGCTTCAAAATGGTGCCAAAAATTTAAAAATTAAAAAAAAAAAACTCGACGATACTGGAGAGATAAAAGTAAGAAACTAAAGAAAGCATAATGATTTTTTGTTTTCAGATGATCCAGTAATGCTGTAGGCTCTGGTCACCGCACAAAAACTTTTTTTCGAGGCGCCTCTATTTTTGAACAAACATTTTTTAAATATTCTTCAAATGTTGTACTATTATATAATAATATGCAAAATAAACCTCGGCCGAAATCCGGACACGGGTTGTTACGTAAGTAAGTAAGTATGTAAAATAATCCTACAGTAATAAGCTAGTTTTTTAGACGAAACAAGTCCTTCCGAGCGCCATCACCATAGCATTGACGGATTTGGTAGTCGAGGCATCCCTAGTTTCGATCATCGGCCAATTGCTTCCCAGCAGGGCAGTTAGCTCGGAACTAGGAGGCTGCTCGGCTCGCAGGTACGTCAACAGAGGTACCCCTCAGGGAGAGGCCTCTCTCCACTCTTATGGGTCGTAACGATCAACCAGATGCTACGACGCATGGAAGAGGATGGTCACTAGGTGAAAGCGTACGCGGACGACGTCTCTATCGTCATAAGTGGTAAATTCCCGCAAACACTCTGTAACATCATGGAGTCAGTGCTTTGGTCCCTATCCAGCTGGGCTGGATACTGCGGACTCAGATTAAGCCCGGCAAAGACGGAACTGGTTATCTTTACCAGGAGATACAAAACCCCTATGCTAACACCCCCGAAACTGAACAAAGTCAGGCTTAACTTCAGCAACAGCGCAAAGTTTTTGGGAGTGATCCTACACAGTATTCTCTATGGAGTGAGAATACTGAGGAACGCATCAAGAAGGCAAACATAGCGCTCTTCGCTTGCAAGAAATCAATAGGCAAGAATAGATTTTCTCCCATCATAGTCCGCTGGATTTACACTGCTATCGTCAGGCCACTCGTAAGTCTTCCGTACTAAATAAGCTTCTCAAAGTACAAAGAAGTGCAGAACTATGTATAACAGGTGCCTTGCGGTCTACTCCTATGGATGCGTTAAATGTCATCCTACACTTACCTCCCTTAGACCTAATTGCCATCGAAGGTGCTACTATCACAGCTCTGAGGCTAAGGGAGTCTGGATCCTGGTTCGGAGATGGTAACTTCAATGTTCTTTCAACACAGACTATCGCACACCACAGGTAATCTTTAATAAAATATATAATGTCCTCATTCCTTCACGCCAGTAATGGGAAAGCAGGCCTCACTATATGGAGGGGGCCATAAACATATTTACTGACGGCTCTAAACTCGAAGGGCGAGTAGGTGGGGGAGTCTTTTCCCCGGACAGGGGGATTTAGTCCTCCTTCCGACTGCCCGATCACTGCAGCGTCTACCAAGCGGAGGCCCTAGCCATCAAGGAAGCAGCACCTCAACCAGCTCAGCACCTCAGGAAGGGCTATATATATTTTTTCGGACAGTCAAGCGACGCTAAAAGCATTATGCTCCTATACCAAAAACTCTAAATCTCTTGCTGCATGCCGCAAATCTCTCAACGAGGTGACTGAACAATTCAGGATCTACCTTGTATGGGTGCCTGGGCACCGAAACATAGAAGGCAATTGTAAAGCTGACGAACTGGCTAGAAGGGGTACGACCGCCGATATCCTTCCAGAAAAGGATGGGGTAGGCATACCCTTGGCCACCTTTAAACTCCAGTGCAGGCGAAACACGCTGCCCCAGTCCAATGAGCGGTGGTATAACCTTGTCACCTGTGCCACAGCCAGACTTACCTGGCCTTCCTACGACAGCAATCACACCTCCTCTCTACTGGGACTCGGAAGACCGAATCTCTCTGTTCTGGTAGAGGTACTCACCGGACACTGCTTGATAGGAGCTCACGCTCTTCGTCTAGGCTGTGAAGCCAACGATTTCTGCAGAAGCTGCAGAGATGATGAGGAGGAGGATACCGTATAACACTTTCTCTGCCACTGCCCCGCTCTAAGTAGAAGGAGACTAAATACCCTCAGTCGACCCCTCTTTCACTCTCTTGCTTCAATCTCAAAGATAGATCCAAAGAAAATCGACAGATTCATTAAGTCCACGGGATGGTTCAACGGAGACAGGACTCTTATAACACCAAGTTAAAGGAGATTATATGGTATCACAACGGGCCTATATTGGCCTAAGTGCACGAGACGGGCAGCTGTCTCAACCATACTAACCTAACCTAACCTAGACAAATCTTACACTCCCCTTAAAGCAAATCTTTAGTTAAAAATTCTAATACAAGTTCTAATAAAAATTCCGTCGTACTATAAATTTATGCTAAAAGGAGTTTTAAAATATTTTTCAATATTTGTAATAATAATTGCAATCCAGGTGTCAACAAAATTTTCCATTACAACAATTACCATAATCCTGCAACAACAACATAAATAATACCAAATAAAGGCATATAATTGCAGATATTTAACTACGCTGTTAGAAACGAAACAGATGTTCTTCTTGCAGATGTCCTGATTGAAGATAAAAGATCGTTAATTCAAATTTATGAAAAAAAAAAAACAAAATCTGGAACAGCACCTACATAGCTTTTTTCACCTAATTCTGCCTTAAGCTACAATGAGCACGACGACGTGCTCTGAGTGTCGTTGTAAAAAGCACCCTTAAAAAAGAATAGAAAAAAAAAACCTCCAAAGAAAATCGAATCGAATTTCTTTGAACAATAGCAACAATTGTCGGCTGTTGCAAAGGAAGTCAAAAGTAAAATGGTAACAGAAATTGTTGCGCACATACATATGGTACGTGACGATGCAAATGTGTGCCGCAGTATATGTTTGTCAGTGTGTCTGCTTATGTAACTTAAGCGAATGCATTGCAGCTTAAAGGTTGACGTTAATTGCTGTAGCGCATATTGTGCTGTTGAGGTTTTTATCAGGGGGTGCCAGCCAAGCTGCATGGGGCAGGCAAATCTATTCATTGACATATTTATTGACAAAAAAAAAAAAAAGTAGCTTTTCTTCAACTCCGAATGTAATTCGAAATAAAAGTTGTTCGAAATAAAAAAAATTCGGGGGAAAAACGCTCGAATTAACTTCTCTAAAACGATTACCTTGGAATTTGAGTTGTATATAAAAGGCAAAGAAGGTTAATAATGGCATCTCTTATATTACTGAAACGATTGTGTATACTTTTTCAGTTTTAAAATACAGGGTGTCCCGCAATTGAGTGCAACTATTTACGGAGGTGAAAGGGGGGCCGGGGGGTCTATTTTCACATTCTTAGGAGCTACAGGGTTAATTAATATTTCACGACCTTGATTCACGTTATTGTTTCTAGCACAAAAACTAAGTTACAGAAAACTTTTTTTGATAACTCATTGCAAAGGCAATAAAATTATATTTTCAACGGTATATCAACAAACAGTACCGACATAACCGTTACCAAGCTGTGCTTGTTCAAAGAGGAAATCAATCGGTGTAAGCTACCAAATTGCAACTTTGAGTGCAAATTTCTCAGAATTTCGCGAAATAAATTAAATTTTTTCTTATAATCACTTTTGTAATTTATTTCATTTTCTTTTCAATGACACCAAAAACATAAATTTATCTTAAAAAAAAAAAAGTTGGCTGTACTAAAAAAATTATACCTATTAGAAAATAATGGTAAACAATGACATTGCAATTACTGCTGCAGTAGATAATATCGTTATTTTCTAATAAGTATAATATTTTTAATACAGCCAACTTTTTTGTTTTTTAAGATACTTATTATTGGTTATTGGTGTCATTGAAAAGAAAATTGAATAAGTTACACAGTTGATTATAAAAAAAAATTCATTTATTACGCGAAATTCTGAGAAATTTGCATTCAAAGTTAAAATTTGGTAGTTTCAACCCAGGCCCGTGGCCAGGATTTACCCAAGGGGGGGTTTTCATAAAAAAATATCGATATTTTCTGATATCGATGAATAAAAGGAATTTAGTATAAAACTTACTTTTATTTATTTTTATATGTTTGTATTAAGTCTTCTCTTTTGTTTTTACCAATTCTGACAATACATCATCCTCTGATGTATTGCCCCATAGAACTTCTAGAAATTTATTTCAAATATCAATTGCACTTCTTCACCTATCACCACACTTTCCTAATATTTGCACCAGCATACGCTGCTGAATTCTGATTTAATTTATTCCTATGGTTGCGTAGCAGAGCAAGGTAAAATTCTTACATATTGTTTAATTAAAAATTTTGATCGTTCCTCGTTTTCGGATGTCATCAAAATCAAGTTGAACGATGACAAAAGCCAGTTGTGCTTTGTAAATAGTACTTTCATGTTTTAAAGTGTTGCACTAAGGAAAGGTACGTAGGGTGCCTTTTATATTTCGGGATTTGGCAACCCTGGTGTTGCAATCTGTCAACTGAAAGCTCTATCGCAAAATTTGACATTTGTTGGCTTATACGTACTCAGAACGTTTTGACATACGAGCGCTATTTGTGTTGTTTATAGTAACTTAAAAGATTCATCTCGGTCTAAAAATGGAATTTAATCGTGAACATTTTCGTGCGATTATTTTTTACAACTTTCGACGTGAATTAACACAGCAACAGTGCATGGATGAACTTAATTCAATTTTTGGCGATGAAGCTCCATCAAGGACCAGTGTTTATCGATGGTATGGTGAATTCAATCGTGGTCGTAGTTCACTCCAAGACGAATTTCGTGAAGGTCGTCCGAAATCAGCTGTTGTTCCGAAAACCATTGATGCTGTGCGCGAACTGATATTGCAAGATCGTCATGTTACCTATCGTGAGATTGAGGCAACCTTAGGCATAAGTGGGACCAGCATACATTCAATATTGCATAAACATTTGACTGTCAAAAAAATTTGTTCGCGTTGGATCCCACACAATTTGTCAATCGCTCAAAAAAAGGCTCGTGTCGATTGGTCGAAGGAAATGCTCAAAAAATACGATCGCGGTGCTTCGAAACACGTCTATGACATCATGACAGGTGATGAATCGTGGATTTACGCGTATGAGCCCGAAAGTAAACAGCAGTCGACTGTATGGGTGTTTCAAGATGAGCCAAATCCAACAAAAGTTGTTCGCGCACGAAGCACTTCCAAGCAAATGGTCGCCTGTTTTTTCGGAAAATATGGACATGTCGCAACCGTAACACTAGAACAACGCAGAACAGTCAACTCTGAGTGGTACACAACCATTTGTTTGCCAGGTGTCTTCCAAGAAATCAGGAAAACCAACCGCCGAAGACGGATCACTCTTCACCACGACAATGCGAGCTCTCACACATCGGCTCAAACAACTGCATTTTTGAGCACCCAAAACATCGATTTGATGGGTCATCCGCCGTATAGTCCTGACTTGGCACCGAATGACTTCTTTTTATTCCCAACCGTGAAGAATAAACTGCGTGGACAACGATTTTCGACGCCCGAAGAAGCGGTTGCGGCATTCAGAATGCATGTTTTGGAGATACCTCAATCAGAGTGGCAAAAGTGCTTCGACAATTGGTTCAAACGCATGCAAAAGTGTATAGATCTTAATGGAGAATATTTTGAAAAACAATAAAGTGATTTTCGATGATTAATATTTGTTTTTGTTCTCTAATCCCGAAATATAAAATATAAACAGTAATTTTGCAAAAGTTTTCCACAGCATTAGAAATGTGACCTACAATGCAATTCCTTTGAAACGATATTTCCGTAAGTGTCTTATTATAGTATTCTAACAATTTACCTACAAGCTGCTATCGGGCTAAAATTCTGTATAAAGCAATGTTGAACTATAAGCCACTTGTTAACTACTATAAAAATTACCACGATAAGAAGACTAACATTTTCTTATACTTAAATTCGTAACCAATTCCTAAACTTTAACGTTAAAGTGAAGTGAAAAAAACTTTTCACAATCGTTTTCATCTGACGTCTTCACTTTTTCACTTCATTACGCACAAAAACGCGATTCTTGTTCGTCTAATGGAAAGTAGTTGCTGAATAGCATATAAGAGGTGCTGAATGCCTATTAAACAAAGCTTTTATGAAAAAATGTAAACAATGTATAAGAAAGAAGGAAACTTTTGCAAAAATGACTTCATCATTAATTTCATTTCATTTGCGCAGAAGATATTGGAAATAAATAAATATGAACAAGATAAGTTTTGCGACAGCATAAAACAGCAAAAAGTAGTAAAGCAAATAGTATTTACTTGTTATTGGCCATATCAACATTTTCCTCTAAATAGTTGATAAGATACTGTTTCTGCGTACTGGTTGTCCTTTTTCCCTAAGCTGCTTTTCTTTTTACATTATTTAATTTTAATTTAAAGTCATTTTCTGTCCATAACGTGCGTTTGCTACAGGCGTTAACTTTCTTTCCATTTCAGCGAAAAATGAACAGCTGTTGCCCTTTTAGCACACAACGGGAATCGCATTTTCCGTGTAAAGGTGAAAGCATATTTCACATGACGATAACGCAAAACTAGAATTGACCCCCAGATCACTTAGCAAAATTCTTAATTAAATTGACTTTTTCGACAACAATCAAAAGGTTTGGAAATTTTATTTTCAAAAATTTTTGCTATCCCAATTTAATTTGTCAGTTTGTTGAGATCACGCGTCAGTGCTCAAAAAAAACGCAAAACTTACAATATGCTCCGTTTTTCAATTTGGAGTAAGCTAACTAATGCCAACGGTTCAACCAAGACTGCTTAAATCGTAGATTACGCGAACCACTGACAGGAAAATTAAAAGTTGTGGGGGGGGACGGGTGGGGGGAGGGGATTTTAAATGTTTTGAAAACTTGAAATGAAATAAAATTGGAAATATCGGTTGCTTGCACCTCTATGTACTGCCGAAGTCGAAAGCAGTTCCGATGTATCAAACGAAATTTCTGTTTCTGGAACAACTTCTACAATTATACACACAAAACGCACATTAAAAGTGAAATATTTTTAATAACACTACTTACACGACCGCTTTTAACATTACTGTCAATACTACCACCTCCGCCAACTGCCGGTTCCAAAGGCAGTTCTGGACACTTTTCAGGCTCTAAAGATTCTTGAACGCTTTCTACAATGCAAACGGAATACACTATTACATTATTATGATTAAGCTAAAATCGTAACCAGTAAATAATTATAATACATAATGGACACCGCACACATTGACCACTACACCATTCTGGCAGCGCTGCACTCGGTTGGTACATCAGCAAAGTAGTTCTAATGTTGCTTCGACTTCGGCGGTGGCATCTTCTTTTTATAATTACTCGTATTTAATTTTGTAACATTGGATCAAACTATTAAAGAATATCAAGAAGTCGCCATAATATGGACGGAAATTGATAAAAGAAAAAAATTCCTTAAAAACAAAGATTTACTTCCTCCTTTCTAGACTTTTTTAATAGCGGTTTCTGCAGCTAATTAAGTGGAATTGTTTTAGTATTTTGGCACAATAAAATTATCAATAGAATAACACTAACACAAGTGGATTAAATTTTAGAAAACCACAATTAAGATAATTGTAAAAGTTAAATATTTTCCTCACTTTCATTTAATACTTTCCAACGCAATAGATTCTTAAATCGCAGGTGATGGACAAGGCTCAATCGAATGTATCGAACTTTGTTCGATATCTTAAGCGTGTTTCTGTTGCTGTTTATACTGTTACTGAAAAGAAACGTAGGCGCATTATGTATGCGCATATAAAAAATGTCATATTAATAATTATATTTTATTTTTTTATACTTTCTGGATTCTAGGGGGAGGGGGGGGGTTGAACACCCAAAATCCCCCCTTGTCTACGGGCCTGTTTCAACCGATTGATTTCATCTTTGAACGAGCACGACATGGTAACGGTTATGTCGGTGCTGTTTGTTGATATACCGTTGAAAAGGTGATTTTATTGTCTTTGCAATGAGATATCAGAAAAAGCTTTCCGTAACTTGGTTTTTGTGCTAGGAACAATAACGTGAATCAAGGTCTTGAAATATTAATTAACCCTGTAGTTCCTAAGAATGAAAAAATAGAACCCCCCCTCCCATATGATTTTTTTTCTCAGCTCAACGTAACCTTTCACCTCCGTAAGTAATTGCACTCAGTTGCGGGACACCCTGTATATAACTTACATATATAACATAAATTCATTATGATGTAAATTGATGGATTTTATTAATAGTATCATCATTATTAAACACGTGAACATCGAAGTGTGAATGATTTACGAATCGTGAAAACATCGCATCAATGCACAAAAACAAAATATTCAGACGGAACCTCCTAATGATTAAGAACTTTCCTTCAATAGCATTATTTTTCGATATAAGTAGATATTAGTTGTGTCCAACATTAATATAATTGCCTTAGCTAAAAAACTAACGTCTACATTAATATGCTTGTGACAAAATAGAATTGTGTCTTTCTACCCAATAAAAATATATTTGCATCAGTGTTAAACTCAAAAAGAACAGAGCTCTGCAAATTTAAAACAAACAGAACTCTTTTCTTTTATGTGTTTCGCCTAGACATACATATATCTGTTGCTTTTGCACTTGCACGAAAAATAGCGGAAACCGTGTTGCTTTATGCGCTTGCTTTTAACAGTTGCCAAGTCTTGGCGTCATTTTAAGTTTCAAGCAGCCGCGCTAAACGTGTTGAAAAGTTTAGCTCTTGTGAAAAGTGTTTCTGAAAATGTTTGTTTAAATTTAAAATGTTTGTGTTTTCAAATTTATAAAATAAAAAACAAAATAAAAGAAAAATAAGGCGGTTCAGCAGTAAAAATAGGTGAGTTTTGAAGCAACTTTGCTGATAAATATAGTATATGTGAATCCAACCATATTATGTTTCCACCAACTAGAAAATGTGTGCTTATAAAAATTATTTAATGTCGGATAAACACAATATGGTTACTTCTCAACATATTTAAATCCGAGAAAAACTTATTTACTGTTTTCTAAATATATTTTGTTTGCTTCAAACCAACAATTACTTCTAAGCAAACATATTGTTATCACAATGAAAAACTTTTGGCATTTCTTTTGCTAAAATATGTTTCCAAGTAAATATAGTGTAATCATCGGTAAATATATTATGTTGTTCTTAGTTATCGTTTTGAAAATAATTGCTTGACTGCAATTAAATTATGTATTCTCCAATTAATATATATTTGTCCGTGAATATTTAATGTTATTCTTGATGTTTATTAATGTTTATTATATTTCCAAGCAAACAAATAGTAATAGACTAAAAGTGTTCTCAGTCCATTTATAATTACAATATATTTATACGAAAACATATTTTCTTTAAAACAAATTATATTGTTTTTAAATTCAAACAGCAAGTGCGAAGGTACAATTAAATAATGTTAAGATGCAAATATATATATAAAGAAAAATTGCATTAATCAATCATATTATAAGTGGAACCAATTATGATTACTTGTTCCAAGAAACATGCAGAAACTACAAATTATGTTTCTGAAGGCCTATTATTTTTCAGCGTGTGGTTGTACCACATCTAGTCGTTCACAGTGTTCTACCAGAAACTAAATACAATTTAACTACTACTTTCAAAATTTATTTTAAGCGCAATCCTTTATCTGTATGATGAATCAATTAAAAATTTCCACAAATTTTTCATATTTTTGCAGTGAAACTTTTGTAGCCGCGTATACAACAATACGGTGAGCTAGATGGAGGGCAAAAACTAATGTTACGAAATGGTTCTTATGAAAACAACAGCACAGCAATTCGCCGTACTAGTTGTATAAAAACGAAAAAATTTATATTTAAGACATTTCTTATATTTTTGCTTCCACTGAGGATTAAACACAGTAAATATAAATATGAGGATCGAGCCAGGGGTACTACTTAAGTCATCAAATTAAAATAAAAAATGCTCTTGATATAATCAACTGTGTCACGAAAGTAAAAAAAAAAACTGCGATCTGATTCTGTACGTGAATATTGAAGTTTTCAGTAACTGTACATAAACAAAAGGGACAAGTGATATTTCCCATGATATCGCCATGTTGAAAATACTAGTTGGCTTTATGAAAACAAAAACAGTTCTTGAACTACTACTGGTATGAAGGCAGACTGCTTTTTAACCATTTGGTTGCACTGTAGGAGGAAATGTTAATAAAATAAATTAGCAATCTTCCCAGAAATTCCATTTTTGAGTAACAGTTTCACTTCTACCGTGCGTGGCGGCCGGCCACACACATCTTTTTTGTTGAATAGAATTATTTTATGAATTTTTCAGAGCTTTACAAGCAATGCATACGCAAGAATGATAGAGTACAAAGATGCCGTCGATAGGGGGTACATAAAATTTTATTTCCGTCACAATATCAACGAAAATTTGCTATGCTGCCAATTTTCATATGATTTCGACACAGAATTGTAAACATTGCAAACATTTTAGTTTGTTCAAACATTTTAGAGAAGAAGATACATTTATTTTGTACTCCTTTCGAAACATACTATATATATTTTGGTTAGTTATCAGCAGCTGAGTTTAAAATAATTTCCATTAGAAAACAGCTTCAGTGGACAACATAGTTGAAGTTGGATTCTATTGAAATGTTTATGTATACTTCAATTTCTATTTCCATTCATTTACCTGTCAATTGAAAGGACAAACAAATAATATTTTTAAGATTTTGAATAATGAAACAAATTTTGTTAATTCAATATTTTTGTGTATTTTCGTTTTCGTTTGTGTGCGTTTTCTAGAATTTCTTGGTTTAACTTTCTATAATTACACTTAGCTAATGTTCTTACAATTAGCGACTGCACACTTCATATTATAAATTTTAATTCTTAAACTCGCAAATCTACTTAAAAACTAGTAAGGATGGAGCTTCGGCAGGGTACCGAAGCTAAAATACCCCCCCCTCCCGCGGCCATATTGAAGTATATTCGAAGTCTTTAGTCACGACATACATGATGATATGATTCAGTTTTATATATTAACGAAAGTTTTATATCCATCCATATCCATCCATATAACCATCCATATATCATAGGGATGGTTCATTTTATATATCAAAGCTAATGTACAAAATTTTAAGACATTTCATTAATTTTTGTTGATTTTTAAGAGATTTTACGTTTAAAATAAAGCCAATTTGTATGGGAAGTGGGCGTGGTTTTCATCCGATTTTGCCATATGTCATAGTGATGGTCTATATTATATATCAAAGCCTATATGCAAAATTTCAAGACATTTCTTTAATTTGAGCAGATTTTTAAGAGATTTTACTTTTAAAATAAAGCCAATTTGTATGGGAGGTAGGCGTGGTTTCCATCCGATAACAAATTTTATAGCCAGGATTAAGACCGAAGATCAAAGCTTACATGCCAAATTTCAAGACATTTCTTCAATTTTTGTGGATTTTAAAGATATTTTACGGTTAATATCAAGTAACTTTGTATGGGAGGTAGGCGTGGTTTTCATCCCATTTGGCCCATTCTCGAACTTGATCTTCCTTTTTTAAAAATAAACTTATAATTTGAATTTCATCGCGATAGCTTTAAAATTGCGGCTGTAATCGTGTCGACAGACGAACAGACAGACGGACACACGGAAATCGACTCAGGAGATGATGGTGATCAAAAGTATATATATTTTTCTATACCTGCCACTCCTCCTTCTTGGCGTTACAAACGGAATGACAAAGTTAATATAGCCCTTACGCAGTACGCGTTGGGATACAAAAAAACACACTTTTTTAATAAAACACTACCGATTGCAATACGTTTCTCAAAGGAATAAAATATTGTGACGAACTCAACTGAACAGCTGATTGTCAAACTTTATAAGCAAAAGTAACGGACCTGCGCAAAGCGTAATCTGTTATTCTATCATTCTTGATGCATACGTATATAAATGCTTGTGCCGCTAAGAAGCTTTCAGTCTGCTGGCAGACTCCAATCAGTTGGGGTGGCGTCGCTTTGTCCGCCTGATGCCTGAGAAAATAAGACGTTGCAATACGAAAAAGTGATACATAATAGTTCATTATATTAGTTTATATTTGGTATTTAAAAAACGCAGTGCTACTACATATAAACCATTATATAAATCAAGAATCGTTTTACGAATACATATTGTTCCGTAACTGCATGTGTTGCTGTTATTAATACGTATGTATGAAATATTGTTTTTGTTAATCTTCAGTAAGATTAATACAGTAAATAATAGTTTCCATTAGAAACTTCATTTCTTTTTAAAATATCATATTACATTTGAATTACATATATATAATTAATTTTACATATCTAATATATACAAAACTCGTGTCGCAATGTTTGTGGCCGAACTCCGCCTAAACGGCTCGACCGATTTAATGAATTTTTTTTGTATATTTTGTAAGTATGAGAATAGGTTGTAAAGTACTTTTTACTCATCTATGCAAAGCGGGCGTGGCTCCGCCTATACAAGCCAAATTTTTGATATCGAATAGCTATGGAAGTAAAAGTCACAGAACATTAAAACTCAGAATGGCATTACCACTTGGTGATGTCTTTCTAATAGAAGACTTGGAAGGGCATTGGACAAGGGCGTGTGGCTTCGCCCATATGAGCCAAACTTTTGATATTGAATTGCTATGGAAGTAAAAGTCACAGAAAACTGAAACTCATAACGAAGTTATCACTTGGTGATGTTGTTCTTATAGGAAACTTGGACGGATATTGGTCAAGGGGGTGTGGCTCCGTCTATATAAGCAAAATTTTTGATATCGAATAGCTATGGAAGTAGAAGTCACAGCATATTGAAGTTCAACATGGAGTTACCTCTTGGTGATGTCCTTTTAATGAAAAAACTTGGAAGGGCATTGGACAAGGGGGTGTGGCTCCTTCCATACTTGCCAAATTTTTGATACCGAATAGCTTTGGAATTAAAAATCACAGAACATTGAAACTCAGAATGGAGTTTCTCACTATTTGGTGATGTCTTGCTACCAGGAAACTGGGACGGGGATTGGACAGTGAGCGTGGTGTCAAATAAAGGGTAAAATAAAAGTTGTTTGTTTTAGGTGTAGCAACGCGGGCTGGGTAAATTAATAAAAATAAAAAATAAATTTAAAAAAACTTCTTTATACATATCTGACCTTATAAGTCTTAAGTTTGTTTTTTTTTTTTTAATGGAAGGTCCACAAAAAATGGAAATTGTAGCACTTTAGTACACTCACCTTTTTAGAAATCATTAAAATTGTACATGTTTTGGTAGTGATGTTTTGAAAAACAGTCACTGTTTATACACATGTGGACACTTATTAAATTACCATCAAACAAACAGACAAGCAACAATAGTTGGAAATAATTTTATAAAGGCCTGGTCTCAGATCAACTATCAGAAAAATTTTGACCTCAGATTCGAAATCAGCGTGTCGAAGAAGTATATATATTGCTTTCTGGGTCTGAGATTTGAAAAATTGTATTACCTTGCTTAAACATTTCATAAAATCAGGTTTTGCTTACAATGACCATTTTAATTTTGAATTTTTTTTTTTTTTTTTTTTTTGGCATGAGGCATGCGTTTTGCACATTTCCCACACATGTTTGTTTTGTCCCACAGTGCAATTAGCTACACTTAAGGGTGTCTCAAAGCATTGTAACAAAGCGCGCCCCTACTGGACTCAACTGAACAGATAAAAATAAAAAAGAAAAAACAAAAAAATATGTACTGAAGTACATCAAATCAATTGACATGTGCCACAAATGTCGATATCGGCAAGCAACGAACAATAGGCTACACTTGAAGAAAAAACAATCTAAGCTTTAAGAATATGCATTCTTTATATTAATATATCAATTTCGAAGATTCTGTTGATCCATTTATTTGTTGTAAATATTTCAAACCAACAAAAAAGACATTTTATTGTATTTTTGTTTTCAACGAAATTTACGTTTTTTTTTTGCACTGTTACCCATGTTTATTTAAAGTGTACAGCGTGAATAACAGCTGCAAGACTGCAAACTATATTAATGCGAATTAATGAAGAGTGGCAAAGAGGGTGAATAAATGAACTACGAATGCCCCCCTGAAAAATACAAAAAGCCAGTGAAAATACGAGAGAGCGAGAGTAAAAGGAGTTCGAAGAGAAGTATGAAAGTGCAATACTAAGCTATGGAAAAAAAAGAAACTTCACTATTATTAAAAACTAAAATAAACTAAACCCTAATATAGTTTCGACACTAAAATGGGTATGTTGTTGTAAAAGTAGTAATTACAACAATTGACTAAAATGCACGCCCACATACAGTGAATCAAAAAAGTTTAGGCACATACTTTCCAGCTCTTAAGTAATGAATCAAGTAAAATGTTCTACATATATATTTCTTGAATAAAAAAGTAGTAAGAAAGTATTTTTGACAGCACACAAAAATAAAATAATTTTATTTGAATGAATGAAATGGTACGATCAGGAGTGTCGCATCGCGTCAGCAGTAAAAAACGCTGCAGTCAGCTGCAACGCGAGCCGTGCGAGAAAACTACCGCGGAAAGAGGAAGGAAGAGAGGCGCCTTTTCAGACGCAAGAAAAGAGAGCAGGAAAAGCGTGAGCGTGAGGAACTAGAAGTATACCAGGGCAAGAAGGATGCACGAAAATTCTATCAAAAGGTTAAGCGTCTAACCTGTCTAAACCAAAGTTTCTGACGGCCTGTCAGCTGAATTGTTTAAAACCGGCGGCGATGAATTGATAAGGCGCATGCATCAGCTCATCAGCAAAATATGGCTAGCAGAAAGCATACCCGACGATTGGAACCTCAGCGTACTGTGCCCTATACTAACTCCGCCAGGGGAGGGTCTTCGGACGCAAACCTACCTGTCCCAAGCCAGGTTAAGGAGGAGGGTTGGTTATGGGATACGTCCCATATCGTAAAAAGTTTAGAGCCAACCAAGAGCTCGGGGTGGCGCCCATCTTGGTAGCAGGTCATATTCGATATGTCGTTATGAAACAAGCCTGCGAAGGTATAGCAATGGACCTAAAAACTTGCTAGCAAGGGGATAGTCATACTCGTCAAAGAGGACGACCCTATCTATCCATGGTAAGGAGACATATGAGAGTTGTAAAATTGGGTGAAAGAATTGAGGTGTATAGAATGAATGCACATTAGACCGGTTCAAAATTATATGGCAAAATTAAACATCTTATTTTCTTAGGTGCGCGTCAACTTTCTAAAAGTTCAACCCTAAATGAACACAGAAATACCTTCAGACCAAAAAAATTTGACCTCCTGACCTTTGCAGAAATCGCTTAAAGGTAATTTTGAAAATATGCAGGACCTGAACCACCTTATAAAATATGCTGCCCAAACCAAAACCAATATTAAATTTATTTTAATGGCATATTTTAAGGAATATTTTGGACTTATTTTAGTTTTTTTTTTATTTTTAAAAAACCGTTCTAATTATTTTTTGTGAATTTTTGATCCAAAAATTTTTTACACAAAATTTTGTTTTCATTTTTTATCATCAAATTTTTTTCTTATTTTGTTCCACCGATATTTTTTTTATATTTTTGTATTTTTGGGCAAAGATTTAGCTTTACTTCAGTATATCACATTTTTTTTTGGCGATCAGAAGTATTTAAGAAATGTAAAAACTTTATATATAATTGTTTTTCCAATATTTATTTTTTAAAAATATTGATTTTTTTAATATCTGTTAAAGTTTTCCTGTGATTATCTATCACTTGCAGCAAATATTGTTTTTGCTCCTCATTTGCTGTGATTGAATTGTTGAATTCGGTCATCAAAGCCACAGCTCTCTCTGCAGAGTCGTTAACTACTTTTAGCTGTGTGACTATTTTTAGAGCACTTAAATAGGCTGAGTTATTACGCCACTCTGCAGGGTCATTTTGTAAAAACTCATAAGAAATTTTTAGTTTTTTGAAAAAAAGTAAAGTATTCTGTGTGACAAAGTCCTCTAAATTGGCACTCGAATAATTATTTATGGGTAAAGCCTTCCTCAAATGAGTATTGGTTCCTGGTCTGGTTATTGCCTCTGCCATTTTTTTGTGGGTGTTTGTTGTCAACGTATTATCAAAGAATGCAAAACCAACCAGCTCTTCTCCAAGGTACTACAAACTACATGTTGCTCAAACTTTTTTAGCGCAACTTCTGCTGTATGCGGACTAACACGTTTGTAGCTTTATAAAAAAAATTTATTCAAGAAAAAAGTTTAACCAAAAGGAAGTTAATTTGATTATCTTTCTAAGCTCTTGTTTTCGCCATTTTAACAAAAAAAAATTTCAGAACCGTTATATTTAATTGAATGTTTTTGAAACCGATCGTTTCCAATAATATTCTAAAATGAATTTTTTTTTATTTTGAGACAATAGTCATGAAACACGAAAAACACGGCCGCCTTTACGTTTTTGCATCCCGAACTCCAAAGCCCGAGCACGCACAAACTCTTATTTTTAAGCACTTGCACGCAAAAGCACGCCGTGTCGCACAAAAATCACGGTACGAACAAACCTCTATTTTACATATACAAATCGAAATAATTATAATATAATATTATATATAAAAGGGAAATTCACTGACCACCTTCAGCAAGTTTTTTGCGACCGCTCTCTTGCTCTCTCCTTCACAAGATGGCGGCGTTAGTTTCACTGACACATTTCAAGTTCGCTGTTTTTTCTTTGTCATTTTCTTTTGTTCTTGCTTATGACAGTATTACCAGCCACAATATTTCATTCTTTTTTAAATTCCGAACATAAAAAATACCTACTTCCATACTTCTAAACTTATTCTGGCAATGCCGCTCAAAAACATTCGGAAAGAAAATTAAAATTAAGTTAATCAAGTCAAAGAGCATGCAGCAACTTTTCGTTACTCTCACGAAGAGAGTGTGGAGACATAGAGCGCAAAAACTCCATATAAAAAAAAACTGACAAAACATGCTGAAGGTGGTCAGTGAATTCCCCTAAACTGAAGGGTTTTTTAAATGCTTTCAAATAATTGTATTTTGGCATTTTGCGAATTTTTTTTTTTAGGGCGATTTTTTGTGTTTTTAAAGTTTTTTCGAGTTATGGGCCCCCAAAATTCAAAATATATTATACCGTAGAAAAGCTAAATCTTTGCCCAAAAATACAAAAATATAAAAAAAATATCGGTGGAACAAAATAAGAAAAAAATTTGATGATAAAAAATGAAAACAAAATTTTTTGTAAAAAATTTTTGGATCAAAAATTCACAAAAAATAATTAGAACGGTTTTTCAAAAATAAAAAAAAAAACTAAAATAAGTCCAAAATATTCCTTAAAATATGCCATTAAAATAAATTTAATATTGCTTTTGGTTTGGGCAGCATATTTTATAAGGTGGTTCAGGTTCTGTATATTTTCAAAATTACCTTTAAGCGATTTCTGCAAAGGTCAGGAGGTCAAATTTTTTTGGTCTGAAGGTATTTCTGTGTTCATGTAGGGTTGAACATTTAGAAAGTTGACGCGCACCAAAGTATTTTAACAGTTTTGCAAAATGAACCGGTCTAATGCACATATATTCGATGTATTGCTTGTTGTGTAAACAGAGGTAATAGGCTATTCTTCCATGGTAAGTGAATATAAATTTCATGCCAGGATTGGAGTTGCCGGTCATGCATAATTAAGTGCTCTAATTGGACACGGCCAAATACAAAAACTCTGATGAGTTTTTTGTCTCCTTGCTGGGATGTTGTGGAGCTTCTTTGGCGGTACCGAGTTGCCCAGGTGACTATCATTAAAAGCAGGCTTGTTTCATAACGAAATATCGAATATGACCTGCTACCAAGATGGGCGCCACCCCGAGCTCTTGGTTGGCTCTAAACTTTTTACGGTATGGGACGTATCCCATAACCAACCCTCCTCCTTAACCTGGCTTGGGACAGGTAGGTTTGCGTGCGAAGACCCTCCCCTGGCGGAGTTAGTATAGGGCACAGTACGCTGAGGTTCCAATCGTCGGGCATGCTTTCTTCTAGCCATATTTTGCTGATGAGCTGATGCATGCGCCTTATCAATTCATCGCCGCCGGTTTTAAACAATTCAGCTGACAGGCCGTCAGCTTCCAGGCCGAGTACTTCCACTCCGTCATCGTTGATTGGTGGCACTGAACTGTGCTCTCCATGGGCGGCATTGGTGGAATCGTCGCCAGTAAGTAAATTGGAGAAGTGCCGTCTCCACAATCTCAGCACACACTGTGTATCCGTATTCAGATCTCCAATGCGCCGAGGAACTCTTCCATAAAAACCAGCTCTATGTTGAGTAGAGTATTGCGATCGAAGTTTTTATTGAAACTTTGCTGCATTTCATTGCATAATTTTACAGCCGAAATCTTAGGTGTTAATATCTTAATATCTTTGGGCGTCCAGATCTACTTTCACGCTCTAATTTTCCCGTATTCATGTAATATTTTATAATATTTCGACCACTTGTATAGGGCCTCTGCACTATATCACTTAATTTCGCGATAAGATTTTTGCTGCACATGAGTGTTTATAATAACTTTTCGAACATCTACCGAAATTTCTGTACGACTACTGCTCATTTTGCTCATTCAATCACATCAAGATCAACACTAACTTAAATCAATTGACAATTGTATGGCTGCGCAATAATTATGTGCAGAAAACGGAATAGATCAAAGAGAACTTATAGATTACCGTTATATTTGCAAAAACAATGTATACTCATACAGCCTGTGCCTAAACTTTTTTCGTATGCATTTTTTTCTTCTTACGCTTATATTTCAAGTAGTGTATATAGTAAAGGAATTTTCATCTAATGATACTAACTGCATCAAAAAGTTGACCAAATTAGTTGTTTTTAAGTATTAAAGCAAAGTTCTTCTCAGAAAAATTGACTGTGCATAAACTTTTTTGATTCACTGTACATATTTATGTATACTCAGTACTGTTGCATATTAATGGCAAAGCAGATTTAAGAGGATTTTAACGTTCAACTTCATAATAATCTGTTGAGAAAATATGTTGCGCATGCGCAGCAGCAGCAAACAGCAGATGTCATCAATATAGAGAGAAGTGGGAAAAGGGAAAGGTTGACGCTTGCAAAACTAGCTGGGGTGTAAATTTAGGTGATGCTCAACATGTAAAAAAGGGTCCCTTAAATGCATTTGCAATGCGAAGTGAAATATGTGGAAATGGGTACCAAACGAATTGGAACTTTTCTATTTTTTGTTTTTGTCAGTACCTACGTTAGAAGAATTCGAACATTTTATGCTCCGTTTGGAATTTGGAAAATTTTCTGGTAACATTGCCGCACCAGATAGTGGTTAAAACACTGTAATTGTGAAATGTTGTTATATTTGTTTTCAGGAGTTTTTTTTTTTAAGCCTTTCCTCTAATTACATGCGTGAGATTATAATCAGAGCAAGGCAAAAAATTAAGTTGGACAGGACACAGCTGAAATTGTTTGAGTTTTTTATTTTTTTCCTTTTTTGTGTGAAGACGAAGGTTCACTGTGAAAACAATAAAAAAGGTGAAAGCATTTAGTTCAGGCTACATGAAAAAACAAAAAAGTTGAATAGCTGAACAAATTGGCAGGCTGAGCGAGCAATGATGTAAATCTAAGTGGACAGACGCACGCGTGTTTTGACAAAAGGGAAAATCTTTTTCCGTTGGCTAGATATGGAAAATGAAATATTCAAAATTGAATATGTGTGAATTTCCATTGCATTAACGTCTCATGTAAACGTTACAAACATTTTTTTTTCTATGCTCAAATTAAAAGGATCAAGCATGAGTTTGACCGCATGGAAAAACAATTTAAACTTTATCTCAACTGGTTCTATAAAGATTAAATTTTACGGTTCATAGCTATTTTGAAATACTTTTTGTTTATACAATGTTTGACATGTTAGCTGATGTCAACCCTTTCGCTGCCTTTGACCACGAACTAAACGATGATCCTTTTGATAACGTTTTCTATGAGTATTGTTGGTATTAGCATTTTTATTTTGTCATTTATAAGCCAACTCTTGTTTAACGGTTAAAATTTGAAGTGACTCACGTGCGAAGATCGAGGAACAAACTAATTTTGTAGACATTTAAAATTTTATTTAAATATTTCGCTGCAAGGAAAATATATAACAAAGATTTATCATATTTTGTATTATGATTGTTATTTAATGTTTTCACATAATTTATATAATTTTTTCAGATAATTATATTAGTTTTTTCAGTATACTTACATTAAAATAAATCAGCATAAAATCTGAAAAGATAAAATAAATATGTAATATTAAAAAGTGTTTTAGTGGAAACGAATAAATATAAATATGTTTGAATAAGAAGAACTTTTTTATAAATTCATTTAGAATTTTATTTAAAGTGGGTCTCTTTAGTTTCTCAGGCGGAAAAAATGAGAATCTCGATTGATGTGGCTAATTTTTTTATATGTTCGTAATTGTTAGGACAAGATTTGTATAAAAAAAAAATCAAGCAAGGCACGGGGAGGGGGGAAGGGCGTGAATTATATGTGGCAAATCCTCGAAATTCGGTGTTCGACTTAAATTTTAAAGTCCACGGCCTTTCTACTGGTCGTGGAACTTTTTCAGCTGTCCTAATTTACGGTATAGCTTTCGAACTATAAGCTATTATTTTAAACAAAATTTTAGTTTTCATATGAATACTTTGTTTTGGTTTCGACCGAATATTACAAAAAGGACCGAATGTCGATATTGGCCAAAAATTCCGTTTCAGTAGGACCCTATCTATAATCATATTATAACTATACCACAAACATGGTATAACCACACATGAACCATACCAAAACCATGCAAGGACCATACCACAACCATACCAAATCCAACCAAACCATACCATAACGACCCCATAACCATACCACAACCATACCATAACCATACCAAAACAAACCAAACCATACCATAACGACCCCATAACCATACCACAACCATACCATAACCATATCATTACTATACCATAACCGTTCCATAACCATACCAAAACCATACCATAACCAAACCATACCATAACCATATCATAGCCATGCCACAACCATACACCACACCATAACAATACCATAACCATTACATAACCATACCATAACCACACCATAACCACACCATATCACAACCATACCGTATAATAACCATACCATAACCATACCACAACCACATTCTAACCATACCAAAACCAACCAAATCACACCATAACGACCCCATATAACTATATAACAACCATACCATAACCATATCATTACCATGTCAAAATCATACCATAACCACAACATAACCATACCATAACCATACAATAACCATACCATAGCCATATCATAGCCATATGATAGCCATACCATAACCATAACATAAGCATACCATAACCATACACCATGCCATAACCACCATATCATTATCATACCATAACCATAAAATAAGCATATCATAACCATATGATAGCCATACCATAACAATAACATAAGCATACCATAACCATACCATAACCATACACCATGCCATAACCATATCATTACCATACTATAACCACACCATAACCATACCAAAACCATACCATAACCATAAAATAAGCATATCATAACCATATGATAGCCATACCATAGCCATACGCCATACCATAACCATAACTTAAGTATACCATAACCATACTAAAATCATACCGTAACCATACACCATACCATACCATAACCACACCATAACCATATCATAACCATACCATAACCACACCATACCATAACCATACACCATACCATAACCACACCATAACCATACCATAACCACACATTAACCAACCATAGCCATAACATCACCATATCATAACCGTATGATAGCCGTACCATAACCATACACTATACCATAACCATAACAATACACCATACCATAACCATAACATAAACATACCAAAACCATACCATAATCATACCACAACCATACCATAACCATACCAAAACCATACCAAAACTATACCATAACCACACCATAACCATACCATAACCATACCATAACCATACCACAACCATACCACAACCATACCACAACCATACTATAACAATACTTCTCGAGGCGTTCGCTTCACTAGACGTGGTCCTACTAAACTTTGGAACTCAGATTTATCGGTGCAGGTGGTCAATTGGTCCATAAGTCCATAATCGACCTGACCTAGAGAAGGTCTAAGTAGCGTGCTAAGTAGACAAGCAGAGTGGCATGTAAGCGACGTTTACACGCACAGCGATCACCAAGCTATTATTTAAAGGTTGAATACACAACTCCGTAGTCGAGCAAGCATCCGAAATTACAGCAGAACTTCTTACAGAACCGCAATGTTAGACGAAAACGTTTCTAAAATTATGATAGCCGATATACACTTCCACGGTTCACCGGCCGACATAACAAAGCAGGCCTTAAACCATGAAAAAAGAGCTTGCGACGCGGCGATGATACAGAGACGACCTAGCAAGCGAAACCACAACCCGGTCTATTGATGCACAACAGAAATTGTTGAAGCCCGCAGTCAAAGCAAGGAGAAGGTACTACCACGCCAGAGGCATGAATAGCTTCGACGAACTCCGTGATCGCTGCCGAATGCGCAAGAAGATGCTGAAAAAAGCCATCAGCAAGAGTCTGCTCGACACAATAGGGAAGATCTTCGAGCTAGTAATATGCAATCGGAGAACTTTAAACACAACATTTTGGATTCAAAAAATTTCACTCAACGACTGATGCTATCAAGTTGGTCACGAGCATCGCACAGAAAGCAAGTGAGGGTACAAGCTGGAGGAAGGGAGCAAAATTAGTACTGCCTTGTGGCAACGCTCGATTTACGAAATGCTTTCAACTCGGCTAACTAGAGCCAAATCAGACATTTTGGAGTGCCACCATACCTCACGAAGATCATAGTAAATTATTTCAGCGAAAGAGTTCTTTGCTATGAAACAGAAGAAGGAACGATGAGTTGCAATGCCTCCGGTGGAGTCCGCCAGGGGTCGGTTCTGGGTCCTCTGCTGTGAAACGTCATTTACGAGGGTGTTCTTAGGCTTACCGTACCAACAGGCGTTGATAAAATCCGAAGATCTAGCGGTTGTGGGTACATCAAAACAGCTGGAAGAGTGTTCGAGGTCCTCGTAAGTGTTACTATCGGCACAATCCATGATTGGCTGAGGTCAGTGGGTCTTAGTCTGTCAGAGCACAAGTCTGAGGCTGTGCTCATTAGTAGCCGAAAGAAATTAGAAACCACCAATACTTGCGGAACTGTGATAGAATCGAAGCCGTTCATTAAATATCTCGGTGTAAGGATTGACTCTCGACTGTTATTCAAGCAGAATCTGCAATATACACACAAAAAAGCAACCGAAGCACGTATTGCGCTATCGAGAATAATGCCGAAAGCAAGAGGCCCCAAACAAGCACGCAGGACACTGCTGCTCAACGTAGTGTGGTCCATCATTATGTACGGCTCGACCGTATGGGCCACAGCGATGAAGACGAAGTCTTATGGGCGTGGCGTTGTGTCGGTCTACAGACTCGGCGTACTTAAACTGGTGCGTCTTTAGAACAGTCTCCGAAGACGCAGCACTAGTTCTAGCAAGCTCGATACCTATCGCCTTTCTCGTAGGCGTAACGCTGTTTGAAGCTTATAGCGAAAGTTCAACAGTTCGCAAAAGACTTGCACGGGAGAGAAGATTGCTAAAGTGGCCAGAACCGCTGGGATAATTCAGTTAAGGGTCGCCGGACTCATCAGGTCATCCATAGCATTACCGATTCGTATGGTACGAAGGGTGCCTTTTATATTTCGGGATTAGAGAACAAAAACAAATATTAATCATCGAAAATCACTTTATTGTTTTTCAAAATATTCTCCATTAAGATCTATACACTTTTGCATGCGTTTGAACCAATTGTCGAAGCACTTTTGCCACTCTGATTGAGGTATCTCCAAAACATGCATTCTGAATGCCGCAACCGCTTCTTCGCTCGTCGAAAATCGTTGTCCACGCAGTTTATTCTTCACGGTTGGGAATAAAAAGAAGTCATTCGGTGCCAAGTCAGGACTATACGGCGGATGACCCATCAAATCGATGTTTTGGGTGCTCAAAAATGCAGTTGTTTGAGCCGATGTGTGAGAGCTCGCATTGTCGTGGTGAAGAGTGATCCGTCTTCGGCGGTTGGTTTTCCTGATTTCTTGGAAGACAACTGGCAAACAAATGGTTGTGTACCACTCAGAGTTGACTGTTCTGCGTTGTTCTAGTGTTACGGTTGCGACATGTCCATATTTTCCGAAAAAACAGGCGACCATTTGCTTGGAAGTGCTTCGTGCGCGAACAACTTTTGTTGGTTTTGGCTCATCTTGAAACACCCATACAGTCGACTGCTGTTTACTTTCGGGCTCATACGCGTAAATCCACGATTCATCACCTGTCACGATGTCATAGACGTGTTTCGAAGCACCGCGATCGTATTTTTTGAGCATTTCCTTCGACCAATCGACACGAGCCTTTTTTTGAGCGATTGACAAATTGTGTGGGATCCAACGCGAACAAATTTTTTTGACAGTCAAATGTTTATGCAATATTGAATGTATGCTGGTCCCACTTATGCCTAAGGTTGCCTCAATCTCACGATAGGTAACATGACGATCTTGCAATATCAGTTCGCGCACAGCATCAATGGTTTTCGGAACAACAGCTGATTTCGGACGACCTTCACGAAATTCGTCTTGGAGTGAACTACGACCACGATTGAATTCACCATACCATCGATAAACACTGGTCCTTGATGGAGCTTCATCGCCAAAAATTGAATTAAGTTCATCCATGCACTGTTGCTGTGTTAATTTACGTCGAAAGTTGTAAAAAATATTCGCACGAAAATGTTCACGATTTAATTCCATTTTTAGACCGAGATGAATCTTTTAAGTTACTATAAACAACACAAATAGCGCTCGTATGTCAAAAAGTTCTGAGTACGTATAAGCCAACAAATGTCAAACTTTGCGATAAAGCTTTCAGTTGACAGATTGCAACACCAGGGTTGCCAAATCCCGAAATATAAAAGGCACCCTACGTAGAACCCGCGACTTCGTGAACTTCTACATTACGCAGATTTTAGGCGGGCACGCTTGCTTCGGGGCATATCTGCACAAATAGAAGCACGCAGCAGAATATAAACACAAGTCCAATAGTTTCCAGTTTAATGCTGTTCCCATGCTCTGTGAAGTCATGCTTTACGACGGTTCCAAGGGGCTTATACAAGGACGAAGATTCAATGCGGAGGCTAGGTTTAGTGCGTCAGAATCGAACACTCACACCTGCACGGTGGCGCCTTTTAAAGGTTCCCCCTTCGCGAATAATAATAATTCTGCTACTGGACTGAAAAGCTTTATGCTGACTGCGAACGGCTTTATGTTTTCAAGAGATTTTACATGGCAGCTTTTACTCTCTGAGGTTTACCATTGTCTGCATAGAGGTGATGGCCGAATAGAAATTTAAATTCAATTGAAAAAACATTATGTGTCAATCTTAATTTCTAAACATAATCAGGCCTCCATATTTCAGATCAGATTTCAATACTGAAATTAAAATATAATTCAGGTTTACTTTTTACAGACCTACATTTTTATATGACTTTTTGGCAGACCTGAAAGTAAACAAAAAAATCACTCCTCCTTTATTTCAGGCCAGATTTCATATCCGAATTTCAATTAAAAATTGATATTCAGATAGTCAGAAAAAAAAAAAATTGTATGAAAAAATCAGCGCAGTTTTAAAGGAATGGTCAGGCCTCGGTCATCTCTGTCAGTATTGCATTCCAGCCTGATCAGGCAGCAATACATTTTGTGCTGGGGACTGGTTTGAACGAATAATTTTATATAGTTATTTAATCACAATTCAAGGAAAAAAAAAAACCAAGAACTACAACTAATCACGCGATCAAGCTTATCGATTTATCGACATTATTTCTAGTTAATTTTACCCTCATGCACAGGATAGAGTTTAAGGAACCCATAAACAGCAAAATCCGCAAAATAACTGGTTTTATATGCAACATTGTTGTGTGAAAAATATATGTAATAAAAGGGAACAAATAAATATCATCATATAAACAAAAAAAATTGAAAAAAACAGATAAAAGAACAACAACAACAAAAATGCTGGCGCAACTGATCTAAGACAATTTGCCGTAGCCCTAAACGTAAGAATAATAATAAAATAAGAAAAACCAGGCACAGACAAAGCGACAGACAAACAAATCCAACACACAGACTAACTTTGTGTGCAGACTGAATATAGTTAGAATCGCAGAAATTGTTGCTTTGGAGCTGCATGGTGACTGAAATGAAATTCTTAATCTTACGAGGCCTGTAAATATTCCTGTGAGAAATAAAAAAAAAGGAAGTTTAGCTTAGACAAGTATTTGAGCTGGTTTTGGGCATACGAAGAAGATACAAAGTGGAGAAAATAAAGCATACAAATTAAAACAAACATTCATCCATCCATTGCTATGTAGAGATAAAAACTAAATATAAACCTGCCGAATTCCTTGGATGAAGCAACAACAAGTGTTGATACATACACCAAAAGTAAACTATCTGTACAAAGTAGATAGATGTTTATTGGATTGGATTATTTAGTGTGAAAATGTGTAAAGGTGTATTAGGTGTAGTTAAAGCAAATATTTATGTATATAATGTTAAGAGTGCGAGATATAAACTTTTATTTTAATAAGATAAGAAATTTTATTTTTAAAAGATGTGTATACAGGGTGTCCCCCAATCGAGTGCATCTATTTACGGAGCTGAAAGGTTGTCAAGCTGAGCAAAAAATCGTATGGAACGGGGAGGGGGGGGGGGGGGGTTATATTTTCACATTCTTAGGAGCTACAGGGTTAATTAATATTTCACGACTTTGATTCACGTTATTGTTTCTAGCAGAAAAACTAACTTGCATATTTTATATATTTTTTTATATATTGAACTTATTTTGATAGCTCATTTCAAAGGCAATGAAATCAACTTTCCAACGGTATATCAACAAACCCCACCAACTTAACCGTTACCGAGCTGTGATCGTGTGAAGATGAAATCAATCGGTTAAAACTACCAAATTTCAACTTTGAGTGCAAATTTCTCAGAATTTCGCGTAATAAATTCAATTTTTTTTTCAGGATAAATTTTGTAATTTATTCAATTTTCTTTTCAATGACACCAAAAACATAAACATATCAAAAAAAATAAAAAAGTTGGCTGTACTAAAAATATTATACTTATTAGAAAACAATGATATTATCTGCAGCATAAATAATTGTAATGCCATTATTTATCATTATTTTCTAATAAGTATAATTTTTTTAGTACAGCCAACTTTTTTTTAAAAATTGAAAATTGAATAAATTACAAAATTTGACCAAAAAAAAAATTTCATTTATTACGCAAAATTCTGAGAAATTTGCACTCAAAATTGAAATTTGGTAGTTTCAACCGATTGGATTCATGTTCACATGAGCACAACTCGGTGGTAACGGTTAAGTTGGTGGGGTTTGTTGATATGCCGTTAGAAAGGTGTTTTTTTATTGCCTTTAAAATGCTATCAAAATAAGTTTTATGTAAGTTAGTTTTTCTGGTAGAAACAATAACGTCAATCAAAGTCGTGAACTATTAATTAACCCTGTAGCTCCTAAGAATGTGAAAATAGACCCTCCCCCTCCCACACGATTTTTTGCTCAGCTCGACATAACCTTTCAGCTCCGTAACTAGTTGCACTCAATTGCGGGACACCCTGTGTAACAACGCTCATGTGCAAAGTTTCAAAACATTTCTTTAATTTTTGTGGATTTTTGGTTTACGTGGTTTACATACGATTTTGCTAAATATCATAGTGATGGTCTATATTATACATCAAAGTTTTTCAAAGTTTCAAAGTTTTTTCAGATTTTTAAGAGATTTTACTTTTAAAATAAAGCCAATTTGTATGGGAGGTAGGCGTGGTTTCCATTCGATTTTTACGATTCATCCGGAAGATTTCATAACCAGGATTAAGTTCCAAGAGCAAAGCTTACTTGCGAAATTTCAAGGCATTTCTTTAATTTTTGTGGATTTTAAAGACATTTTACGGTTAATATAAAGTCACTTTGTATGGGAGCTAGGCGTGCTTTTCATTCGATTTGACCCATTTTCGAACTTGATCTTCCTTTTTTAAAAATAAACTTATATTTTTTCAATTTCATCGCGCGATAGCTTTAAAATTGCGGCTGTAATCGTGTCGACAGACGGTCAGACAGACAGACGGACACACGGAAATCTACTCAGGAGAAGATGCTGATCAAAAATATATATATTTTTCTATACCTGCCACGCCTCCTTCTTGGCGTTACAAACGGAATGACAAAGTTAATATAACCCTTACGCAGTACGCGTTGGGGTATACAAAAAATGTACGCTCCGGCCTATCCGAACATATTTGTAAAAACAGTTCAATGAGTATACTTTTATTTTTCATTGGATGTATATGGGTGCATATGCAGCATGCATTAATTGCCACATGTTGCAAGTGTTCAAGAAGTGGGCAAAAAATATTATGTATTGCAACATTGTTTTAATTTTTTTCTCTTTTTAATTTTTTAAGTGAGTAGTTTTTGGAAAGCATAGCAAAGACCAATGCGTAGTTTGGTTGAAATAGAAAACCTAGAGATAGTTTAGAGCAAATATGGTAACTTTACAGTTTTAAAAGAAAGAATTGTGTGATCAACATTATATTCAGAAAGTTAAGGCGGCTATTATTGAAATAGAGTTGGATGAAAAGATTGATTCAGAATTTAATTTAAGGAACTGCTTTAAAAAGCAATTTTTATGCCATGTTTTTTTACTTTTATCCCTGTTTCTGTAACTAAAATACGCTAACAATTGAAGCTGTTCCTCCCTAGTTAGGAAACAACAATTCCTGGAAATACGTCTCGATTGCAGTAAAAATACAGTAAAAAAACGCATAAACAAAGAACTCACGGCTACAGACGAAAAAAAACGCATATAGAAAAACAAATAAGTTTGTTACAATTCAAATAATAAAGTGGAAGCATGCACAGTACAGCCGGTCGGATACGACTCACAGAGGTGCAAAAAAGTGAGTTTTTTGGCATTTGGCGGTCACAAATCAAGTGAAAATTTTTTTAAGCAGTTTACGGCATATGAAAGAAAAAAAAACTTAGCTCTTTAATATGAGGTATCAAAATAGTTCCTGAAATTTCGTTTGCTATATTTTTTTTTTTTTGTATATGTGACGCCGTGCAACGCATTGTAGGCATGGTTCATAACAGATTTGAATCATTTTTAGGTGAGATGGTGTGTGCCAAGTTGCAAGGCAATATCTAAAAAACTATGGCATTTATGAAGCTTTTACCACCTTTGAAGGGTGGTTAAATTTTAAGGGCCGATATGTTGATTTTGAATAAAACACAAATTATTTAGGTAATTATTGTCATTTCTTTTAATTATGATAATATTGGTATGTTTCAATTATGTATGGAACAAAATATCGGCTAAATGGCCGCCGCGACCTCGGCGGCACACCTTCATACGATGCTCCAAATTTTTGATGACGCTGAGGCATAATTGAGGTTCTATGTCGTTAATGTGCCGAATTATCTCATACTTTAGCTCTTGAATTGTTGCTGGCTTATTGACGTACACCTTTTCTTTCAAATAACCCCATCAAATCAAATGATCTTGGCGGCCAATTGACATCGCCAACACGTGAGATAACACGGCCATTGAATTTGTCGCGCAAAAGAGCCATTGTTTCGTAAGCTGTGTGTCAAGTGGCACCGTCCTGTTGAAACCATATATCGTCAACATTCATATCTTCCAATTCGGGCCATAAAAAGTTCGTTATCATCTCACGATAGCGAACACCATTTACAATAACTGCCTGACCGGCCTCATTTGTGAAAATAAAATGCGGCCCGATGATGCCGCCAGCCCATTAACCAAACAGTCACTCTTTGTGGGTGCATTGGTTTTTCGACAATCACTCTTGGATTATCATTCGCCCAAATGCGGCAATTCTGCT
This sequence comes from Coremacera marginata, assembly GCA_914767935.1. Lineage (NCBI taxonomy): Eukaryota > Metazoa > Arthropoda > Insecta > Diptera > Sciomyzidae > Coremacera > Coremacera marginata. The sequence continues at coordinate 9,826,950 of OU612043.1, read as the reverse complement.
TATTGACGAATCCACTGAGGTAAAAATGTGCCACATCACTGAAGATAATTTTCTTCGAAAATTGATCATCCACTGTTGCCATTTCTTGATTTCTTGCCACCATTCTGACCATTGACGACGCTTGAAATGGTCAAGAGGCTTAAGTTCTTGAGTCAGTTGCACCTTGTTAGCCTGTAATTGCAAGTCTTTATGCATAATGTTCATCAACGACGAGCGTAAGAGGTGCAATTGTTGGGCACGACGACGAGTTGAGGTGGACGGCTCTTCAGCCACACTACCGCGAACAGCAGCAATGTTTTCTGCAGTACGAGCTGTACGAGCATGCACTGCTGTTTTCACATCTCCTACAGACCCGGTTTGCTCAAATTTTTGCACGATTTTTCCGATTGTACGCACATTTGGACGATTAGATTGACCGAAAAAATCACGAAGTGCACGATATGCATTTTGATTTGAATGTCCATTTTCATAATAAGCCTGAATAACTTTAACGCGTTGCTCGATTGTGTATCTTTCCATGGTTCAAATTGAGTTAGTCTGAAATTAAGAAATGTCATATGAAATGCAGAAAAAACTTGACGTTTAGGTGTGGTTCACATTCAACATCGGCCCTTAAAATCCTAACCACCCTTTATTATTATCAATTATAATAAAAGCGCACTTTAATATAAACTACTCGTATGAGCATCGGCTGCGTTGCAAATGCACACATATACTGTGTTTACATGCAGAGTTAACTCGGGGTTTACTCGTAGTTAACCCTGTATGTAAACGAGAGTTTAGTTGAGTTTCGTTAAATCCAAGTAAACTCCACGAAATTTGCTGGATCTAGCTGAGTTCTATCTGTCAAAATGCATTATGGCATTTATTACTAAAGAAATGGCGGCTGGAAGAGTTTTTTCGAGTGCTCACGATACCTTGCTTTTAATAGAAATATTTAAAGAAAAGAAAATATTAGATATAATGGACGGGAAAAAGTATAGCTTGCAATTTTATTATTAATTCTTTCCATGAGCATTTCGGTGGAATGCAATAAACGCCTGCATACTCTTGGTTTAAAAATATTCCTTCTTCGTACTGCCATCGTTGTTGTTAATTGCCTTGTTAATATTTCTACCATTTGCTCCATTCCTTTTGTATGATTTAAGCACAAAATTTCAATTTTTTTATTCATATCCATTGTGAAACACAAACTGCAAATAAATATGGCAAATGTGAAGAAAATTTCACAAGTCTAACTCAACTCTATGTTTTGCATGTAAACAGCATCGAGTTAGCGTCGCCATGTCTTTAACTCAACGAAAACCCTAACCCCGAGTTAACTCTGCATCTAAACACAGTAATATTCAAACACACAATTTTTCTGTTGTACTGTGGCTAGCTGAACATATGTTAAAAAGAGAAGAGTAGAGAGCAACATCGAGTTTATTGAAACTCTCTCTGGTGTGAGTATGTATTTTGTTGGTATTTCTTCGTTGTTGGTATTTCTCTGCTGTGAGCAGCATTGCCATATGTTTTTTTGAAAATTCTGTAATTTTCAAAAAAAATCCTGTATTTTTAGAGAAAATACTGCTCTTATAAAAGGACTAAAAACAAATATTTTAAAACTTTTTTATTATAACATTTTTAATATTTTATTTAAAGTAAGTTCTAATTTTACAAAAATATCACTTTCTTATTAGGTATGTAATAAAATTAACAAAAATAGATTAAATAATAAGTTTTTAAAGCAATTCATTTGCAATGTTGAGATCATTGAACATATCACTAAATACAAAATAGTCACAACTCAAAATTTACAAATTGTTACTTTGTAATTTTAAACTATTTTTAGTGATCATATACAATGAATGTAGCACATCAAATAAATTTTTTACTAGAGTCTAAAAATTTAAAAATTAAGTTAAAACATTAAATAAACGACAATTTCCTTATCTTACCAGGATTTGTTAAGTATTTGTCCATTTGTAATTTGCAAAAGACTAGAGAAAAGAAATTAACAAAAACGATGACAGCAACAATGACAGGAAAATTTTTGAAAGGATGTAAAAAGTAGTAGCAACTTTATTTGCTACTTTTATATAAGTACTTACATATAATTTATAAACATAAAATTTTTATTTTTTTTATTCAACGAAAATTAAAAAACTGGATTAAAAAAAACCTGCCCAAATCCTGGGAGAAATATGATCCTGTCTACCTGCTCAAAATACAGGCCAAAACAGGATTACCTGCCCATATGGTAATGCTGGCTGTGAGTATGGATTTTGTTTGTATAACGCTGACTGCGTAGCGCTTGATTTTTTAGATAATGCTCGATTTCACTCGCCACAAAATGTTCATACCGCGGGCAATATACAGGGTGTCCCGCAATTGAGTGCAACTATTTACGGAGATGAAAGGTTATGGCGAGCTGAGAAAAAATCGTATGGGAGGGGGATCTTTTTTCACATTCTTAGGAGCTACAGGGTTAATTAAAATTTCACGACTTTGATTCACGTTATTGTTTCTAGCACAAAACTAAGTTACGGAAAACCTTTTTTGATAACTCTTTGCAAAGGCAATAAAATCACCTTTTCAACGATATATCAACAAACAGTACCGACATAACAGTTACCAAGCTGTGCTCGTTCAAAGATGAAATCAATCGGTTGAAACTACTAAATTTCAATTTTGAGTGCAATTTTCTCAGAATTGCGCGTAATAAATGAAATTTTTTTTATAATCAATTTTGTAATTTATTTAATTTTCTTTTCAATGACACAAAAATCATAAATATATCTTAAAAAAAAAAAAAGTTGGGTGTACTATAAAAATTATATCTATTAAAAAATAATGGTAAATAATGGCATTACAATAACTTATGCAGTAGATAATATCGTTGTTTTCTAATAAGTATAATGTTTTTAGTACAGCCAACTTTTTTCGTTTTTTAAGATACATTTATGTTATTGGTGTCATTGAAAAGAAAATTGAATAAGTTACAAAGTTGATTATATTAAAAAAAAAATTCATTTATTACGCGAAATTCTGAGAAATATGTATTCAAAGTTAAATTTTGGTAGTTTCAACCGATTGATTTCATCTTTGAACGGGAACAGCTTGGTAACGGTTAAGTCGGTGCTATTTGTTGATATACCGTTGAAAAGATGATTTTATTGCCTTTGCAATGAGCTATCAGATAAAGTTCCGTAACTTAGTTTTTGTGCTAGGAACAAGAACGTGAATCAAAGTCGTGATATATTAATTAACCTTGTAGCTCCTAAGAATGGGAAAATATACACCTCCCCCTCCCCCCCTTATACGATTTTTTTCTCAGCTCGACATAACCTTTCACATCCGTAAATAGTTGCTCTCAATTGCGGGACACCCTGTATATGAAATCAATTCTAAAGGATTAAGCTCCCAAAAAAAAAAAAAAAACACTTTTTATGAAGTGCGTGTATAATTTTGCAACAGCGATATTTTTCTCTTTTACGCTGCGTCTACACCAGACAATTGTCATAAATATTTCATAATCTGTATTAGTTGTCAAATTATTGTCAGCTACAAGGAAATTGTCTGATTATGACGTAGGTGGGCAAGACAACTGCAAGACAATAAACGGCATTTGTTTCGTTATTGCACGTTTCCTTTGAAAGCGAATAGAAAAAAGAATAAAAAAGAATATAAAAGCGCTGTTTTTGGTTTGCATATATGTTTTCGAAACTATTAAACACTTATTAAATTGTTATTAAATCAAACACTTATTAGCATAACTTACCTATGCTGCTGGTGGAGGCAATTAGAGGACGTTGGCCAGCGAAAGCAAGAAATTTGCATTGCACTTTCTTCTGTTGCTGGTGGTGGCACTTGGAGGATGTTAACAAGAATGTTTAAGAACAATTTAACTAATCGTTGGCCAAGGAAAAAATGAAATTTTGTGCGGAGAACTTAACTTTCACACTGCGTTTCTGTTTCGAAGTGCTTTTTTCTTGTTTTTTAACATGTCTCAGCATTTTTCCCAAGGAAACGTCAAAAATTATCAGCATACGTCAAATCGTTGTCAGCTCAATTGTCTGTCTGACAATGGAGACAATTGAGCTGCCGACTGAGAAAATGTGAGTGTGTTAATAAAAAATGTATGAGTGTATTGGGATTGTTAAGACAAATTTTCTGGTGTAGACGCTGGGTTAATGTTGTTGTTGTTGGGCGCTATTTACAACAATTGGTCTTAACACATTTGTCTAACACTAAAATTAGTAGAAAAATGTTCTCATGCACACAACAAAAGATATTGGTAAAAATCTAATGCGTTTATAATTTGGCACGGGGTGTATACATAACAAAAATCTTGGCCTCGGAGCTTCAAGCGTATTTTCTTGAATTCCGAAATTCAATTCCCGATACAAAATCCTGACGTGATGGAGAAATTTAGTTGGCAGATTTGCTCACAAAAAAAAATAGTTTATTTTTGATGCACAGTGTATCAGTTCAATGTTGGCCGCAAAGCATTGTGGGGAGAAATGAAAGATTAAATATTATATAAAAAAAAAATTCATTGTTATTTACAACATTTATTTTTATTAATACTTGTGACAGCTGGGCGAGCTACTTATGCATAAATTTTTGAAAAGAGTTTGAGAAAAAAGACGAGGTCTGTATGAATTTTACAGAAAGTGAAAGAAGTTATACTTGTATAGTACTTTATATTGGATTTCTATACACAGTGTTTTGCAGTCAATGCAGATTAAGTCACACTCTGTGCTGCATAAACTTTCTCACACCCTCGCCATTTACCGCCCACTCGCTCTCTTATGCACAACCAGCGCCAATGCCTTTACCTACGTCAATGTGCGCGCGCAAAATTCATGCAACCAGTTGTCAAAAAGCCGGCCGGTCGGTCGCTAAGTTGCACGGTGATTTTTGCACCAACCAACAAACAGCAACCAAATGACAAACAACAGTCGAGGATGATGATGATGAGATGACGAGTTTACTCACGGTGGCGCAGCCATGTACCCATGCCCCATCACAGACGTAATGTCATCAACACAGAAAAAAAAAACACCAAACAAAAGAATAAAAGTAGCAAAAACTATGACAATGATAAGAACAATATTTAAACAACATCCGGCGGTTTGTTTTGTAGTTAAGTGCTGTTGCAGTCGGAACATTAAGGCGGATGAACTGGTCTACTTGTTAATGCTGATTGGGGACGAGAAGTGGGACCTTTATGTCTCTCTCGAGAGAGTGTAAGCGCAACAAAAAAAAAAATGTGAGAGAACAGCAGCAGTGGTAAACAAAATAAGAGAAATACATATGGAGAGCGAAAGATTTGTTGTGTGCAGTTTTGGGGACTGCTACGCTGCATAGCGGAGTAGGTTGGGGTTGAAGCGGTGGGTTGGTGTGGCAGTAAAAATTTATGAATGGAATTCGTAAATGACGTTTTCATTTTAATTTGGTGTTTTTTTTGTTTTTTGTTTTTTATCATTTTTTATTTGTTGCGGCATTTAGCATTTGGTACTCGTGTTGTTGTTGTTCTTATTTAACTTTGCAGCCAGCCAAGTGTGTGAGTCTGTGTGAGTGTAGTCGTGTTTGATGTGTTTAGAGATGCATTTTGTGACTGTCTCTTTTGTAGGTGCGATTATGGTGCGCTGTGTTGGAGCATGACTGACAGGCAGCTTGGCTGTTTTTGCGCTACTCTTTTTATCTCTCTCTCTATCAACACACACACGCTTCAAAGACGATTCATAATTTTTTTTAATGTGTTTTTTGACTGATTTTTTATAGCATTTTTTATGTTTAGCGGCAAGTGTTTACTTTGAAATATGGCAGGTAAAACAACAACAACAACAACAACCGCAATGACATTAGCAGCATATCAGCATATTTGTTGCAAGTTTTTTGCAAAAAAAAAAAGAACATCACTGCTGTTACGGTTCTGTTTTACAGACTGTGTGGAATTTTATTTTTGCTGTTCTTGCTGATTAGTTGCTGATGTTGTTGTTGTTGTTGTTGTTGTTATTATTCCCGATGCTATCCCCAACACGACTGCCATGACATGAATGGTATTTGATTTTGTTGTTGTTGCACTAAATGCAACAGACAGACAACGTCTAGAATGTGGCTCATGTGTTGCTTGCATTTTATTATTCTTTTTTTTATTTTTTTTTTTTCAAACCCAGTCCTTGTCTGCCATCCAGACTCCTCTGGATCATCATCATTATCATCATCAACAACGCTCTTTCTATACTCCACAAACATTCAAGCGTGCATGCATGTTTTTATTTTATGCTGGTGTGTATGTGTGTGTGTGTGTGCTTTTTTTCATAAGAGCATAAGAGCGAACAAAGTGCAACACAGTCTATACAGTTTAATTAGGCCAAACTTAATGTTGCATGCATTAGCATTTCTTAATGAGAAATGGCGTTTGTTTGTTGCATTTATTTATTTTTATTTTTTTTTTTTTTTTTGCTTATTCCATGTATGTTTATGTATTTACATACAAAGTTGCTAGAATTATTTATGAAAATACGTACTTAAATTATATTTTATAAAAATAACAACGATACATTTAATAATGAAACAATAGAATATATGAAATTTAAAAAAATGAATTAAATTATTTGCATTTCAAGAAAATAGAATTAAAAATAAACGCGTTTAATGTCCTTTGTCATTATAATCAACTATCTGTTTATAAGCAAATCTTTCTGGAGAGAAATTTTTAAAAAAAGTGAGGCACCGTGGTGAGACAGTTTGAGAGAAACTTTCAAAAACTTTAAACACGATTTTCTCGCAACAATGTTGTTTTTGCCAGTTATCATAATTTAAAAAAAACTACTCAATTGAAAGGACTTTGGCCGAGCTTCTTATGATCAACTGCGTTGTGTGTGTAGTGAAATGTTTGAACACAAATGATCGAGAACTGAACCTGCAAGTTTGATGCCGACTATATAATTCTATGCCGAGTTTATTGGAACTTTCGCAACACAAATGCAATGCGTGGCATTGGGGATGATTTCATACAAATCTCTACATTTTAATTAAATATACTACTATTGAAATTTCAAAATACCCCTATACTGTGCGTAAGCCACGAATAGGTTTTTTTAAAACTTCGGCCCAGTGCTTTTAGAGTTTTACAATAATCTGCACTTCAATCTATATATATATAAATGAATGTATGTCTGTTTGTGCTTTATAGGAGGCCAAACCACTGGACCGATTTTCCTGAAATTTTTACAGCGTCTTAATATGACTCTGGAAGGAATATTAGGCTATATAAAGTTGTGCTTTGACAAAGGGGCGTGGCCCCGCCCATATAACCCAAACTTAAAATCGTAATTTCTTCGGCATTTTTGGACTCACGGAAATGATATTTGGTACATATAGTATTGGCATGAATAGAAATACGTACCACAAAAAAAAGTGGGCGGGCCCACGCCCCTTTTTGGAAAAATTAAAAACTGTAATATCTTCTAAACTACTGGACCGGTCGACATGAAATTTTCACATTAGGACATTGTTACGAAATAATAAGTCCTTGGCTACATAATATTTTGATCAGCCGAAGGGGTGGTGCCACGCCTACACAACCGAAAACTTAAAATCCTCATATCTCAGTCAATAATTGGCATAGAATGATGATATTTGCTACATATCATGTTTTCATAAAAAGGATTATATGCCATGTAAATAGTGGGCGGGACACGCCCCTTTCTTTGCTCTAGAAGCTTCCCCTCTACACCGACTAAAAACATTGTATATCCTAAAGCATTGCAATAATTATTCATAATCAAATAAATAAATTTTTATTAATATCTAAATACTTTTTATTTTATCACTATAGGGGTAGCGAAGCACACCGGGTTCAGCTAGTTTTATATAATACTAGCTGAATACTACCCGGCTTTACTCGGGAGTTGATATAAATAATTTTTGAATTCATTCGTCGATTTGAAAAAACTTTTCACAAACTATTGAAGGCATTTTGTGTGCATCTTCCAAGCAAAATGTAGCTACAACACCTAAAAATTATGAGAAAAAGTTAGAAAAATCGTGATGTGTATGATCGTGATCACTTGCAAAAGTATATTTTGAAATTTTACATTTCATTCTATAGATTGGATATTTTTGAAAACATCAGAGCAAAAATGAATTTTTAGCAATCATTTATGTAAATTTTCTCATACATAAATCATCTTTTTTGACCTTGTGTCGTCATGTTACTGCAGCGTTTAATGTGCCAATGAAAATGAGTCAAAATTGTAATTTTGAATTTAAATTATTTTTGCAACACATACGCTTTTGCGCCATTTTTTAAGAAAAAATTAAACATCATGGATCTTTCTTGAACAAAAATTTAAAAAATATAAGTGCCCAACTAACTGTTACTATTATTTTTTTTTAAGTACTTTTATTAAAGTTTCAGACAAAAAAGCAAATTGAGTTCAATGTATTCAAAATCAGCAGAGCAACTTGCATAGAAAGTCAAAACTTTAAATTTCTGATAATTTTTTCATGCAGCAGGTAACATTGATAAGTTCAAAAGTTCATTTTACTAAAAATTTCTATTGTTTTGCGATTAATGTTATGAGTGATTAACGCCAAATTTTTTCAATTAAGTATCCTTAAGAAATTTTTAAAATAAATATGTACTAAATATTTATTATTTTGTAAGTCTTTTTTACTGGATAACAATTAAATAAGTACTGGAAATAAAAAATTTAAATGTCAAAACAACGCCAACGTACGACGCAGCGGACTTGCGCATGTGTTGATGCGTTAGTGTATTTTGTAGTACAGCGCCCTCTGGTGTTCATTATGTAGCAAAATACATAGCGCAAAAACTCACCGCACCCGAAAACCTCTTTTAAAAATCATACTTATCGGATGAGTGGTTTGGAGCTTTTTTTTCAGTATTTCTACAATAGCGCCCTCTGTTTTTCGAACACAAAAAAAATAGCGTCAAAGCCCTTTTCATACTCGAAAATCCCTATATGCGAAATTGTCATCCTAATATGTTCAGCGGTTTTGGAGTGATTACCATTTCTTAAGAGGTTTGTACTACAGAGCCCTCTGGTGCTCAAGGAAGCACATAAAAAAAAAAATAAGTGTGTGCTTTAGACCACACGACTAACGTAAAACTTCTTTAGCTTCATCTTTATGTATATATTATATATTGTATATATTATAATATTAATTATATTTATATTATTATATTATTATATTATTATTATATTATTTATATTATTAATATTATAATATATTTATATATTTATTTATTTATATATTTTTATATTTATTATATTTATATATTATATATTATATATTATATATTATATATTATATATTACATATTATATATTATATATTATATATTATATATTATATATTATATATTATATATTATATATTATATATTATATATTATATATTATATATTATATATTATATATTATATATTATATATTATATATTATATATTATATATTATATATTATATATTATATATTATATATTATATATTATATATTATATATTATATATTATATATTATATATTATATATTATATATTATATATTATATATATATTATATATTATATATTATATATTATATATTATATATTATATATTATATATTATATATTATATATTATATATTATATATTATATATTATATATTATATATTATATATTATATATTATATATTATATATTATATATTATATATTATATATTATATATTATATATTATATATTATATATTATATATTATATATTATATATTATATATTATATATTATATATTATATATTATATATTATATATTATATATTATATATTATATATTATATATTATATATTATATATTATATATTATATATTATATATTATATATTATATATTATATATTATATATTATATATTATATATTATATATTATATATTATATATTATATATTATATATTATATATTATATATTATATATTATATATTATATATTATATATTATATATTATATATTATATATTATATATTATATATTATATATTATATATTATATATTTATATATTATATATTTATAATTATATATTTATATATGCATGTATACACATATACATATCAGGGGGGGGAGGGGGGTGATGAGAGAAACTGCCCTCCACTGCCCTACCTTCGCTACGACAATGAATATGTATATATGCTTATATATGTATAATATATACATGTGTACATATAAACATATCAGGAGGGACATCTGCCCTACCCTCGCTACGCCCATGTATATGTATATATATTTATATACGAATAATATATACATGTATAATATATACATGTATAAACATATACATATACATATAATAACTGTCCTCCCATACCAGAGTTGCACAAGTACGTATTTTCGTACCATTTTGTATACGTTTTTATTATTTCTGTACGAAGGACTTTATAATTCGTACTAGTACTATTTTATTTTCTACCTTTTTATTATGATTTACACCCTGATAGTGCCAATCGTCTTAAATTTAAATTAATAAATACATCTTGACTTTTGCTTTGTTTACGTACGGTGTGCAGAGATCTCAAAATGAATGCAATAGCAAAAAAGAAAGTGTGAGGAATACTAAATCAAAGAATACCAAATTCAAAGCGTACTTCGTATCAATAAGCTTGTTTGGAATCTTCATACAAATCAGATGATACGAAGTACATTCTGACTTCGTACCTCCTTCATTTTTCGTATTCCTCGTACTTTGCTTTTGCCATTGTATTCTTTTGTTTGTTTGACATATCGCCTTTTTTACTGCCTTTTGTCCAATTGGGAACAAATTAAATCAATTGCGGTTGTAATTTAAAAGCGACAGTTTACAATTTTTAAAAATGACTAAGTTAATAAAAATTAACAAAGTTAATGTTAAAAACATAAAAAAAATTATTTATTTTTCAAAAAAAGTGAGTTTATGTGTAGTTTGATAAGATAATGAAAAGAAAAGTGATAATAAATAAATTATTTTTGCAGAAATCAAAGCGAAGAGGTTAGGAGTTTTTTCTATCCTGCAGAAAATGATGCTGAAGATGGAGCTGAAAAGTGTTCAAATATTGAACAATCAAAGGCTACGCAGAGTGCACTTTATCCAGGTTTAAATGAAATTAAGGCTGCGCAGGCTCTTCTTTGCTTTAAATCGCTGGAGGTGCGAAATATAAGCCTTGATTTGGAAGCTGGCTTCACCGATGAGGAGCTCCCCACTTCCAGCCGATATATTTCAAGACCCCAAGTTAAGGAAAAGTACGTTCTATATCTTTATATATATTAAATAAATTTGTTATTGCTTAACCCGAAAACGGAGACTACGATTTGCTTGGCAATTTTTTGTTGTTTTTCTCGGCCATTGAAGAAATCCTAGAAAATTCAGCCAGAAAACATAGTAGGTGGCGCTGCGATTGGATTCCACAAAATATTTATTTATTGCTTGTCTCCGAAGCCGCTCTTCCGATTTGCATGCAAATTTGTACATAGGGATTTTCGAGTACAGAGAGTGTACGACATCTATTCGTTCTATCTTTAACACTAGAGGAAGCTATAGTATTAATCTCTTCAAACATGCGAAAATTTTTTTGTAAACGCATATTTTTATTGAAAAGTATAAGTAGTGTGATTTTGTAACAATTGTTTTTACTGCAGAGACTGCAGAGCTTGGATTTTCATCAAGTTCTTATTCTGCTATAAAGTGAACAAAAATTGAGATATGGAAAAATCTGAGACGTCCGACACGAAACGTACGAACAAATAAAATAATTTACTGTGACCTCACTATGCCTTTAAGGGGACTTTTTCGGTCTGAGGCGTATTGCGTACTGCAGACATTTATAAAAACTTTTTTATTATTTTAATCAAGTATTCAAAAATACAAAAAAAAAATATTTTTATTAAAATTCATGTACATGTAAGCCCCCAGGTGGCGTTGCAAATTGGCGTAAAAAGAATTACTTTTCCAGTGGGAAAAATAAATCTATACTGGGTCGTCTGAGTGGTTTAGTACGTAGGCGTATATAGGGGTTAAGGAGTAATTCCTCTTATATGAATCGTGCATAACAACAGTACGGGCTGTTGTTATATTTTGAATATTCCACACCTTCAGGTCGCATCCAAAAACAAACATTTTTGGAGTTAACTGCTAAATAGTAAATGAGAAATGGTGCATACAATTTTTTCATTCATATAAAAAGAGGCACGGGGGAAAATGATACCCCCGAAGAATTGAAAATTTGAAAGGTGAGGATCGTTTTTTTTTTTTTGGTCATCACGTTTGAAACGGTGGGAAGTAAAGTAGGTAATTGTAAAGAAAAAACATTTAATATCCAAGACAAAAAATGTTATTTCTTAAGTACGTTTTTTTTTTGTCAGATGCAACCCTGTCCCATACCCTACCTTCGCTACGTCTGTGTGTCAACTAATTTAAAAGTCGTTGAAAAAGTAGTTTTTTGTCAACCACAACTAGTTGAAATTCTGACTTTTTTCCATAGAACGAACTAACATATTTTGTATGGTGATGTCCGCTAAATAAGTCAATTGACTTTCGTTTGCATATATTTTCAACTACTTGTTAAACTAGTTAAATTTAAATTATTTTTTAACAACTTTAAAATAAACAATTGAAAACTATTTAATAATCCACTTACTGAAGATGAATTTAAAAGCATACAAATTTTAATTTTCTATACATCAAAGAGATCATTTATTTGAAAAATACATAAATCATGCCAAAAAATCATGCCTGGTCGACACAAATAAATTCCGAAATATAAAATCTGAAAGCAAAATGTAAACAAAGTTAAAAGTGATCAGAGTTTTTTAATGGAAAATTGTGAAATGTCGTTTTTTGTGGTGTTTTAATTGATTTTAAAATAATTCAAAAGTGATTCATGCCAAACTTCATTGCCAGTTAATTCAAAAAAAGGCTTGTAATTACATTCAAGGAGTGTAATAGAAGTACGCTGCGATGGTATTATGCAGCGCCCTCTGGTGTTCAAGATAGATATGTCATAAAAGCTCACCGTATCCGAAAACCTCTACATACCGATTTTCATGCAAATCGGATGAACGGTATTTGACTTTATCGACGTTTTTTAAAATATTTGTACTACTGTGCCATCTGGTGTTCAAGATAGAACAGAGTTTATAAGTCATAAAAACTCACCGTTTCCGAAAACCTTTATATACCAACGTTCATGTGAATCAGATAAACGGCTTAGGAGTTTTTTGCCGTTTTTAAAAATATTTGTACTACAGCGCCCTCTGGTGTTCAAGATAGCACATTAAAGATAAGTGCAAAACACTCACCGTATCAGAAAACCCCTATTCCAATATTCATACAAATCGGATGCACAGTTTAGCAGTTTTTCGAAATATTTGTAATACCGCGCCCTCTGGTGTTCGAGATAGAACAGAGCATATAAGTTATAAAAACTCACCGTATCCGAAAACATCTTCCAAGATAAGTTAAAAAAAAAAGAATGCCTGGAACCCGATTGCAGTGCCCCTTACTTACCGGGTCTAACCTTTTTTACTGGATCAAAAGTAGCCTATATGTTGACCGGGTATATAAGGAACCTGGATGTAAAGTTTCATTTAAATCCATCCAGTAGTTTTCGCGTGATGCTTTAACAGAAAGACCGACAAAAATTTTAAAAATTTAAATCGCCAACTTGTTGGAATACAAGTTATTATTGTGAAAAAAACTACTTTTGCTCCAAAAATAATTGATCGATACGTAGGGTGCCTTTTATATTTCGGGATTTGGCAACCCTGGTGTTGCAATCTGTCAACTAAAAGCTCTATCGCAAAGTTTGACATTTGTTGGCTTATACGTACTCAGAACGTTTTGACATACGAGCGCTATTTGTGTTGTTTATAGTAACTTAAAAGATTCATCTCGGTCTAAAAATGGAATTAAATCGTGAACATTTTCGTGCGATTATTTTTTACAACTTTCGACGTGAATTAACACAGCAACAGTGCATGGATGAACTTAATTCAATTTTAGGCGATGAAGCTCCATCAAGGACCAGTGTTTATCGATGGTATGGTGAATTCAATCGTGGTCGTAGTTCACTCCAAGACGAATTTCGTGAAGGTCGTCCGAAATCAGCTGTTGTTCCGAAAACCATTGATGCTGTGCGCGAACTGATATTGCAAGATCGTCATGTTACCTATCGTGAGATTGAGGCAACCTTAGGCATAAGTGGGACCAGCATACATTCAATATTGCATAAACATTTGACTGTCAAAAAAATTTGTTCGCGTTGGATCCCACACAATTTGTCAATCGCTCAAAAAAAGGCTCGTGTCGATTGGTCGAAGGAAATGCTCAAAAAATACGATCGCGATGCTTCGAAACACGTCTATGACATCGTGACAGGTGATGAATCGTGGATTTACGCGTATGAGCCCGAAAGTAAACAGCAGTCGACTGTATGGGTGTTTCAAGATGAGCCAAATCCAACAAAAGTTGTTCGCGCACGAAGCACTTCCAAGCAAATGGTCGCCTGTTTTTTCGGAAAATATGGACATGTCGCAACCGTACCACTAGAACAACGCAGAACAGTCAACTCTGAGTGGTACACAACCATTTGTTTGCCAGTTGTCTTCCAAGAAATCAGGAAAACCAACTGCCGGAGACGGATCACTCTTCACCACGACAATGCGAGCTCTCACACATCGGCTCAAACAACTGCATTTTTGAGCACCCAAAACATCGATTTGATGGGTCATCCGCCGTATAGTCCTGACTTGGCACCGAATGACTTCTTTTTATTCCCAACCGTGAAGAATAAACTGCGTGGACAACGATTTTCGACGCCCGAAGAAGCGGTTGCGGCATTCAGAATGCATGTTTTGGAGATACCTCAATCAGAGTGGCAAAAGTGCTTCGACAATTGGTTCAAACGCATGCAAAAGTGTATAGATCTTAATGGAGAATATTTTGAAAAACAATAAAGTGATTTTCGATGATTAATATTTGTTTTTATTCTCTAATCCCGAAATATAAAAGGCACCCCTCGTATCTTACAATAAAGAATGAACAATCATCGAAATACTTAATACTGTCATAAGTTCTGTTACAACATTTATTGCATTCACTGTAATAAACAACGATGTAACAGACGACTAAGAAAATGTTTTTATTCAAGATCAAAAAAAATGTTTAGAGTTCTTTCATACTAATAGTTCGTTGTGCATATTTATGGTATTTTCTTATTATGTTAGCCTTCACTGTTGGAACCGGCTTATAAATGCCAAACCAAAATTAGTACGCAATGCTACAAGCAGTTTTAAAAAAAATTATCAATCAAAACAAAGCCAAATAAAGTAGATATACATATAAAGTAAATCACAAACGATAGAAATAGTTTCATGATAATTTAGGAAAAATATTTTATTGCATTTAAAGACGACATATATATTCGAGAAGAACTTGCGAGATGCATGAAAATAAAATAAAAAATATAAAACCAAAGAAAACAAATAAAAAAGAAAAGATTTAAATACCAAAGCGTTAATGATGTGAGAAACAACAATTGCAGTAATGCGGGTTGTAAGACTAAATAAGGTAAAAACAGTGCTATTGATATAACAAAGAGAAGTGAAAAAAAAACAACGACCAAAAAAGGCTTTACGTATAAATAAAAATTAAATGTTCAAATATGTCAGAAAACAGACAGATCGATCTTGATGACGACATTTTTTTGAAAAATCATTTTTGTTACGAATTTAGTTAAAGAAAGTCGTCTGAGCTAAGCAATAATTATTTTTATATTTATGAATGTTTACATTGGTCTATTATATAAAATTAAAGTACAAATTTTTGTTTCCAGGTAAACTCCAAAAGTACTGGGCTGATGAAAACTTTTATGAAATAAGTTATAAAATAGCATATTTGTGGTATTTTTCTTACACAATTTTTTAATTAAAGTGCATAGTTTTTTTAAAAAAGCCGTCCCTAATGCCACGCATTACTTGATCATTTTATCTTCATGCGTTTGTGTTGCGAGAGTTTCAGTAAACTTCATGTTGCTCACTACTCTTCTCTTTTTTTTTGTTGCTCAACTAGAACGAAAACCAGATGAGTCTCGAGCAAGCCTAAAAGTGAGATACATATACATGTAGTGCTGCGCTGAAAAACGAAAACGAAACAAAAAACATATTTTTTAATTTTTTGCTTCACGTAGAAATTTAAAAATTTTGTGTTTTGACTGTTTTGTATGTATGACTTAATCGCACTTGTGTGCGATATGACTTAAAAAAGAATATTTTTTTTTATATATCTGTGATTTCATATCAAAACACCCACGTTTCTGACATCACTATTTTTGATGTTTCTGGAAAATTTTTTAACTCTCTGGGTTGATAGTTCTCCTGAAACGTATTATATCTGCATACTTCTTTTTTTTTTATTTTTATTTCTTTTCAAAAGATATACACTGTAAAAAATTGGAAAATACAGCTGTAACTTCGAAACCGTATGTCGTACAGAGAAAAAACTTGCATATTTTTAAGAGACCTTGAACGGATCTTTCTTGTGATGTCCTTTTTTGGAGTGTTTTTAAGAAATTTTTTAAAATTTTTTTAGACTGAATTTATGTCACGATTTTTGTAATGTTCGCAGTAAATTTTTCTCCTTTTGAACATAGTATCGTTATAATACATTAATTCTTAAGGCTCACACAAAATTTTATTTTGGGATACAAACGATTGCTATTTTTAACGGATTTTTAAAAAAATGCCTACAAAAGATTTCTTACTTTTATACCGAAAATTCCATATCTTCTATATATATGTCGGTTGACTGGTAAAACTCACTAAGTGCAGATTTGAGCCAAAATGACTTAATATCACAAAATATTTTTTTTTGTTATATTGAATTGGTTACAAAAATCATTATGTTCATTGAGTGATCCTATGCCCCAATTTTCGATTTTTTGTTTTCATTAACTACAATTTCGTATGTCCTTACGGCAGGAAAAAATCATAAACGTACTTAATGATTTTTACTTGTCAATGTTTTATGCCTTAGACGCAGTTAATGAGTTTAAAAAAAATATTTTATTTGAAATCAAAGTAGGCTTTGATTTGAATTTCAATGGTGAGACAAAAAGAACTTTATCATTTCTGTCGGTGTCTTAAAGTGAGTGAGTGAAGTGAGTGAATTATGAATAGATCAAGTAGAGGTAGATGCTTAGCCGAATTGGCAATGAACAAACAAAGGTGTGATAAAACCCCTGATAACAACGTAAGTACATAATGTATCTATGTAATGTAGGTGTTGTCGTAAAACAAAATTGAGGGTGATATTCTTATCATTCAATTCATATACTACATACATACATAAATTCTTGGCCAACAGGATTTGTTTGATAATAAACCTGATAGCGTGCCTGAAGCTACAAAGCTTGTTAATGCTTTAACTCAACAAGAAATATCTCCTACTGATGAAGAGCAAAGTGATGTGAACAAGAATAATGATGAGGAGACTGGAGCAATTGAATCTAATGTGAGTGGCAAATTCTTTTTAAATTTCTGTCCGCATAAATCTTAAAACATAAAATCCCTAAATCCGCTTGATTATGTGCAGATTCAAAACAACTCTTTTCGGCTTGTCGACTACGACTGCAGTTCTGATGGAGATTTCAGTGAAGATTCAAACGAAGATCAAACTTTCAAGCCAAACTTCCAAGAAGATTCTGATATTTCAGATTTTTCGGATTACATGGTCGAAACCAATAAGAAGGTTTTGACGAGACGAAAAAAAAATTACCCAGAAGCCTGGAAGGTAAATGTAGCTAAATGTCGTCGAGGTAAATGCCTTCCATATTCAACAAAAAAAAAGGACCATCCTGCTAAAGCTCCAAAGCATATTGACTGCTCTGAATGTAAGTTTAAATGTACAAATTATGTCTCTGAGGTGGAAAGGCAAGAAATTTGCAAATCGTTCTGGGGATTTTCTGACTATAACAGGCAAAAAGACTTTATAATAAAACATGTCGAAACTCACCAACCAAAAAGAAGAAGAATTGATGTAAGCAGTGTAAAATCGCGTAATGTGTCCACAAAACATATTTTTTAGAAAATAGCACTGGCAGACAAAGAGTATGCGCAAAATTTTTTGAAAAGACCCTTTGCATCTCAAACGGACCTATAAACACTGCAATTTCAGGTTCAAAATTTGGGTCATTTACTGGCAATGATAAAAGAGGTCGAAAAGTACCCGGAAATAAAACAAGTGAAACAGGAATTTCTTTGGTAAAAGGCCACATAGATAGCTTTCCTGTAATGGAATCCCATTACGTACGAAAGTCAACCAAGAAATTGTACCTAGATAGCAATTTGTCTATTTGGAAAATGTATGATCTTTATCGTAATGATTTTTGCCCGAAACGCAACATTACAGAAATTGTCAGCGAAAAAACTTATAGAACAATATTCTGTAATGATTACAACTATTCGTTTTTTAAACCAAAAAAAGACCTTTGCGCAACATGTGCAAAATATGACCAAGCTTCTAATGCAGACAAAAAAGAACTGGAAGAAGAATATACAATGCATCTTATGAGAAAAAATCAGTGTAATGAAGCCAAAGAAAATTATAAGGTCAGATGCAAAACTGATCCTTCATTCATTACATGCACTTTTGATTTGCAAAGTGTCCTTCAATTGCCCTATTCCAGTGTGTCATTATTTTATTACTCCAGAAAAATATGTGTTTACAATTTGACTATCTATGTAGGAAGCGGAGAAATAGCCCACTGTTACACTTGGAACAAATTAAATGGAAAGCGGGGGAGCAATGAAATAGGATCAATTTTATTGAAATTTCTCGAAACTTTACCGTTAACCGTGACAGATGTTTCACTATTCTGTGACACTTGTGGTGGTCAGAATAGAAACCAACAAGTAGCAGCTGTTTTAATGTACGCTGTACAAAATTTAAGCCACTTGAACAGAGTTGAACTTAAATTTTTAGAGTCAGGACATTCACACATGGAGTGTGACTCGATGCACTCCGCAATAGAGTCGGCTAAGAAAAATAAGAGTGCCTACACAATGACTGATTGGATTCGAATCTTTCAATCGGCTAGATCGATTAAAAAACATAAAATCCAAAGCGAATACCAAGTTCATCTATTAAAATTCTCCGACTTCTACAATTTACAGGAACTAGCAAGCAGCACAGTAAAAAATCGAAATCGAGACGAATTTGGCGACAAAGTATCATGGCTAAAAATAAAATTCGAAAAACAATTCCCGGCGACCTTTTTTTATAGATACGATCATACATCTGATTATAAGAAAGTAAATGTTGCTGGAAGAGGTCGTCCAAAGAAAAGCGCCACACTGCAGTCAGCTTACAATAATTTACTACCAATTTCATCGGCAAAAAAGGCTGATCTTGTTAAGCTTTGCGATTCAAGACTGATTCCAGAAGAAATGATTCCATGGTACAAGCAATTGCCAGTAGTTAACATGGGAAAGCATGAGCGCTTACCAGAACCTTCTAATGATGAAAGTGATTTAGAAGATGAATAAATTTTTTTTCCTTTTTCCCAATAAATTATACTTTTTTTAATAAATGAAGTTATCAGAATAAAAAATTATAATTTTTTCGTTCTTCATTATCTCTCAATTTTGATTTCGATTCCGGCAGGTAAAAATCATTAAGGGTTTCATTTTGTATTGTCTTGAAAACTTTTGTAGTTAGACCGAAAATTTAAAAGCAATTATAATAAAGAAACTATTTTTTAATTTACTCTGCAAAATCGCATCGATCTTATGTATAATAGATTTTTTATACAAAATTTAACATTAAAACCTCAATATCTCTAAAGTGGTCTGACTACACTTAGTGAGTTTTACTTGTCAACCGACGATATATAAAATTGTAAAAAAAAAAAAAAAATCTGTACATTAAATATTTTTTTGAAATTCTTCTTGCGATGGACGTTTTGAATGATGCTGAGTCCAAAAAACGCATTTTTAAAATTTTTGTCTGTCTGTTGAAGCATCACGCGAAAACCACTGGATGGATTTAAATGAAACTTGGCATCGAGGTTCCTTATATCCCCGGTCATAACATAGGCTACTTTTTATCCAGGGCTCACATCACGTAACTTTCAAAACGATCATCGTTCAAACGACACTCTTCGACGATATCGTCAAGTGTTTGCTTCATATAAATGCATCACTGTCGTCTCGTCTATGGTTCTAAGGTTTGTAGGTTTGCTTAAGTTTGAAAGTCACTAGAAACGTATGTTCTCTACCAAAAGTGACATTTTTAAAATTTTTTTTTTTTGTTTGTTGTGCTCGACGTGATATTTGTAGCAAAAATGTAAGTATTGTTGACTTTTCAACCCAATACTTCCGTATTAATGTATTCAAAATTATATTTTAGTAAAATTATTTGCTCCTAAGCAAATTAGGATTAAGATGAATCGATTTCGTGGATGAACATCTGCAACTGGCCAACAATTGGGGCGCAAGCACGCAAGTTAAATTTATTGAAAATAAATTATTAGCATTATGTACACTGAAATATTGTAAGCACAATACACTTATTTAAAGGAAGACGTCAAGGATTCGATTTATCCTGAAGGATCTTGCGTTGTCACATAAACTCAATTTGTTCTCTTCCTCATCGGAAAACAAAAAAGTAATTAAATTTCGGCTCGAAAACATTTAAATATTATAAATTTAATGACTTACTATCAAATAAAAAGCACAAACGATACCAAATTATCTATCGTGCAATTCAATCGTCAAAACGATAGCATTTGACAGTTGTTAGACATACATAAAGCAAGCAAAACGATATCGTTATGACGATAGTAAAATTTTTAGGTTACGTGATGGTAAAGTATCGTCTAAACGATATCGTCAAACGATTCTCGTCATACGTGATGAGAGCCCAGGAAAAAAGGTTGGACTCTGTAGAGGGCTCTGCGATCGGGTTTCAGGCATTCTTTTTTTTTTTAGCTTATCTCCGAAACCGTTCATCCGATTTACATGAAAATTTGTATGTAGAGTTTTTCGGATACGGTGAGTTTTTATAACTTATTTACTCTGTTCTTCTCGAACACCAGAGGGTGCTGTAGTACAAATATTTTGAAAAACCTCGAAAAACTCCTACACCGTGCATCCGATTTGCATGAAAATTGGAATCTAAGAATTTTCTGATACGGTGAGTGTTTTGAATTTAACTTTTTTGTGTAACTTTTTTAATCTTGAACACCAGAGGGCGCTGTAGTACAAATATTTTAAAAAACGTCGAAAAACTCCTAAGACGTTTATCCGATTTGCATGAAAGTTGGTATATAGAGGTTTTCGGAAACGGTGAGTTTTAATGGCTTACATACTTTGGTCTATCTTAAATACCAGAGGGCTCTGCAGTACAAATATTTTAAAAAACGTAAAAAACCTCCTAAGTCGCTTATACGATGTGCTTGAAAGTTGGTATATAGAGGTTTTCGGATATGGTGAGTTTTTATGACTTATAAACTCTGTTCTATCTTGAACACCAGAGGTCGCTGTAGTACAAATATTTTAAAAAACGTCAAAAAAGTCAAAAACCGTTCATCCGATTTGCTTGAAAGTTGGTATATAGAGATTTTCAGAAACGGTGAGTTTTCATGACTTATAATCTAGGTTTTATCTTGAACACCAGAGGTCGCTGTAGTACAAATATTTTAAAAAACGTCGAAAAAGTCAAAAACCGTTCATCCGATTTGCATGAAATTTTGTATGTAGAGTTCTCGGACACGCGAGTTTTTTTGACTTATTTACTCTTTTCTCTCTCGAACACCAGAGGGCGCTGTAGTACAAATATTTTGAAAAACCTCGAAAAACTCATAAACCGTGCATCCGGTTTGTATGAAAATTGGAAAATAGGGGTTTTCTAATACGGTGAGTGTTTTGAACTTATCTTTTTTGTGCTATCTTGAACACCAGAGGGCGCTGTAGTACAAATATTTAAAAAAACGTCGAAAAGCTCCTAAGCCGTTTGTACGATTTGCATGAAAGTTGGTATATAGAGGTTTTCGGAAACGGTGAGTTTTAATGGCTTATATACTTTGGTCTATCTTAAATACCAGAGGGCGCTGCAGTACAAATATTGTAAAAAACTCCTAAGTCGCTTATACGATTTGCTTGAAAGTTGGTATATAGAGATTTTCAGAAACGGTGAGTTTTCATGACTTATAATCTAGGTTTTATCTTGAACACCAGAGGGAGCTGTAGTACAAATATTTTAAAAAAGTCGAAAAAGTTCAAAACCATTCATCCGATTTGCATGAAAATTTGTATGTAGAGGTTCTCGAACACGCTGAGTTTTTTTTGACTTATCTACTCTATTCTCTCTCGAACACCAGAGGCCGCTGTAGTACAAATATTTTGAAAAACCTCGAAAAACTCCTAAGCCGTGCATTCGAATTGCATGAAAATTGGAAAATAGGAGTTTTTTAATACGGTGAGTGTTTTGAACTTATCTTTTTTGTGCTATCTTGAACACCAGAGGGCGCTTTAGTACAAAACTTAGGAAATCGTGAAAAACTCCAAAACTGCTCATCCGATTTGGATGAAAACTTGTAAATAGCAATTTTCGAGTACGGCAAGGGCTCTGGTGCTATCGTTTTTGCTTTTTCTCGAACATAGAGGGCGCTGTTGTCCAATTTTTATGTGTGTGTATGTTATTAAACTGTTCCTTAACGGCTGCACTGATTTTTATGAAATTTTTTTGCGTGTGTTTGAGTGGATCCCTGGATGGTTCAGATTCACAATTGTGCCCGGTAGGTGGCGCTGCAATCGGGTTCCACAAATTTTGTTATTGCAGTTTATCTCCGAAACCATTCAGCCAATTTACATGAAAATTTGTATTTAGGGGTTTTCGGGTACGATAGTTCTTATGACTTATCTATTTTGTTCCATATTGAACACCAGAGGGCACTGCAGCACAAATGTTTTAAAAATCTCGAAAAACTCCTAGCTGTACATCCGATTTGCGTGAACATTTGTACATAGGAGTTTTCAGATTCATTTGGGTATCTTGGACTTTTTTTTCTGCGCTATCTTAAAAACCAGATGGTACTGTAGTACAAATCACTTAAGAAATCGTAAAACACTCAAAAACCGCTCATCCGATTTAGATAAAAATGTGTATATCGGATATATAGGATTTGATTATTGAGTATGGAAAGGGCTTTGGCGTTATTTTCTTATTCTATCTCGAAAACCAGAGGGCGCTGTTGTGCAAATACCGCAAAAAAAACTCAAAACAACTCATCCGATAAGTATGATTTTTATAAGTGGTTTTTGGGTGCGGTGAGTCTTTTGGCGCTTTTTATATTGTTTTATCTCGAACACCAGAGGGCGCTGTACTACAAAAAACGGTAAGACGCAGCAAAGTGCAATGGGTGATAAATATCTTCTTTTTTTCTTTATGTGTATTTGTATCCAAACTTCTTTTTTCGCATATCAGGACAGCTGATGCCGAATTCTGTGGTATTTTAGTACGCATCAAAGTATGCGCAAGTCAGTTTCGTCATAAGTTGGAGTTGTTTTGACATTGCAATTTCTATTTTCAATGCTTATTTAATTTTCGTCCAGTGTCCTCGCAAATTGCCAAAAATTCGTATCGAATACAATCGAATACAATATAAAACTTGAAAATATATTTTTGCAAGCGAACGGCGGCACGCACACACAAATCACGATTTCTCTAACTTTTTCTCATGAAAGATGCACACAGAATTCCTTCTAAAGTTTGTGAAAAGTTTTTTCAAATCGACGAATAAAATCGAAAATTATTTATATCAACTCCCGAGCTAAGCCGGGTATTCAGCTAGTATATATATAAAATTGTAAAAAAAATAAAATCTGTACATTAAATATTTTTTTGAAATTCTTTTTGTGATGAACGTTTTGAATGACGCTGAGTCCAAAAATCGCATTTTAAAAATTTTTGTCTGTCTGTCTGTCTGTTAAAGCATTACGCGAAAACCACTGGATGGATTTAAATGAAACTTCACATCTAGGTTCCTAATATACCCGGTCAACATATAGACTACTTTTTATCTAGAAAAAAAGGTTAGACCCGGTAGGAGGCGTTGCGATCGGGTTCCAGGCATTTCTACTGTTCCTATTGTTACATTTTTTGATCGAGTTAGTTTTTCTTTAAAAATAATTATCATCAATTATTTAAAAAACTTTAGATAATTTTTTAAATTTTACTTAAGTCCCCATGAAAATTTACAACATTTCCAATTAATGAAAAATGGGCATGTGGCCATGTAACAACACCTGCTTCGATGTGAAACCCTCTGCAGTGCCGCACGGGTCAGAAGAATAGAGAAAACAATAATAACAACAATGCCGAAAGGTTCATGATCTATGCTTGTAAATAAAACAGTTTAACAACAGAAGAGCGATCAACAAAGTGCATGCAGGAGCAAAGGGAGAAACAAAAAGCACCTGTTAGACCGTAAAAAAACAACCGAGTTGAAATCCATTAAATTTCAATATTAAACATGATTGATTGGACGCATAAAACTTTTCTATTTATTAATTTAAATAGCAAGTAACAGAAAAGAACAGCTAGCTACAACTTTAAAAAAAAAATTTAGGGATATGATTGAGGATGTTACCGAAAGGCAGATGTTGTAAGATTACAACAGCACAAAAAAACACTTAAAAAACTAATAATCATCGAATGGTAGCAGAATGCGGCAGGTGACAAAATCAAAAACTTGGAACTATCTTATAGCAAAGACACTATTAAAGACTATAGCGAAGATAATGAGAAAGATGAAGACCAAATTTTAGCCTTTTGATTGACCTTTTTTTTAAAAAAAAAAAAAAAGTATTGTTAATGCTGCTAATAGTTGCAATATGCTCAGGACAAATGATTTTCAATGAATATTCCAGCACCACCTGCAGTTAAACAGCATGTAAGGAACAGGGATGATATTGGCTTAGTTGTAAGAGGGCCAAAATTTATACAAAAATAGGGCATTTTTGACAAGGTCTGTTCGCGTACTTTTACAGTAAAAACTGGCCAGTAACAATTTTTTTAAAAGTAAGAAAAAAATTCTCTCAATCAATAAATACAATCTATATACTCGTATATATAAAATTGTAAAAAAAAAAATCTATACATGAAATATTTTTTTGAAATTCCTTTTGCGATGGACGTTTTGAAAGACGCTGAGCCCGAAAATCGCATTTTTAAAATTTTTGTCTGTCTGTCTGTCTGTCTGTCTGTTAAAGCATCACGCGAAAACCACTGGATGGATTTAAATGAAACTTGGAATCTAGGTTTCTCATATACCCGGTCATAAGATAGGCTACTTTATATCCAGTAAAAAAGGTTGGACCCGGTAGGGGGCGCTGCGATCGAAATCCAGGCATTCGTTTTTTCAGCTTATCTCTGAAACCGTTCATCCGATTTGCATGAAAATTTGTATGTAGAGGTTCTCGGACACGCTGAGTTTTTTTGACTTATCTACTCTCTTCCATCTGTAACACCAGAGGGCGCTGTAGTACAAATATTTTGAAAAACCTCGATAAACTCCTAAGTCGTGCATCCGATTTGCATGAAAATTGGAATATTGGGGTTTTATGATACGGTGAGTGTTTTGGATTTATTTTTTGGTGCTATCTTGAACACCAGAAGGCGCTGTAGTACAAATTTTTTAAAAAACGTCAAAAAACTCCTAAACCATTTATCCGATTTACATGAAAATTGGTGTATAGAGGTTTTCGGATACGATGAGTTTTCATGAGTTATCTACTCTGTTCTATCTTGAACACCAGAGGGCGCTGTAGTACAAATATTTTAAAAAAGTCGAAAAAGTCCAAAACCGCTCATCCGATTCACATGAAATTTTGTATGTGGAGGTTCTCGAACACGCTGAGTTTTTTCGACATATCTACTCTATTCTCTCTCGAACACCAGAGGCCGCTGTAGTACAAATATTTTGAAAAACACCTCGAAAAACTCCTAAACCGTGCATCCGGTTTGTATGATAATTGGAAAATAGGGGTTTTCTGATACGATGAGTGTTTTGGACTTTTTTTTTGTGCTATCTTGAAATCCAGAGGGCGATTTTAGTACAAATCTTAGGAAATCTTGAAAAACCCCAAAACTGGTCATCCCATTTGAATGAAAATTTGTAAATAGCGATTTTCAAGTACGATTTCTGGTGCTATCTTTTTTGCTCTTTCTCGAAACTAGAGGGCGCTGTTGTACAATTTGTACGTGCGTATGTTATTAAACTGTTCCTTAACGGCTGCACTAATTTTGATGAAATTATGTACAGAGGGCGCTGTAGTACAAATATCTTAAGAAATAGTCAAAAAGTAGAAAGGCGCTCATCCGATTTCGATGAAAAATTTTATCAAAGGATTTCATGTACGGCAACTGTTTTGTCGTTATCTCTTTTGCTCTGTCTCGAAAAGTAGTGGGCGCTGTTGTACAATTTGTACGTGTGTGTGTTATTAAACTGTTCCTAAACGGCTGCACCGATTTCGATGAAAATTTTTGTGTGTGCTTAAGTTTATCCCTGGATAGTTCAGATTCGCAATATATTGGGATATCCTTAGCGGGCCACAATGAGTAATATATCCTTAGAAAGGTGCTTTAATTACCTCTCTATTAAAATACAAAATATTAAAATCGTACAAGTAGGTATTGAGATTTTTTAATTCAATGTGAGTACTATGAATCGATCGATCAGTCCATTTTAAAAAGTTTCCTTTGGCCAAAATCCGCAACGCGGCACAATTAGTCATATACCCTTTTATATCCTTTAAAGGTGCTTTAATTACCTGTCCATTGGTATATAAAAAATAAAAATCGTAAATGTAGATATTACGATCCTTTATTTAAAATTTAGTATCATAAACTATGATTCGTTACTTTTTAAAAATATCTTATGAATGAACTGAATCGGAAGTTTAATCAATTCTGCATCGAATTTTCAGTTCTGAAGTAATTTTGTATTTTTCCCTTAATTTTATCATATTTTATGACGGTTTTGAGTTTTAAGTTTCCTGGTTGATATTAAAAAGGTTTCTTTTCAAAACGAAGTTAAATTCGTAGTTTTTTATATAAATTCGTACTTAAAGTTAAATTCGTACTTAAAGTTAAATTCGTTCTTTTTAATAGTACGAATTTAAAAATCGTACTTTTTGGAAATATGGGTTTGTGTCTTTGCTAAGTTAGCGTCGGATTTACGAATTTATCTTCACGCACTTGTTTTTTGGTGCAACTAGTTTTAGAATCATATGAAATAATGTAACATTATAATGTATTTCGTTTGATTCAAATATCTTCAGTACTTTTTTATTTTTTAATCATAATCTGAGTCGATACGTGACATTTGGAACTTGACATTTTTTCCATTAGAATTCAATTGAGTAATAAAGTAAGTGTAATTTAGTAATTAAAAAATAAATTAAATATATTTTACGCTCCTTACTCCTCAATCATTTGTCATTACATTTAGCCAATATCTTCCATTTTTACTAAAACAAAAACTTTTCGAAACATTTACTAAACATTTACTAAAACGAAAAAACAACATTTGTGAAACAGACGATTTGATCCTCATGGTAAATGAATTCATGTGTAAATCGCTTAAATAAAGAAAATTTAAAGGTTTCTCTAATATAATATCATAAAATAATTAGTTTTTAATAACGTGTACTTTTCCTTGGAAATGCTCATATAGGAAGGATATCATGCGTCGGAAATTATTTTTGGTACAGACAAAAAAAATATTAAATATTAAAAAAAAAAAATGGGTGAAAATTCATTGAAAATGAACGACATTAAATACTTAATCGGTTAGTACGTAAGACTACGATGGCGCCTTTTTTACGTAGGGTTCACTTTTTCATCTATATGCATGATAAAATGCTGTAAGGAATGTATCGTGCTTGAAGCTGTCCACCTCAAAATTCAATTCTTAAACCTGTAGAATTACTTTGGGATAATATTATAAGTAAAATCGATTCGAAAATTTAGACATTCTTTTGGAGGGTATGCAGAAGTCTTCATACTTCCTCCATTATAGTAAATACCAAATGTTTGTAACGAATTTCCCTGTAGATGTTTTCCCACTACAAAATAGTGGTTCTTCTGCATAATACTAACATGGCGGCTGTACATAAAATATAAATACATCAGTTTTTCAAATATTTTCTTCAGTTTTAATAGATTTGTACAAGTGTTCTCCTTCTGTAGTCTATCAAAAACGTACCTGCGTAGGCTTATATAGCTTAAATAAAGCCTAAAAAAAAAACTAATTTGAGGAGAGTTGTTCAAGTTTTTTGTTTTTCAATAGCTATAATTTCAAAAAATTCAACAGAACTTATTTTATTGAGATCGGCTTAGAATCATTTTATTAAAAATTTAAATTTTGTACATCGATGTGACATACTACTTAGATGATATTTTTTCAGAAGAATTTTTCAAAAGGGCCTAAAATGAATCAAAAGGGCTTTGGGGCTTATGAAATGAAAAAGGGCTCAAAAAAGCCCTGAAAGCCCCCAAATATCATCCCTGGTAAGGAATGGAAAAACCAAACCATTCATTGTCAACAATTCTCTTTAAAATTGTGGCGAGACGCAATGTTTCGATGATTGTTCTCTTTGTGACTACAAAAAAAATGAGCGCACACTTGCGTGTACTTATGATTTATGCAAAAGAGAACCAGCTGTAGTGTACTGTTAAGGGAGTATTCCTGGTTGGCAAACATATTTGTTCGATTTTTTTTTTTCATATTTTTATAGCTTGGATATTTGAGAATATCGTCCTAAAAGGGTTTTTTGAAATTCGAAATACTTTAGGAGATAGGGCCTTTTTTGACCAGCAATGTTTTCGCCAAAATGCGATTTGCTTAATATGGCTACTTTTTGAATGCAACCATGCACATGCACTATTGAGATTGCCAATTATATTGCAACTGTCATATTTAACGAAGGT
This sequence comes from Coremacera marginata, assembly GCA_914767935.1. NCBI lineage: Eukaryota > Metazoa > Arthropoda > Insecta > Diptera > Sciomyzidae > Coremacera > Coremacera marginata. Next base: position 9,797,928 of record OU612043.1, on the reverse strand, counting down.
TTCTTGCCAATACTTCAAATAATGAACCTAATGGGCATCCCAATTGGCAACGTCACATGTGATTTCGCCATTGGTCGGAACGAAGAACGTTTGAAAAGGTCCGACGCCAGAGCTCTGACTGCATCAAATAAGGTGGAGCTGCCCGAAGAGCACAAAGAGCCGCTGAGTCCTCATTTTTTGAAGAAGAGGAAGGAGTTCTTTATGGGGCTGTCATTGCAGATTGATATACATATGTAAGTATTTCACATTTTCTTTGAGTTTTACCAAAATCACGTTTTTGAACTTCGAAGCAACTTTTCTCCGGTTCTACTGAACCGATTTTGATGAAACCAAGTGCAATCAACGCAGCATTGTCGAATTTTTGCATGCTCAAATTTTTCATTTACATTTTTTTTTATGCAAAAAAAATAACTTCAAGCGTTTATCTTGAAACCACATTTTTCGAGCTTGCGGCCCAGATTGCGCCCGTAGTTCTGAACCGATTTTGATGAAACAAAGTGCAATCGACGCAGAATTGTCACCATTCTGGTCCCTACCTCAATCACAATTTTTTACTATTTTTTTTTTTACACTAAGCTACAAAAAAAAGACCCAAAATCGGTTTTCAATTTTCAATGACCGCCATTTTGTAAAATATAATCGCAAAATTATGATTGAGGTAGGGACCAGAATTACATCTGTACTGAATCTAACGCCATTTACTTTTTCTATTTCAGATTATCCGAAGTTAACCGGGCCGCACGCAAGCAGCATACCTTTTTTTTCGACGCCCAACTTTGAAGGCCGACAAATTTTTGAACAGCCCTCTTACAAAGGCAAAAACAAATTTTTTATTTATATGTTCTTAATATAAAAAAAAACAGTTAAATAACTCTTTGCGTTTTCAAATGAGAAGTTTTTCAAAAAGGGTCCAAAAACAGCCTTTCAACCAGGAATACCTCCTCCCAGCATTTCTCAGGTGTTATTAAGTAAGAAAAAGTTAAAAATTTAAATTTGTAATTAATTTTTTTGTTATTAGCAAAGTTTTGATTTTACCTATTTGAGAAACATAGCATTTGTATATTTTTTTGAAGTTAAATTCCCTTAAGATGTGCGTTTCATTTTTTTAACCCAGCGCCCACTCTTTAAAAAGTGATTTCTTTTGATTTTTGTAAAATGTAAAATTTTGAAATTATAATGGTTCCGACCATTAGTATAAGCTTCCGACAGTCACCATCTAACATAAAATATAAATAGCCAAATTTTAGTCTAATACGATCAAAAATTTTTGATACATAGGGTAAGGTGGGGTAATGTGTAACATGGCGTGATGTGTAACACGGCGATTTTTCGTACAAAATGTTAACTAATGAGTGAATGAACTACTGCGCTATGGTTCTTTTGGCAGCATCTGGTTTTTAAATAAAGTGTTGAAAGTAGGCAGACATACATTTCATACGAGTTCTTAAAAAACATGAAAAATGTTTGTTTAATATTTTTAAGTAAAACAAGATTTAAAATTTTATAACGTTGTGGTTAAATTTTATCAGTGAGAAAAAGTGACTTACATTGGAGTGATGTGTAACACTCAAAGTGGGGTGATGTGTAACACATCTTATACATTATAATTGACATAAAGGGGGGCAACAACGTCAAACTCTTAAATGTAATCACAGCAACGACATTAAAAGAGATCGGCCCAGTTCATACTATTGAGAGCCCAGACCAAAATCCAATCGTGGTAGGAAGTCAATGAAAAGCTGTGTTCTAACAACGCCACAGAAATGTTAACAGTTGCAGGTGCAGGAGATTTCATTAAGTTCTTATCATAACAACATACTTTTACTAAACATAAAAAGAGTCAAATTAAATTTCCTGATCTTTAAAGCAACACATTGTTACACATCACCCAGCGATTTGAAAAAGACTACTTCATACATTTTTCAAAATATTCAACAGCCACCATGAACAGCCACTCACTTCGAATTGGTTCTTCTTAACAAATCAAAAATTAAAATCAACTATTATTGGAGCAAATAAAAACGTGTTACACATCACCCCACTTCAGCCTATATAAAACAATTTTTAGAAAATTGTAAAATTTAGAGATCTTAAAGCTAGCTTTGTGATCCTTTCTTAAACCAGCAGTTATATAGAAATTAATTGCTTTTGAGGTATATAACATGGAAATCAAAAGAGTAAAACGTTGACTTAAGTTGTAATAACTCTGTCAACTCATATATTTCTATATAACAATTAAAAAACAAAAACAATTCTTTATAAGTAATTTCTTTAAGCATTGCTAAACAAAATATTGGTCAGCAAATTACAACCAACGTTTAAAACAAATTATCAGAAAGCAAAATAAAATAACGAAAAAAAATCAAAAAAATAGCAAATAAAATATATACAAAAAAATAAAAAATGATGCAAAGCGATAAGAAAAACTGTTATCGTTGAAGCAACATTGTGTGTTACGGCATTAGGCCAGGGAAAAGTTGTTAAAAATATAGTTTTTTTTTTAATTTTTCTACAAAAAATCGATAAATCTATTTATTTAAAACTTTGTACATCAAGGCAGTATTCTAGTTTAGAGGGAAATTTTTCTTAAAATTTGTTAAAAATTCAATAAATAAGAAATAAAAATATTTTTTATCATCCATTTTCTTATTATACGTTTATTAATATTTCAATAATAGACAAAAAATTTTAAAAAAAGGTTGGCGAAAAAGGTAGGGATGGCGTTGCTAAAAGGTTTATTCGTCCTGTCATGATGCCAACTCTTCTATCAAAAAAAAAAAAAGAAAAGATTTTTAATTAGTAAGAATGTCGCTATATCCTGGACTAGGGAAAGAAAACGATTTATTTTTTAACGAAATGGCGACTGTTTGAAAAAAGCAGTAATTTGTTGGCCTTTTTTTTTAAAATATTGAAAAACACAATTTTTACATACTTCAAGTCCCACACCAAATTAAAGGTAAATCGGTTCATTAGAAATCGAGATATCCATGTCAAACATGTTGGAACCAGTAGTTTCGAGATAAACTCGTTTAAAGATTTGAGCAAAGTTACAGGCAGTCACTAAATAGCAGACTTGTAAAAACTGGCACTGAATGCCAAGGTAATTATTTTAGTCATTCAAGCATTTTTTTATTTAATGACTTGATGTTTTGAAATCAGCAATCATTTTGAAGTCATTAAATCTTTGAAGTCTTTTAATTTCTTCACTATGATCGAAGTCGCGGTCTTTAGATTTATTGATTGCATTCAATTGAAATCAATTTGAAGTCAATAAAATGATTTGAAGTCAGTTGAAATCATGTTTTAAATCACTGAAATGTTGAAATAATTTTAAGTTAATTGAAGTCTTTTGATTACATGCACAAATTTTTGAAGTCATTTTGAAAAAATGATAAAAAATTTTCAATATTCAAATTGTATAAAACTACTTATCACTTTAGTCAAATAAAAAATACATAATTATTGACAAATGTTTTAAGAAAAAAAGGTTAGGTTAGGTGTGTAGGGTCGTGCACCGTACCGGCGCTTCCGCGGGCGTCTATATGTCAATTGCGAATCCTTTTTTATATTTGTTCCGATTTGTTTCTCAAACAGTGGTGTGTTCACCAACTCTTCCAAGTCTTTGAAAAATCTGTTCCCCATATGTCGGAGTCGACGATTCTCTGTAGACTTGGACATTCACATAGTAGGTGAGTTATTGTTTCTGTTTCCTCCGGATCTTTACAGCTGCGACAGAAGTCTGGTGCTGTTATGCCCATTCTAATAGCCATAACCCCAATGGGGCAATGCACTGTTAGAACTCCAACATTAGAACTCCGGATTTCCCGTTTGACCAAAAGCAGAAGGCTTTTAGTTCTTTTCTCATTTAGCTCCGGCCAAAGCCTTCGAGATATGTTGCAGTCACCTCTGGAAGCCCAGTTTGTGTTAGCAATATCTCTGGCTTTTAGGTCTATACTCCTTTTGACGACGCCTATTGGAATGTGCACATCTGTATCAGCTCTGTTTGTACTTGCGATTACTCCACGCCTCGCCAATCCATCCGCTGCGTCGTTCCCTTCGATATTGCTATGTTAGGGAACCCAGCAGAGAGTGACATTGTGGGTATTGCAGATACTCTTCAGTGCAAGTTTACAGTTTTGCACTGTTCGAGCCTTCGTCGTTTTACTGTTCAGTGCTTTGATGGTCACTTGGCTATCCACAAAAGTTGCTACCCTTGTGGGGGTAAAATTTTTCCTGTAAATGGCCTGTGCAGATTTTTCAATAGCATATATTTCTGCCTGAAAAACGCTGAAGTAATCAGGGAGTTTGTAACACTCTTTGATTTCCAGTGTTTCACAGTATAGACCCGATCCAGTTCCGTTTTCCATTTTGGAACCATCAGTATATAAATGTAGATTGCCGTAGGATTCTACAGCCGTTTCTTCCCACGCTTGTCTGCTGGGGATGATTGTGGTGTATTCTGTACCGAATCTCACACTGGGTATGACATAGTCGGTTGCTCTTTTTGATTTCACGGTTCCAAAGAGATTTAGAATAGATGCATGTCCGAATGTGTTGTTTTTCCAGGCTCGTGATTCGTTGAGGCGAATCGCGCTCCTGGTCGCCGAACATTTAAGGAACTCTTCTATGGAGAGCAGATTTAGCATCATATCCACAGTAACATTTGAACCCCTGTTAGGGAGCTAAGGTAGCTCTTTTTATGCGTTATCGTCCACCATACAAGAGAGCCGTAGGTAAGAATGGGCCTCACGATCGCTGTATACATCCAGTGGATTATGTGTGGTCGCAGTGCATTTTTCCTTCTTTCCTCTGTGTTGCGTTTCCAGCTCAGCTGGTTATCAAGGATAATTCCAAGGGATTTGGCTTCCGTGGCAAGCTTCAGAGTTACTTCGTTGAGTTTCGGTAATGTGAAACTTTATATTTTTCTTCTTCTTGTGAACACAACGAGTTCGGTCTTTTTTGGGTCTACACCAAGTCCATTCGATTTTTCCCACCGCGATAGCTCATTAAATGCCGCAGACATTAGTTCGCTAATTGTTTGCAGGTATTTCCCGCATATTAGGATGGCACGTCATCGGCATTGGCTGCCACTTTTGTTCCTCCAGTTTTGAGTGTAGTGAGTCAACCACAAAAAGAAGGAACATATTCTGTTTTGGAACATATCCTGTCTTGAGGCAGCCGGTGAAGATTGCTATAAGCCAGGGCATGATGCTAGGAAGGGCTTGTTGCATCATGGCCGGTAGGATTCCATCTGGCCCCGCAGATTTGTAGGGCTTGAAGGATCCGATCGACCATTGTGATGATGTTTCTCGGTCATGATTTCATTTATTTAAATCTAAGGAGCTAAGGAAAAACAGTTCAGTACCATTTTCTCCTGTGTTTCTCAACCGATTTTGATGATTTTTTTATTTTTTAAATAAATCAGAGTAGGGAGGAGCAGCGACAAATTTTTGAAGAAAAATGCTAGCTGGAATACCCGACGTTGCTCGGAGTGGTATGGCATTCAGGGTGTTTCTCAGCCGATTTTGATGATTTTTTTTTTAATTAATCAGATTAGGGAGGAGTGCACCAAAGTTTGTAAAGAAATATGTTAACTGGAATATCCGGCGTCGCTCGGAGATGGTATGGCGAAAAGGTCGAGTTTCGACCACTGGCGTACTCTAGTGACTTCAAAGATTTCAATTATTGCAGTGATTGCAATCTTTTCAAAAGAATTAATGAATGTCATCAATTTAGTTTTTTAGTCAAGACTGCGATATAAAATTGAATGAAGTCAGCAATGACTTCAAATTTTTTTTGAATGCATTCAATAACTCAAAATGATTTTAGGACTTATTGTGTTAAAGTCATTGCAATCAAAAATGATTTCGAGATTTCAATCAAAACTTGAAGTCATTAGCTATGAATTAACTGATTGCAATACAAAATGTTTGCATTATCACAACTTTGCTAAATAGCATCACTAAAATAGCTACACAACCCAGTAAATTATTGCAATTTTAAAAATTCTTCTAAAATAAATTGATTTTTTTCAAAATTCTACACCAGAATACTGCCTTAAGGCATTAGACCAGAGTAAAGATGAAAAAATATATTTTTTTAGAATGTGGAAAGAACGGCAGGAAGCAGTAAAGAACAGTTTACTTGTATTCTTAAATTTACAGAATACGAGAAAGAAGAACGAAAGAAGAGATAGTTAACGTTAGACGATAAAATTAAATAAGTAAAAAGTCAGGTAGTAAAAAGAATAAATCTAACAATGTAAGAATGTGTTTATAAAGTATGACATACTTCAAAAACAAAACTTTAAATAATCACTTCAAAAACAGTTTCGCGTAATTGAATAAAAACGATACTAATTCGTATTTAACCATTTGTTTTACATTTTTGTGCGAATATAAACAGTCAATGTGTGTTTATTGCAAATAAAAGAACAATATGATGATAATGTTTACGATCTGTTCGGTTTATTGGGCTATTTTTTTGGGCCATCTCAGCATTCCAATTCCATGCTATAAAAATAGCATTTCAAATAATCTTATTTATTATTTAACTCGTCTCATTTTTCTTCTTCTTCTTCCTCTACATACTTCTTTTTGTATGTACACCATGTCGGAATTTATAACAACAATGCAGCGCAAAAGATAATGCTAATGCAGAAGCAACAGTGGGCAAGATGCTAAATATAGCGGGGGAAATTTTTCGTTATCTACTAAATTAATAAAAGTTACTCAATATATCCATAAAGCATTATTATTAATATTATAATAATACTATATATAAAGCTATTTTTATTGTGTAATTTGTTATTTTGCAAGCTCATCTCTAATGCCGTGGTTATGCTGGGCAAATTTGTTTGGTGAGCTTTTTTGTTGTTAGTGTTTAAGAGCACTAGAGAAAAGCTTTTTTCTTATTCCGTGGTTATGCTAGGCAAGCATGTTTGCTGAACTTTTTTGTTGTTAGTCTTTTGCGCATAAAATGAGGAATAAGCTTTGCTCTCGTGCTCTTAAACACTGACAACAAAAAAGCTAACCCAACATGTTTGCCTAGCATAACCACGCCATTATTTTATGCTTAAAACACTAACAGCTAAAAAGCTCCCAAACAAATTTGCCTAGCATAACCACGGCATAAGTGGTTGTACAAAGCACTCCTTAGCAAAGTTCTACTACTGCTTCAATAAGCACTACATTTCATGCAAAAGCACTGACTTGCAACACCGGTGCTCAGATCGACGCTGTATTAAATGAGAATAAAACAAAAAAAAACAAAATAAAAATACACAATTTGACAATAACAGCAAACAAAGCTTTGTACACGTCTGCATGTTTGTACCACGCTGTTGTTCTCTGTATAGTACCGTTATCGAAGCAACGTCACTGTAATGTGCAATTATAACTAAGTCAGTTATAATTCATTAACTCGGTGATGCTAGATGAACATTCAATTAAAAAAATACTTTCTAAGTAATGTTTCAAAACGCAAGGGATTCTATTGTGGGTAATTCTGAAGAAAATAGTAGTGCACCTAAAATTCACCACAATGAGGAGTACATAATATGAGCGGTTAGCTTTTTTCATATGCCAGGTGTATGTATGCATAAGATCCTTCCAGTTTGGCTAAGAGATGGCGCTAGCGAAAAATATGCAGCGTATTAGTTTGACATTATCTTGTTGCAGCCAAGATCCGCATGCGATTATGCAATGCGAAGAACATACGCACAGGAATGCAATGAAAGCTAGATGTCGCTGTAATACAACGGACTGCTGAAGCCTACTCCGCTCAGCTCTCGGTTAAGCTCAACCAACCAACCTCTGTACCCGACGACGCCGGCGGACTTTGAGAGCATATATCCCACTCCATGCGCGCTACCGCTGAAGAAGTCATTGGTTTCCGGCGCCCGTAACCTCGGAACCAATGGTATGATCAGGAGTATCGCATCGCGATAGCAGTAAAAAACGCCGCATATAAAAAAACGCTGCAGTCAGCTGCAACGCGAGCCGTGCGAGAAAACTACCGCGAAAAGAGGAAGGAAGAGAGGCGCCTTTTCAGACGCAAGAAAAGAGAGCACGAAAAGCGTGCGCGTGAGGAACTAGAGGTATACCAAGGTTTCAAGCCCGGAGCATCCACTTGTAGAGACGAAAATGGAGATCTGAATACGGATACACAGTGTGTGCTGGAGAGCCCATGGAGAGCGCAGTTCAGAGCCACCAATCAACGATGACGGAGTGGAAGTACCACCACCTAGCCATGAAGTTGCTATCCAACGACTCAAAAGCAATAAAACAGCGGGTGCTGACGGCCTGTCAGCTGAATTGTTTAAAACCGGCGGCGATGAATTGATAAGGCGCATGCATCAGCTCATCAGCAAAATATGGCTAGCAGAAAGCATGCCCGACGTTTGGAACCTCAGCGTACTGTGCCCTATACTTAAGAAAGGAGACCCAACAATCTGCGCCAGCTATAGAAGTATCAGTCTCATTTCCATCGCATATAAGGTTCTCTCAAGCGTACTGTGTGAAAGCCGATTACAAAAACACTGATTGGACCTTATCAGTGTGGCTTTCGACCTGGTAAGTCCACCATAGACCAGATTTTCACGCTACGACAAATCCTGGAGAAAACCCATGAAAATCAAATTGACACACACCATCTCTTTGTCGATTTTAAAGCTGCGTTCGATAGCCCGAGAAGGGATTGCCTATACGCAACAATGTCTGGGTTCGGTATACCTGCAAAGTTGATTAGACTTTGCAGAATGACGTTGAGCAACACACGCAGCTCCGTCAAGGTAGGAAATGACCTCTCCGAAACCTTCAATACCGAAAGAGGTTTCAGGCAAGGCGATACACTGTCTAGCGATCTTTTTAACATCATCATGGAGGGGATCGTACGAAAGGCCGGTGTGCATCGTAATGGCACCATTTTCTACAAAGGCGTCCAGCTCCTTGCGTACGCTGATGATATTGATATTGTCGGCAGAATCAAGAGAGATGTTACCGCTGCTTTCGCCGCTATCGAAAAGGAATCAGCCAAAGTGGGTTTGACGATAAATGAGGGTAAAACAAAGTATATGCTGTCTACAAACAAGGGAGCGCGGCATTTAGACCCCCACGTTTCATCCGGCAGCTATAACTTTGAAGTAGTCAAGGAGTTCGTTTACCTTGGCACCGCCATTAATACCAACAACGAAATCAGCCTGGAGATAAAGCGAAGAACAATAATTGCTAATAGGTGCTAACATGGGCTCAGTAAGCAACTAAGTTCCAGAGCCCTCTCTCGATCGACAAAACTAACACTCTACAAGACGCTCGTTCTACCTGTGCTGCTTTATGGCGCTGAGGCATGGGTAGTTTCGCAAACTGACGCAGCCGCTCTGGGGGTGTTCGAGTCGGCGATGACTATCGCATCCGAATGAACCACGAGCTGTATGAGCTCTACGAAGGCATTAACGTAGTGCGGCGTATAACTGTGCAGCGACTACGCTGGCTGGGTGAGGAGGCCGTGAAAAGGTCGCTGTACAAGAAAGGGGTACACAGTATGCTTAGCGCATGGATTTGCCAAATGCTTAGCACCAGAACTGCAGAAACGAAAGTGGGAACCACCACAATAAGAATCAAAATAACCAAAGGCTGCCCCCAGGGTGGAGTTCTATCCCCATTGCTGTGGAGCCTAGTTGTGGACGAACTCTTATCGAAGCTAACCGATACTGGCATAAAATGCCAAGGCTACGCAGACGATATAGCCCTAATAGCAAGAGGCAAGTTCGAGAATACACTCTGTGACCTAATACAGAGAGGGCTGAAAGTAACAAAGGAATGGTGCACCACAGTGGGGCTTAACATCAACCCAGCAAAAACAACCATAGTACCTTTCACTAACAAGAGAAGCCTGCCAAACCTCAGAACGATGAGAATGGACGGCACTGAACTCCCTCTCAAAGCAGAAGTAAAGTACCTGGGACTTACACTAGACTCTAAACTTCTCTGGAGGAGACATGCTGAGGAAATTAAAAATAAAGCAACTCGCGCACTAATGGTATGTAAGAACCTGGCAGGGAAAAGCTGGGGCTGTAACCCTACAATTCTTCGCTGGATGTACACCATGATGGTGAGACCAATCCTCACCTACGGAGCAGTAGCATGGGCCAAAAGAACCAAGTTATCAGTAATGAGGAACATGCTTACAAAGGTACAAAGACTTGCCTGCGTATGCATCACAGGAGCTATGAGGACCTGCCCCACAGCAGCATTAGAAGTAATCCTCGACCTAACTCCTCTTCACCTCTTCATAGAGGGAGTAGCAAAGCGAACTTTGATAGGCATTGCAAAAGAGGGAACAGGATTAGGAAAAACTATCAGCAACAAAGAGAAAGAAGTTATCGCAAGGCAGATACCATACATCGATCAACCAAGAGACGATATAGTAAAAAGGTACAACTTCGAAAAACGCTTCGAAATTAAGCTTGGTACCAAGAAGGAGTGGGATAGTGAAATAATATCGCGAGTCACAAAACCACACAGTATAACATGGTACACGGACGGCTCCAAAACACTGGAAGGTATAGGTGCAGGGGTATATGGACCAAGAACCAGGCACTCGGCACCTATGGGGACAACACCCAGTATCTTCCAGGCGGAGGTCTTAGCAATACAGCTGTGCGCACAATTTAACCTGGACAGAAGTTACAAAGGTCAGGACATAATTGTGATGTCGGACAGCCAAGCAGCAATCAAAGCATTAGCTTCCTGTGAAATATCATCAGAAATGACTTGGGAATGCCTAACAAAACTGAATGAGCTAGGCAAGAATAACACCGTTACTATACTCTGGGTCCCAGGACATAAAGGAATTCATGGTAACGAAGAAGCTGATGAATAAGCGCGACGAGGCGCAGCCACACACTTTATAGGACCAGAACCATTCTGCGGATTGGGCACACACACTATCAAAGAAGAACTAAGAAGGGAGGAGAGGCACAAAAGATCAAACCTCTGGAAAAGCCTCCCAAAGCTAAAACAATCCAAAGTGCTCCTCAAAGACTTTAACTCTCGGAGAGCAAAATTGCACATAAGCTTAGGCAAACCGAATCTAAGAATTCTTACGGGGTTTCTTACAGGACACTGTAAACTGAAATACCACCTGAAGAAATTGGGCATCGAAACCGACAGCAACTGCCGTTTCTGCGAAGAAGCGGAGGAGACTCCAATACACCTACTTACCAACTGTGACGCAGTAGCTCGCAAGCGCAAGGCAACACTGGGGAACTACGAGCTGAGTCAAGAGGAAATCTCATCCATCGAACCGAAAAATATTCTCAAATTCATCAGAGAACTAGGTCTGGATGAGATTCTGTAATCCGTCAAAGAGCGGAGCATCAAGAAGGAGGTACAATAGATCTATATAGGTCGCAGTGCGCATCTCCAAACAAAACATTAACATTAACGCTGGCTGGGTCATGTCCATCGTATGGACGACGAAGCTCCAGCGAAAAAGGTGCTCGAGGCGAGGATCGCTGGTCAACGACGACGAGGGAGACCATGCCTCCGATGGATGGACCAGGCTGAGGAAGCCCTAACCGCACTTGGTGTATCCGACTGGAGAAGGCGCGCGCAAAGCAGAGGCGCCTGGCGAGAGCTGATGAGGTCGGCCGAAACCCGGACACGGGATGTTACGACCACCTAAGTAGTAAGTAATTAGATTCACACATACGTCATTTTGTTAGTTTGACATTTAACTGCAAACTCATACAAGCTGAGTACGCCAAAAACGGACGACTTTGTTTTATCGTTCACTGATCATGTCGAGTTTTGTGCGCCGTTCCACACAGCAAAACTAGTAAAGACACATTGAAATCGATTGCATGGGACATCCTTCTGCATACGCCGTACTCAGTTTTTCTGACATGCTCTTCATAAATTGCCTGAACGATGGACGAAATGTGTAGAAACCGATGGCCAATATTTTGAATAAAAAAAAAAAAATTAATTCCCTAGAAAATTACGTATTTTTTTTTAACCAAGAAAATTGGAAAAACCCTATGCATACACCTGGTATTATAAATTTAAGGTAGTTTTTTCTTCCAGCTTTTCTTTGAAAGTCATGTTTTAAAAGTGTTTTAAAAATTAAGAGCTTTGATGAGCATGTACGCAAGATTTTTCTCATTTATTTCAAAATAGCAATGGCGAAGATGTGATTAAAGAAAGACAATGTCAAAAGTAGTTTGCCCGTTTCAGTGATTAAAATTGAATTTCAGTCATGGATGCTTCCCGTTCTGGTAAGTCCTCGGAGGTTGACGACGACCCAACCAAGATGCTAGTGGACACAAACAAACATTCGACACTCACAAAAATTGCAAGTGTTCTAAATTTATCAGTTGGAAGCGTTCATGGTCATTTAAAGTCCGCTGGTTTCATCAAAAAAATTTGATGTTTGGGTACGGCACTAATTGAAAAAAAAAAACACAAAGTCAATCGAGTTGAAATTTGCGCTCGCATCATGAAATGTGAAATAAAGCTATGTATATATTTCTCAAGCGTATGATTACTGATGACAAAAAGTAGATTGTCTACAACAATGCCAACAGAAAACTAGTAAGGATGGAGCTTTGGCAGGGTACCGAAGCTAAAGTACACCCCCGCGGCCATATTGAAGTATATTCGAAGTCTTTAGCCACGACATACACGATGAAATTCAGTTTTATATATTAACGAAAGTTTTCCTATTTTGATGACGTCACTTTGTATGGCAAGTAAGCGTGGTTTTGATCCGATTTTGCCATATATCATAGTGGTGGTCTATGTTATATATCAACGCCTTTATGCAAAATTTCAAGACATTTCTCTAATTTTTGTGGATTTTTAAGAGATTTTACGTTTAAAATAAAACCAATTTGTATGGGAGGCGTGGTTTTCATTCGATTTTGCCAAATATCATAGTGGTGGTCTATGTTATATATCAACGCCTTTATGCAAAATTTCAAGACATTTCTTTAATTTGAGCAGATTTTCAAGAGATTTTACTTTTAAAATAAAGCCACTTTGTATGGGAGGTAGGCGTGGTATTATCCGATTTTTCCAAATTTTATAGCCAGGATTAAGACTGAAGAGCAAAGTTGACCTGCTAAATTTCAAGGCATTTCTTTAATTTTTGTGGATTTTAAAGACATTTTACGGTTAGTATAAAGTCACTTTGTATGGGAGGTAGGCGTGGTTTTCATCCGATTTAGCCCATTTTCGAACTTGATCTTCCTTTTTTAAAAATAAACTTATATTTTTTCAATTTCATCGCTATAGCTTTAAAATTGCGGCTGTAATCCTGTCGACAGACGGTCAGACAGACAGACGGACACACGGAAATCGACTCAGGAGAAGATTCTGATCAAAAATATATATATTTTTCTATACCTGCCACGCCTCCTTCTTGGCGTTACAAACGGAATGACAAAGTTAATTAAGTTAATTATACCTTACGCAGTACGCGTTGGGGTATAAAAAAGGCTGGACCAAGAAAGATGAAGCGCCAGAGAGGCAAGCAAAACCATACATTTGCCAGAAGAATTTTATGCTATCATTCTAATGGAATTGGAAGGAGCCTGTCTACTACGAGCCATCCAACCGAAATGTCCTAAGTTGATCAATCGGAAAGGGGTGGTCTTGCATCACGTTAACATCAGGCCTCATACCAGTTTGGTGACGAATGGGATGTTTTGCTCCATCCACCCTGTACTTCAGACCTTGCACCAGATAGAGCGTGACTTGTATGCGATAGAACCCAGGTTCGAATCCCCCATCTGACATAGAAAGTTTTTCAATTAAATCAATTTTTTTGTTCGGCCATCAACTCGGCCGAAGCATGAAAAGCTTCTTGAGAACATAAGCCTTTCGGAGTCGGCATAAAGCTTGCAGGTCCAGTTCTCAATCATCTGTATTCAAACATTTCGCAACACGCACAACACAATTGATCATTGGAAGCTCTGTCAAAGGGCTGAAATGGCCATTTCGTTTTTTTTTTTTTATTTCGTTTAAAGAAATTTTTAAGAAAGCTTAAATATGTCCTCCCTAAATAAATTCCCTATAAAAAGCTTTACTTTTAAGACCTATTTAGGTGAAATTGTTATCGAAGCAGTAGCCAACTACAAATCTGCATATATTTTAAGCTTTTCGTCAAGTTCACAAAATTGTATCACGCATCCCACTGTGCACATTCATTATGAATGAATGTATGTATGTATGTTTGTATGTATGTAGCTTTAAATAGAATTTATAAAAATCGAAGCTTAGAGAATCACTCAATGGGAAGTGGCAGGCATTTTAAGTACTTAAATAACCTGATTTAATCATTGCTTAAACATTTTCGCTGAACGCATGAAACACATTTTTGATTGTGGTACAAACATAACCACAACAACAAAAAAAAAAAACGCGCAAGGTTTAATTTTACGTCGAAAATCTTATCGATTCAGGGGGGAAAAAAAAATTAAACGATTCTCTGCCAATGTGAAGTAGTTGAAAACTTATTTTGTATGTGGAAATGTGTGTAAAAAAAAAAAACTTCCAAAGAAATGACTTCTAAATAGACGCACAGAGAGAACGAGAGGGAGATGTGTGCTTAAAATTTAAGAATGTAAAATAGATTATTTTTTCATTAGCATAGAGCTACTTAGCATACTTTGAATATTTTGTTTGTGGTCATCTGCTGCTAAAAGTGATCAACGCATGGTTTTTCTTCATACCATCGCTCGCTCCACTTGAGCTTTCAAGTTCAGCCAAAAGCATAACAAAATACTGTTAGAATTAATTATCACACTAAAAATACAACTACATAAATACTTTGCGGTAAAATGTGAAGCACACAATAACTAAATGCAGGAAATGTGTATTAATTATTATAGTCGGCATAGCTGACAGTGAGCTACAGTGCGTGAAATTTGCTTAGTCGCACACAATATTATATCAATATACTTAAATGAGAAAGCAAAGTGTAGGCTTAATTTAATAATGAAATATTTTAATTTTTTTTTATTTTGTACAAAATTATAAGGATTGATAAAGATTTTATGTTTATTTTTTAAGAAAATTGTACAACTAGTCAAAATACAAGATCAATTTGAGTGAAATTTGTTTAGGTACCGCACCAGGTGGAATGTTCAAAAAAAGAAGTCATCTAAATAAAAAATTACATGGGCAAATCTCAAAAATGTTCAACCACAGGCGAAAAATAAAAACAATATTAAAAATTTATACTTTTAGCATATTATTTTAAAGAAACATTTAAAATTTATTTATTTAAGCAATTTATACATTAATTCATTTACTATGTTCATCAAATCCCCCGCAGTGTTTCACAAATGTAGTTTTTCTTTTTAGTAAATGTTTAGTAAGTGTTTTGTAAATGTTTTTGTTTTATTAAAAATGGAAGGTAGTGGCTATAGATAATAATGAAATGATTGAAGCAAGAAGAAAAAAACAATATATTAAATTTGTTTCTTAATTACTTATTTATTTATTTATTCATCTAATAGAGATCAACTCTTACAGACTAAACAATAAAGAAATTTATCTTAAACATTAATTAATACTACATTAGAATTTTAACACACGAAATAAAATAGTATTACATAAATTATAATAACTCAAAATAATAAATAAAAAGGAAGGGAAGTTACGAGGTGTTCACAACATTACGCGCCAACAGATGACAAAGTAATTGATTTCTAAGTTGTTTTCTAGAGCAATTTTGAAATAGATCAATGAAGGCTAAAACTGAATTAGTCTCCCTAGTACATCGAGCTAAGGGCATATTAGACGCATAAACGGATCTATATAGCGATTCACTGAAGTGAAATTGGCTTCGGAGGTGCCTTAATGGAAAATGAAAGTTTAATTGAGACAACAGATCATCACACTAAACATTGTGGTGTAAAAGGTCCCAGATGAACAGGATAGAAGACACTTTACGTCTTAATTCTAGCGAGCAAATGCCAATTAGCGAGCAACGGGTATTATATGAAGGCACTACGGGTAAATGCCAATTAAGCTTGTATACCACAAACCTAGTAAATCTTCTTTGAACATTTTCAATGCGATTTGAATGTATCTGAAACAATGGATTCCAGATAGTGGAACAGTATTCTAGATGTGGCCTCACAAGCGCGGAAAAAAGCGTCAGTAAAGCATAAGGGTCCGAAAAGTCTCGAGAGTTTCTTTTAAGGAAACCTAACATCGAATTAGCCTTATTTATTATAAAATCAATGTGATCACAAAAATTAAGACGTACATCCAACAAAATACCTAAGTCTTTTTTAATGAAGACCCTATTAAGAATAGTTGAGTTTATAGAATAGTCCCAAAATAATGGAGAAGAGACCCTACAAAAAGTAAAACATTGGCATTTAGAGATGTTTAAAGGTAACTTATTAATCTCGCACCAAGAAATTACATCGTTAATGTCGTTTTGTAATAAGTGAAAATCATTGGCAGATGAGATAGCTCGAAATAATTTTAAGTCGTCAGCAAACAGAAGGGCATTCGAATTTTTGACCAAACTAGGAAGATCATTAATAAAAAGTAGGAATAGAAGTGGACCCAAATGACTACCTTGAGGGACTCCAGAAGTGACAGAAATTGGCTCCGATAGGCGATCACAAATAATTACTTTTTGACTACGATTTAAAAGATACGATTTAATCCAACCAAGGAAGTTTGAGTGAAAACCCAAGGAGGAAAGTTTAAAAAGTAATATATTATGATCTACTTTGTCAAAGGCTTTAGCGAAGTCAGTGAAGATAACATCAATTTGCTGACCCTTGGTAAAGTTTTTTAAAATATAGCTGCAAAAGATAGTAAGATTAGTTGCTGTCGATCTGCCCGGAATAAAGCCATGTTGCTGCGGTGATATGATGTTTTTCACAAGAAAAATAAGCTTTTTATAAACAATCTGTTCAAATAATTTTGGAATACAAAGGAGTTTACTAATTGGTCTGTAGTTGCAGACGTCATGTTTAGGTCCCGATTTAAAAATTGGAACAATATGTGAAACTTTCCAAGCGTCCAGGAAGTGGCTAGTTGATAAAGATTTATTGAAAATTATAGACAGTGGAAGAGCGACTGATATGGCACAATTTTTTAAAACAATCGGAGCGATGCCGTCGTGACCTTCTTTAGAATTTGAATTAAGAGCTTTTAAGGCTAATTCAACTTCGAACGAATTAATAGTAAGCATACCAATATCTAGGATGGTATTTTGATGTTGGAAAATGTCAGTAGCAAGAGCCTCAGAAGACGGTGCATAAACAGATTTAAAATAATCAGCAAAGAAATTACAGATAGTGATAATGTCCTCCGGATTCATGTCCTTATAGGCCATGGATTTTGGAAGGCCATTGTTATTTCTTTTGTTATTAACAAAAGTCCAGAAATGTTTGCTATTTTGTTTAACTTTACTTTCAATCGAAAATATATATGATTTAAACAAGAATCTATTAAGAGCATCGAACTCCTTTTGAAAGGTTAGATAAGTCGATTTGAGCATTGAATTATCACGATTCTCTCTATAGCGCTTATAGGATTTATTCTTTTTATTTTTCAAATTTGCGAGTCTATTATTTGACCAAATAGGATTCTTAACGGGAGAAACACGCCTATTAGGGACCCATAGGTGCAAACAATCATTGATGACTGAAAGAAAATAACAATACATATCATCAAGTTCCATACCTAAAAAATATTCCGACCAGGGGACAGCGTTCAGAGCATTATTCAATTCATAATAATTTGCTTTATTATAATCTTTAAAAATAGAAACAGTAGAAGTTACAGGTTGATAGCTATAGGTGGAGAATTCCAATCCTAATGGTACGTGATGTTGTGAAACCTTCCCTATTAAGGGGGAGGGCGAATCTAGAAAAACAACAAATTCTTTGTCAACAAAGATTAAATCCAAAATACGATTAAGACTATTAAAGATATTATTAATTTGAACTAAATCAAACTGAGAAAAAAAATCAACTACAAGCGCATCAGTTTCAGTATTAACGTTGAAGGGCACAAGATAGAATTCATCACAAACCGGTTTCCAGACAAGTGTACTTAAGTTAAAATCACCGGCAATAATGAAGTGTTGAACTTGAGTAGCGTTTTCTAGAAGCGAGCGACAATTTTCTAAATGAGTATTATAAAGAAGAATTGAACTAGCAGGAGGAATATAAGACACGATAATGAAAAGTTCAAAATTAGGTCTAAAATTTACTTTTACAATGAGTTGATCAATGTCCAACCTATTGACCTCATTAGATCCAAGATGAGGAAGAGTCAACTGGCAGCTAGAAAAGTCATTTCTAATTGCTATTAAAACTCCACCGCCTCTCGATAGGCCCGTAGTATTTGAACAACGATCCTTACGGAAAACACTGAACGATGCACAACTAATTAATTCTGAGGTTAAATGCTTATCGGTAAGCCAAGTTTCAGTAAGAGTAACTATATTATAATTACAAGAATGAGTGGCTAAGAATAACTCAGAAATCTTTGTCCTTAACCCACCCACATTTTGGTAATAAAATGAATTATAAATAGTTGAGGCAGAACAAGATACCGGCAATGATGATGATGATGAATCTGGAACTATATCCGATGACTGGAACGATGATAACAGGCAACTCGGCAATGCTGACGAGTACACTTGAGTAGAAGGCGGAATAGTTGCAGTAGGAATGAGCATTCCAGATGCTGTTGACGATGAGATCGATGGAGATATAGATGAATCAATTAGTTTTTTGACTGAGATGGCAAAACAATTGGCTGCATTCTAGATGGAGGACGTCGACTTTTAGCAACATACTCATGGGCAATTATGCCGCTAGGCCAAAAATCCTTAGAAAGTAACATTTGGTAATTCTCATCAGGAACATATAATCTAAAAGATGCGATCTCACGTGGAGTGCTAAAATTGAATTTCCTACATCTGAAGGATGATGTAGGTATAGATGATGGCAATCTTTGCTTGATGTAGGATAATATAGTTTCCTCAGACGTGTCGGCGGCAAGTCTTGAAAGAAATATGGCTCTATGAAGTGCTCTTTGAACAACAACTAGGTTAACAATTGCTGCTGCAGCTTCAGGCGATGAGTCAGGGGTTGAAATTAACGCATCAACAGCGCATGGTTGAGTTGGTAAGTCCGGAATTGTAGATATAATATTAACAGCAGAACTATGACCAGCATCAGATGATTGCCCATTAGGCATATAATGATGCATAAAATGAGCACCGGCAGCAGGTTGTGTGGCAGCAGTTGGCTGAAACACCGCATAAGTTTGCGTATCAGCAGAAGGCTGCATAGCCAAAAATTGAGCAGCGGCAGCAGGTTGCATGTCAGCAGTAGGTTGAGCACCAGCAATAGTTTGCAATATGGCAGGATGTTGCAAAGCAGGAGTAGATATCGTGGCAAGAGTAGATTGCACAGCAGCAATAGTTTGCGCTGTGGCGATAGAATGCTCATAGGCATCACTATGTGCAACAATGATAGGTTGCGCTGTTGCGAGAGTTTGTGTAGCAGTAGTAGTTAGCGTAATGGCATTAGATTTCCGACCAGCTGATCTCTGCGCAACGGCTATTTGCGAAGTTGCTAAGGATTGCGCAGTTGTAGCAATTTGCGTGGCAGTAAAAATTTCCGCTGCACCGAGTGACAGAGCATCGGCAGTAAGATCAATAGTAGCGAAGGTCTGAGTTTCGGCAGCTGTATACGCTATAGATGCAGGGTTAGAGATGGATGACAAAGTGGCCACAGAGTCAGTCACAGTACCAGTGAGAGGCGTTGCAGAGTTGGTAGGTACATAATCCAGTTGCATATTTCTAGCTTTGGCACGCTTTGATCTGGATGAGCCAACATCATTGGAATTATTATCAACATCGGCTACTGAAGCTGCATTCTTTAGAGATGACAATTCCAACAGCGAGCTGATGTTTAACTCATGATCAGAAACCAGTAATTGTAGTCGGGCTACTTCATCCTTTAGTTTGACGGCTGATGATTTGCTCTTAACTAACAAACTAAGTAGCACTGATGTTGAGAACCTTCTACATGAGGAACAGAACCATTGAAGGCCATTAGAATCATGACCACGAAGAGCATCCGCAATAAGCCCCTTAATCTTGACGCACTTATCGTGGAAAATTCTGGAGCATCCATCACATCCAATGAAGCTGCCAACCGTACTCCATTGCGATTTGCAGATTTCACAGCATGTACCCATGAACTTTGAGGTTAGGTGCAACATTCGACGAACAA
Source organism: Coremacera marginata (assembly GCA_914767935.1). Taxonomy (NCBI): domain Eukaryota; kingdom Metazoa; phylum Arthropoda; class Insecta; order Diptera; family Sciomyzidae; genus Coremacera; species Coremacera marginata. Next base: position 9,777,641 of record OU612043.1, on the reverse strand, counting down.
AGTTAAATCTATATTTATGTTCGTTCAGCAATCAGTTCACATTCATGGAACACGAGTAATGTAGAACACCAAGTTTCCAAAAATAGTATAAAATACTTTATAAATCACGTAATGATTTAAAAATTAAATAGTTTGAAAAAATTTTCACGGAGCAAATAAAAAGTTAATGACTTAAATACTTAGTTACTTAATTACTTAATTACCCAATACATTCAAATGGAAAAATCTGAAACGTCCGCACAAATGAAATAATTTACTGTGCCCTTACTATGCCCTCAATAAAGAGTTCATAAAAAATATTGTATTCCTACTTTTTTTATACGACTTATAAATTTGCAGATCTAGGCTAGATCAGATCTATCTAGTATGAACTTAGGCTCAAAATTACTTCCGTTTCGTGAAACGTCCGATCCGCATATCTCCGGATCGTATGAAAAATTTTCAAACTAAGCATTCGAATGAAACGTCCGACACGCTGAGATTTGCCCATATGTTTTGTCCGCTTAATATTTTTATTTATTTATTTATTTATTTATTTGATTATAGTCTATGTACATAAATACTTACAGACTAAAAGAAATGAATACAAAAATTATATCACAAAAAAGGCATATTCAACAGACTGAGTCTAAAAGAGATCTCATTTGATTTTTAGATACAGAAAAGTCCAAATTAACTTTATTATTAATAGAATTAAACAATTGTAAGGCTCGATTAATAGGCGCATTAGCTGCATAATTGGAACTACGAATATACAAATAAAAAGGATCACTATTTCTAAGTATTCTAACAGGAGCATTGAAATCTATCATTTCCAATAGTGCAGGACAATCCACCACACCATTAATTAAATCAAAAACAAAAAGCAACGACAATAAAATTCTTCTACTCTCCAAGGACTTAAGTCCAATTAAAAGACATCGGGCATTTAGTTGAACCTTCATGTTTATTATTTATCGGCGGTCGTGTAATACGAGTTAAAGTGCGTGGCTGGTATGCGAAAGAGCCTAGGTTCGTATCCCATCTGACACACAAGGTTTTTTCAATTGAATTCATTTTACTGTTCTGCTGTCATCTCTCTGCAGACAATGGCAAAGCTTAAAGCAGTGGTATGAGTTCAAAAGCTTTGCATTGTTAAAACAAACCCAATGTGCACAAAAACTAATGCTTATCCATCTTGAACCCGTTCAGAGTGCGTCATTACGCACTTCGCTTTCTTATATTTCGACGCACCCGTTTCAAGCCAGTTATGAATCCGTAAAAAAATGACCACAGCGTTAACATCAAAGGCAGTTTTATATTTGTACATATTTTTATTTTAAATAATTTTTTTGTATCATTAGGCATGATTGCATTACTAAAAAATAAAAACAAAAAAAAAAAAACAGTTCCGTTGCAAATTCGCATTATTTAGAAAAAACAAGTTCGTCTCGAATTCGCGTTACTATGAAAAAAGGAATCCGTCTCGAATTCGTATATGAAGTCCGTTCTGCGTTCGAGACGGATGTGTAAAAATGAAAAAAGCGATTCGCGTTTTTGAGCGTAATTTCATACGACAACGGGTCAGTGACGTATCCGAAACGCAATCCGTTACGGATAAAATGTACAAAGTTAGTCCGTAAGAACAAGTAAGAAGTGAGTCCGTCTCCAACACGAAACCGATCCGTTTGAAGCTTTTATAAAAAATGCCACGAAAGCTCTAGCAGCCCGAAAATGAGCCCGAAAATACATGAATGTGTACGCAGCCGCAAAAAATGAAAACGCCGCAGAAATCTGCGACGGAAAAATGTCAGAATAGTAGAATCTATTTTATTTTTCACCGACGGCTGTCGGGTCTCTCTTTGAATGGCGTAAATGTTGCCGTATTTATGCTAAGGAATAGCTGTGTTCAGTGCTATTTTCTTAGTTTTTCTCATGAGCTGACATGTAAGTTTAAAACAAAATATGAAATAATTTTCTCCAAAATGAAGCATTCACACCGAAAAGCAACGCTGTTCCGACAACCGCTCCTATTCTGGACGTGTTCTCAGCGGATTTCGCCAAAAGAGGCCCGACAACCGCCACCCGATTTGATTCTGTTCGGGATCTATGTGTGCTTAAATACGCTGTCACTAGATGCCGAGCACAAGGTTCATTAATATAGGTTAAGTCTTTTGAGAGAAGCTCGGTCGAACTGTCAGAATGGATAAAAGGAAATTAAGAAAAAAAAAAAGCTGTATCTGTACAATTTTGACAGTTCGAGCAAAGGCGGAAAAAAAGAGTGCTTTTCTCTCAAGTGACAACCTATATTAATGAACCTTGGCCGAGCACTGCCTTAGGCCGTAGTTATGCTAGGTAAACATGTTTGGAAAGCTTTTTTGTTGTTAGTGCTCTTCCCAATAAAATAAAATGAGAAATAAGCTTTGCTCTCGTGCTCTACGACACTAACAAGAAAAAAGCTCACCAAACATGTTTGACGGCATTAGAGAGCAAAAACTGTGCTGTAAAGCTTCTTAATAAAGTTTCGCCATAAAGCTTTTAGGTACAGCTCTCGATCATTTGTGTTCACACACTTCATAACACGCACAAAACAATTGATCATAATAAGATCGGTAAAAGTTCTTTCAAGGGTTGAAAGGGCCAATTGGTTTTTTTTTTTTTATTTGTATGGAAAATATAGACGTACCCCTATAGGAACAAACTAACTTGTTTTTAAAAACAACTAATTAAAAAACTAGTTTAAAATAAACCAGTTTTTGAACTACTTTGAATTATATTAAGGCGGCATCCACTTCAATATATGAAGTAATTGAAATACTACTTAAAAACCAGTGATTGATAAACTACTTTGAATTATATTAAGGCGGCAACTACTCTGATGTTGGCATGTTTAAATTGAAAATTTTTATTAGATTACAAGCTTATATATATATTTTACCATGTTATTTTATCAAATATTATTAACTTTTGGCCATCAGTAATAGTTTTCAATTGGTTATTTTAAAGCAATTAAAAAAATAATTTAAATGTAACTAATTTAACAAGTAGTTGAAAATATATGCAGACGACAGTCAATTGACTTATTTAGCGGACATCACCATACAAAATTAGTTAGTTCGTTCTATGGAAAAAAGTCAGAATTTCAACTAGTTGTGGTTGACAAAAAACTACTTTATCAACTACTTTTAAATTAGTTGATTTTCCTACAGGGACCCTTAACATCAATTTTTTTTATTCCTGCACGGGACATGATACCACACAATTTAGCTTATTGCAAGCACAACTATTATTTTTTTGTTATTGTTTTAGTTTTCATTTTAATCGAAATTTTATACGCAAACGTCTCAGAAACGCTTAGACTGACTGTAAAAATTTTCATATTTTTAAATCATTGACTGAATAATAGGCACAAATATAACATACATATGCATAAACCTACAACTGTTGTTCTTGCTTTCAATCGTGGTCTTATTTTATTTTATTGTATTTATCATTTATTGCATTTTTTTTATTTACTGAAGTTTTTGCAGCACTGTTGGCAACAGTGTTGATAAGCATGCGCTTTTAATACTAAATACATGAAGTTTATTTCCACCTCATGTTTTTTTTTCAGCAGCTGACAGCAACCAACTACTGCAAGTGAGTGCGTCAGACCGTTGAATCGGTCTAAACTGCAGCCTCCACAAGCTAAGCCACCACCCACACCCAAAGTGTTCTACTAAGCAGCATCTGACACTGATAAGAAATTCAGATTAAGAACGAGTTGTATTTCTAGTGAAAGTATTGTGTGAAAAATAGTATTGATCTTATAAAAACAGCTAAACTATTAATAAAAATGATCATTATATAATTATTTCCCATTTTATTTTTAATATTAATTTTCCGTTTAATTTCTACTCAATTGCTCAACAAAAATACGCCTACTTAAGGTGAAAAAAAAAGAAGAAGCAAACATATTCAAGAATCAGCGAAATGACGCCAGCAGACGTTATTGTAAGTCATAAAAACCGTTGACGGCGCAGAAATCGCACGGAAATGTTCTATACTCCAAAGCGAGCAAGCGTTCGTTAGTCGGGTCATCAAACTATGACGTAGCAAGAATGTAGAATTCAATCAAAAGCAAAAATAAAATATAAGATAAAAATAAAAAATTGGTAGTTAAGTAAGCGGTAGTTGGCAGAAAAGCGGTAACATTAAGTTTAAAAACATTGAAATGCAAGGATAAGATATGAGACAGTGAGAGCGTGAGAGCAAGCGAACAAGAGAGAATAACATTTAAGCTAGCTGAAGCTTAAAAGCGATCTTAAGTAAACGATTACAAAATCAAAAAAAAAAAAATTATTAAAAGTGGCACAAGTGGAAAACCTGCTATGAAATATGTTGAAACAAGCAAACAACGAGAATAAGCGTAGGTCAGACAAACGACAGATAGACGAGTTGACGACGACTGTCGCTCGATTGACGTTTCTAAATAATGTATCTTTAACCTTGCATTAGTCACTAGTTGTGTGATGTGCTTGCTAAGTATAAATAGATGTATATAATTTAGTGGAAATAACCCAAAACTACATAACTCGAGTTAATAGTTCCTTAAAATATTCCTTAATTTGAATTATTTGATAAACCATGGCATTTGGGAAAAAAAAATCAGTTTTCTATTATTGGAAATATTGAAAAATAAAAAAATATGTGTGTGGCCGCGCCACGCACGGTAGAAGTGAAACTCTTACCCAAAAATGAAATTTCTGGGAAGATTGCTAATTAATTTATTAACATTCCCTACTTCAGTGCAGCCCAATGGTTAAAAAACAGTCTGCCTTCATACCAGTATTATTTCAAGAACTGTCTTTTTTTCATAAAGTCAACTAGTATTTTCAACATGGCGATATCCTGGGAAATATCAATTGTCCCTTTGTTTATGTACAGTTACTAAAAAGTTCAATATTTACGTACAGAATTAGATCGCCTTTTTTTTTTTAATTTCGTGACACAGTTGATTATATCAAGAGTATTTATTATTTTAATTTGATGACTTAAATAGTACCCAGGCACGATTCTTATAGCACAGACGGCAGATCTTGCTCAAGGTTGATTTATAAGGTTGTCGCAAGGGAGAGAGCGAGTACCCACCATAATTGTCAAATCGTAAATCTGCAAGTGCTTTCTTTTATCATCCGTTTTTCTTTCGTAGTCTTCCGCAAAATTGGCTGGTTTTGACAATTATGGGTACTGAGTAGAGAGTGCGATCAGCCCTGCGACAACCTTATAAATCAACCTTGATCTTGCTGTTTTATTTTGACGTAGAATTACGTTTTACAGCGCCGTTTGTATGGGGGTATTTTCACAAATTTTTTCAAAGCCATGCAACTTTTTTGGCGGACACTTTAGGGCCTTATACAGCCTTTAATATTTATCGTACAAAGATAAAATGTATGCCAAAATATCAATTATTTTGTGCATAAAAGGAATAGCTTACTTTGAATTTTGTCACTTCTTTACTAAAGCCACAAAATATAGCAAAAGAAAAGAAGAAAAATTCACATTTTTGTATGAGTAAAAATGCACTGATGATTCAGTTGCTTCTGACGTTCCTATGCTTGTTGCTTTAATTCGTGCCGAAATCTCGAACGCAATATCGTGTTGTTTCTTGAATAGAATCGTTTTATGAATTTTCAGAGCTTTGCAAGCACTGCATAAGTATATAAATGCTTGCGCCGATAAGAAGCATTCAGTCTGCTGGCAGACTCCAATCAGTTGGGGTAGCGTCGCACAGTGCGCTTTTTTCAAAATTAGGATGACATCAGTAAATTTTTTGATTTTGATTTTTCATAAAAAAAATTATTTTTGCAACAGAAAATTAAATGACTAAAATGAAAATGTAATAAAAACTTGATGCTGTTTTTGAATATTTTTACATAATTCGCCAAAGTTGAAACTTTTTGATAACAAAAATAAGTGCATTCAAAACAAATAAAAGAAGGGCAATTTCAAACATTTATAACTTCTAGCGAAAAGAACATATTTCAATTCGGTTTTTTTATGTTTATTAAAGCTTTAACAATAATTAAGCTTATTATAAAATAATAAGAATATAATTATAAACATAAAATAGAAAAATCGCAGAAATTTATGTTTTAATTTTTCAAGGAATATTAATTTAACAAAAATAAAGTGAAAAAAAAACGTCTTATATCACCTTATATTGGGGGGTCACTTATACTTCCATTAAATATAGTACTTCTACTCTATGTTTCTTGAAAAACCTGCTGCGGCTAGCTGCGCATAAGAAAAAACACTTTAAATCAAAAAACCCTTAAAAAATGCAATATTTGCACTAAAACGCATGGATTTGCAAGACAATTTGTTTTATGTCTATTTATAATTTGCTTTAAAATTAAAATTAGTCATTTTTGATTAACTTGGCGTTGTTGCTTATTAAATTCATATTTTTTATTAAAATTTTGACGAAAATTTTTTTTTTCAAAATTTTGTTAATTTTGGGCAAAAATTTGCAGTCACGAAGAATGTATGTTAAAGAAAAACCATAGTGCTATGGAGGTTTTAAATTGTTTTGTATATTGTCTTGATTTTAAAATAAATATATCTAAATTAAAAATCGTTTGAAATTATTACGTTTTTCCTTGCGTTTGAGCTATGGAAAACACTAAATTGGAGTTTTAAGTTTTCGCTTCTTAGCTAAACAGCCTTACTAAACTTTAAAAGCATAAAAGTTTCGGAAAGTTTCGCTGAAATAAAATTGCAGTCGCTTGTAGACCACACTGTTAAAAGGCTTTGTATTGCACAGAAGGAAGTTTTTTCAGCCAGGAATGATATTTGCCAAAATGATCTTGAGCTTGTTTTTAAATGGGGATGTGATGGCGCAGATCAGAGTCGCTACAAGCAAAAATTTTCTGATGAAAACGGTTTTGATGAAAGCCTTTTTAGTTTTTCAATGGTTCCAATCAAACTGTTTAGTTCATCAAAAAAAAATATAATAGTTTGGCAAAATCCGTCACCGTCATCAGTTAGATACTGTCGTCCAATAAAGTTTATTTTTACAAAAGAAACACCAGAAAAAACAGTTAGCGAAGTAACGATATTAAAGAACAAATTTTACTCTTAGCTCCAACAACTGTTTTAATTGATGATTTAAATATAACTGTACGGGCCACCTTTATTTTGTGTATGATAGACGGAAAAGTATGCAACGCGCTTTCATCAAATAATTCATCACAAACGTGCTACATTTGTCACGCTACGCCGAAAACTATGAATAAAGCAAGTGAACATTTTGAAGAAATAGAGGATGAGTCAATGCTGTCCTTTGGTCTTTCACCATTACATGCATGGATAAGATTCATGGAATGCTTGCTTCATATATCTTATAAACTTGAGATAAAAAAATGGCAAGCTAAAGGTGCTGATCTCGCAGCTAAGGTGCATGCTAGAAAAGTAAGCATACAGCAAAAATTTAGAAGTGAATTGGGGCTGCTTATCGATATGCCAAAGCAAAAAAGCGGAAACACAAATGATGGTAATACTGCCAGAAAGTTTTTTAGGAATCCTGAAAAGACTTCAGAAATAACAGGCATAAACTTAGAAATAATTAAACGTTTTCATGTAATTTTGGAGTGCTTGGGATGCGGTTTAGCAATTGATTCCAGGGCTTTTGGAATATATGCCACTGAAACCAGAAACCTGTATTTAGCTCACTACGCATGGTACTACATGCCAGTTACAGTTCATAAGGTAGTATTTGCTGCTTATTCCAATATTTTCATAGTTATTAAATTAATAATTTTAAGGTTCTTTGCCATGGGGAAAAAATAATATCTTCGTGCATATTACCCATTGGCCAACTCTCCGAAGAAGCTCAAGAAGCCAGAAATAAAGATAACAGACGTTTTAGAGAACTCTTTACCAGAAAAACGTCAAGAAAAGACACAAATACAGATCTAATACATAGATTGCTGATAACATCTGACCCAGTAATAAATTCTCTAAGGCAACCACCTAAATACAAAAAGTCTAAAATTACTTCAGAAGTTCTAAGTCTTTTAAGCTCCTCAGAACCTCAAAATGATAGTTCTGATTCAGAATAAAAGGAAAATTTAACAAAAAATTTATATATTTGTTTTAAATATGTTTTATATAAAACATGCATATGATATGAGAATATGATAAATAATATCAGTAGTTCTTTGGTACAGTCTAGTTGTATGGAAGGTATACCTAAAAGTTCACCGATCTTAATAATTTTTGGCGGGGCGCTTTAATGTAGTTAAATAAACTTTACTTCTTTATTTCAGCTACTTTCGTTTAGTTCTTGCAAAGTTATGGAGTTTTTTCTCTTTAAAAAGGAGGCGTAATACCCGCATAGCTAGAGGTAGGCGTGGCAGTTGACCTAGAATTCTGATTTTTTTGTCACATTACTAATATTGCCTTAAAGATAATTGGTACAAAATTTCATGACTCTAGCTCTTATAGTTTCTGAAATAATAGCAATGTCATCCTAAAATCGAAAAAAGCGCACTGTGCGTCGCTTTGTCCGCCTAATGCCTGAGAAAATAAGACGTTGCAATATGAAGAAGCGATGCATAGGTTATTATATTAGTTTATATTTGGTATTAAAAACGACTAAATATAAACTTATATAAGAAATAAATAAGCACAAAGAAATAAATTCGATAAAAAAATTTGCCAGAAAACGTAAAACAACACGTAAAGAAGAACAGCTCATTGTACGGTAGTTCGCAAAGAACACTGGTTTAACTCCAAAAAGCCATAAATTTCAGATGAAAAATTTTTCTCAAATCCAGTTAGTTCAAATGCACAATGCGCAGACGTTTAAAAGAATTCCAATTCGGTACACATTCCGTTAGGAAAATAGCGCATATAACGCCGACAAATAAAATCAAATGACACAAATTTCCCAAACATTTTCTCTGCAAGACTATGAGCTTTTGGAACCGAGTTTTGTGGACTGATGAAAGTACGTTTGAGTATCACGCGGCTCAACTAAAAAAAAGAGATTTGGACAAATTTCAAATCGACAAGCAAATCGCCTTGGCGGCGGATCGGTAATGTTCTGGGGATCTATTTCCTCTTGTGGTCATTATGATTTGGTTCCAATTGATGGAACGATGAACCAATACAAATATATTGATGTCTTAAATTGGTGACAAACTTATTGGTGAGCCATTTATTTTGCAACGAGATAATGCACCATGTCACAATAGTAAGTTCATAATGAACTTTTTGAATCGAACTGGCGTAGATGTTTTTAACTGGCCATCACAAAGTCCTGATTTCAAAGTTTTAGAAAATGTGTGGGCCTATATTTAAGGAAAGCGAAGCGTCTGTTTGACTCGGGCTAGGAATGAGACTATTTCTGAAATAAGAAGTCTTTGGGGAGCTAATACCGGCAGATATTTTGAAAAATCTTGTGGAATCGGCACCTAAATGTTTTCAAAAAGTAATAGAAGCTAATGGCGGATATATTTTTTATTAAATTGTTATGTTTTTGTATTAATTTTTCTTATCTTTATGTTTAGTTTTGCATTAAATTAAACTGTCAAAATAATTATGCCTTCTTTGAAATGAAGTTTTTTTTAATATGTTATCCTTATAAGTTATTTTTTAAAAAATTTACACATTTTTTGGTAACATTTTAAGCAAATAAAAATATATTATTAATTCAGGTTTTTTCAAACTATTTCAAAAACTCAAAATATTTGCATTTTCTGTTGCTCAAAATAATTATGCCGACCACTTGTATGACAGGAGCTAAGAAATATACATAAGTTACCACAAACGCATAAATCGCTATAGGTAGCACCGAAAATATGACCGCCATTTTGAAAGTGGAAGAAAAAAATTTGTTTTTTAAAGCAGTTCTGAGATTCAAATATATTGGACAACTTTTAATAAAAATACCAACTTTTTTTAAAAAATGGTCGAGCAACCAACTTTCGTTGTTTTGGATCAGTTCATTTGGACTGACTGTAAGAGATCTTTTAAGTATCTAACGAGAGATCTGACATGAAAAAGTTCAAGTAAAATTAATATTTTTTCTCTTTATTTACCGACTTAAAAAAAAAAAAGGAGGAGGTTATCAAGTTCGTCGGTTCTCTGCTTTTTTTTTTAAATGTATGTACATCGATAACTCCTAAGCCATATGTCTGATTGCTATAATTTTGGGTGAACAGATAAATATCATAAGCACGGAGGTGCCCATCTAAAAAAGTGGGCGGTATTCAAGAAAGGGGCTAGAAAAACACTATCTCGAATAATATTGACGGCACTAGGTTACAGCAATTTAGTGTAAGGATAGACACAATTATTACAAATTACGGTCAAGAAAATGGGCGTTATTCTACAAATGGGCGTGGCAATATTAGAAAAACAGTGTATCTCGAATAATATTGATACTATGGTATTACAATTTAGTATAGACGTAGGCATTATTATTACAAATTACGGTCAAGAAAGAGGGTGGTATTCGACAATTGGGCGTGGAAATACTAGAAAAACACTGTATCTCAGTTAATATTGACGCTGGGGTACTGAACCGAAGTGCAGGGGTAGGCACAATTATTAGATATAACGGTCAAGAAAGTGGGCGCTTTTTCAACAAAGGGGCGTGTCAATATTCGAAAAACACTTTATCTCCATTCCCATGCAAAATGTATGATGAACAGAGAGGGGCGCTGTACGCCCCATAGTACGAATGGTGCACATGTGTGTTCTGAGTCAATATTTCACATACTCATATGCATATAAATATGAAAATTCACTAGTGTGTAGCTGAAGGTTCGATCTTTCAATAATATATAAGTTAAAATAAGTTAAAATAAGGGTATAATAAGTTTGTTTAATTTTTTAGTATTTTTTTTTTTTTACATTTACAGGTTGTCTAGGGCGCTGAGCGCCTATAATACAGACTAAAGGTTAAGAGACAAATATTTGAAATAACCAACAAACTTTCAGAATTTAATAGAACAAATTTTTATAGGAACAATTGTATTGATGTAGTTTATACACTTTTTTCGAAAATTTATCATATTCTCTAAAATGGAAGAAATAAAAACTTGAAAAACAAAAAAACCGACCAAGTTTAAATACTTGGTCATATTTGATAATTTATTTAAACATATTATTGCATTGGAAATCTTATTATTTAAATGTTTTTTACTTATTTGTTTTATTATAATAAATATACAAAAGATATAATACAAAAGATTTGAAGTTGGCGCTTCTGATTAAAGTCTGATTATGTTAGCGCCGACCTTAAAAGCTTTATATTCATAAAGAAATTAATATATTTATGATAATAAAACAAATAAAAAAAAAACAAAATTTAAATAATAAGGTTTCCAATACAATAATATGTTTAAATAAATTATCAAATATGACCAAGATTTTAAAAGTAAAAGTTATTTTAAAATTATTTTTAACTTTGTAGTGATTTTGTAGTCGGTTTTTCTTTTTATGTTAAAGCTTAGTATGCTGTAGAAACGAAAACAAAATTCCCATAAGAAGTACTTTGAGTTTTTCGACAGCGAACAGGCAGCGGAATTTTTCTCCGCTAGGTAGTACGCTGTTGAAGGTGAAAATTTGTTCGGTGTAGCCAAGTTCACAACCATGTGTAGAGAGTTAAAATGTCAAAATTTCGCGTGCAGAATTATATGCCCAAAACTTTTCGTTCCTACAGCATACTAAGCTTTAAGCTATATATCAGGTTGGCAACTAAGTAATTGCGAATTTTTTTTAGAAAATAAAAGACAATATTTTTCATAGAACGAAATAACTTTATTCTGTAATGTATTGCCCATTTTGAGCAATGATCTTTTGCCATCTTTCAGGCAGCATTATAATTCCACGTTCATAAAACTTCTGGTTTTTATCAGCAAAACGTTGAACCAGGTACGATTTGACATCCTGATTATTATTGAAATGTTTACCATTCAAGGAGTCTTGCAAACGTCCCATACCGTAAAAGAGCTCGGGATGGCGCCCATCTTGGTAGCAGGTCACTATGTAAATCATTGTGAAAAAAGCCTACGATGGAATAGCAATGGTCCTTAAAACTTGTTAGCACGGGGATAGTCAAACCCGCCGAATGAGGTGACCTTATCTATCCACGGCAAGGAGACTGGTCTACATGGCCAATTAAAGGATAATTGGTGTCTTAGGACACGGGCAAATGGCAAGGTCTGTAACAAGACCTTGTGAGGACCTTCTGCAAGTCAGCTGGTCAAAAATCGTAGGCACTTCGTTTAGGGTATGGTGGGGGTACCATGCCTTGAATAGAAGTGCCAGTCAAATACGAAATAGTGCTATGTGCACAGTCAAAAACAAAAATTTTTTATGTATGTATATATGAATGTTTTGTCTCTTTGCTGGAATGTTGAAGACCCCCATTTCGACGGGACCTTCGGGGAGACTCGTGCTGGCTGTGGTTTGTGCATATCGCTTGCACAGGTTTAGATTGACCGGCGGGGTCGCGCAGAAATCCTTTTGTGTTTAACGTAGACCCCTGCCGTTAAGGCTTAATTCTAGGGTGCTCCATCGCATGAGTATTCAAATGTACCAAATTAGCTACATGTTATGATATGTCGCAACCCTTGGTGGGGGTGGAGGCCTATCTATAACCTCTTCCATACTAAAGGGTATGGCACCCGGTTTGAGAATGCAAACCAACACCGAGCTTAGTAGCTCTACCCGCGATATGAGTAGTAAACACACAGCCACCACGAAACTCCCCGAAGGGCCGTTCCCTATAGTCAGACTGGCAATTGTCAGGGGCTCTGACTCCCGTGGTACCAACTTTTAAGTCTTTGGTCGGACTTCGCAGCATGTGAGGCATGCTGCTACCAGTTGAACTCATCACAGCTCCGGACGGCGGGGTCGCGCAGTAGTACGACCGGGCTGGCATACCTGCTTAGTATGCAAGAGACTGGATAGATCTCGTCTTGACCAGTAGATGGTAATGAAGGTACGCCATCTACCGGTAGCCAAACTGGTACTATTAAGGGCAGTATGGAATTCTTATTGCATACTGCTTTTACAGAATAGGGCACAGGGTAATGCTATTGTGTTTGTAAATGTGACACCTAGTACGTGGTTGCTTTTCTAGTGTCACTTGTAAAATACAGGTTTGTGAAGAGTATTTCAGCTGCACATCCTCTTTTGGATGTGCATTTTTTAATACTATTGATCATTCATGAACTATAACTCCAATGTCTGTGAACCCAGAGGAATAGCGCCTTAACGGCAGGGGTCCTCTAATAAACCCATAAGAAAGGTTGAGTGGTAAAAGTTCAAAGTAGACAATTCCTTTGTAACCTCACAAAACTGATAACATAACTTTCTTTTGATGAATATCAGCTTTTGATGTTGTTTGAGCTGGTTCACCTGGCTTGTTCCACGATCTTTTCCGATTGACATTGTTGTAAACAACCCATTTTTCATCACCAGTTATCAATCGTTTTAAAAATGGATCATTTTCATTACGTTTTGGCTTAACAAATCGCAGATGTTAATGCGTTGTGTTAAATGACTCTCTTTCAGTTCATAAGGAATCCATATATCGAGTTTTCGTACATAGCAAAGTTATTTTAAGCGATTTTCAATGCATGTTTGTGATACATGAAGCTTCTCTGCAATCTCACGTGTTGTACTGTGACGATCCGAATCGATTATTGCTTTGATTTGGTCGTCATCAACTTCAATTGGACGACCAGAGCGTTTTTCATCTTTGAGTGAAAAATCACCAGAACGAAATTTGCCAAACCAATTTTGACACTGCCCTGTCGTTCTTTTAAAGCTTCGTCACCATAAACAGCACATAACTTTTTGTGAGCTTGCGCTGCGTTTTTTCCTTTCCGGAAATAAAAAAGCAAAATATGACGAAAATGTTCGTTTTGATTTTCCACTTTTCAACAGACGCCAAACAAAAACTACACAACCGATAGTTGCCAACCCAATAATTCTACACGCAAAATTTTGGTGTAAAGTCAAAATTTTTGTGTGGAGAAAGAGTACCAGCTGTTCTGGTTGACAGATTCATATTTTTATTGCTGCAATTTTATATCCTATAAAAGGCAAGACTACACATTAATAAACGAAATAAATTTATTAAATAACAAATGCAACACCAACACATGCTTACTGCTTACTTTTTTTTTTTGTGAATGTCAAATTTCCGCGGCAATTAAATGTACGGGCATATAATTGCCAGCGAAATTTTGACATTATAACTCTCCACACATGGTTGAGAACTTGGCTACACCGAACAAATTTTCACCTTCAACAGCGCACTATCTAGCGGAGAAAAAAATTCCGCTGCCTGTGCGCTGTCCAAAAACTCAATGTATTTCTTATGGGAATTTTGTTTTCGTTTTTACAGCATACTGACTGAGCTTAACATGACAAAATTAAAAAATTAATTAGAAATAGAAAAATTAAATATTTATTACCTTTTTCCATATGATCCAAAGTATAAAATTGTTGTATAAATAATCCCACGGTGCTAAATGATCCTGATTTTTGCCTTGAACTTATGATTAAATTTCTTAAAACTTGTTGTTTTTGTGCTACTTAATTTGCTTTAATAAAAACTATTTTATTGTTGTTGTTTTCTGCTTTCTTTTTTTTTGTTAAATGCTCAGATGATTTTTAATTGCAAGCACAAGTTTAAAACATTCACTTAATTTTTTTTTTTTTCTTTTATTAAAAATGTTAAGCTTAGCTTTTGACGACGCACTTAAGGTACTTAAAGAATACGTACTTTAAAAAAAAAACGCACCATTTAATTATCAACACAGTTCAATTATTATGTTAACCGAAATTTAAGGCAGTATCTGAAAATTGGTTAAAGATAAGCAAGTAGAACGAAATAATTTCAGAATGCAAAAACCACGACAAATTAAAGTATTTTTGTTTTTTTGTTTTTTTTTTGTCCCTGTGTTAAAATGTTGTTGATATTTGATGATGACGCAGTCATTGTCGTCGCCCAAGTTGATAGAACTTTTGTTGAAGTATAAAAAAAAATTTTAAAAACCGTGTATAAAATGCAATTACAAACTAGGCAAATATCATATGAATGAAAGCCCTGAATGCATGGGTTATATTTTAAAAAAACAAGCTGTGCAACTTTCCTGCATGAAATTACCTGCATTTATTTTTTAATTAAAATTTATTTTGATAGCAATTAATTGATATTCCAAAGCAATTTCAAATTAATACTTTCATTTCAAATCCTTAGAAATAGGTTAAAATTCATCTTTTAGCCCTGCCCGCTATAAAGTTAGCAATAGGAAAAATTGGCAAAATTTCTGGTTTTCTTTTTGTAATATTAACAAGATTTCTATTGCATACATTACAAGTGTGTACATATATCAGCGTCAGTAAAGTTTAGAAAAATTTCACTTTAAAGAATATTTAATAAAATTCACCATTTTAGCTGAAACCTGATGGCGCTACATTGGAAATATATATATATATATACATATATATCTTGCTTTTGTTAGTTCGTTTTTATTATTTACTATTGCACCTACCTACACGAATGTGCACGATACACAGACAGACACACAGACAAATACCAGCAAATTAGTTGAGGTGCCTCGGAGGCAATCGTCAGTCGTGTCTTTTTTGCATTTTTTTTTTTTTTTATTGCCAAAGCCGACTATTAAGTTTAACAAAAATAAAACAAATCAATTAAAACAAGTAGAAAACAAAAATATTGGCTTAATACGCAAAACAAAAAAGTTGTGTGTGGTCGCCACGCACGGTAGAAGTGAAAATTTTACTCAAAAATGGAATTTCTGGAAAGATTGCTAATTTATTTTATTAACATTTCTTCCTTCTTAGATATAGAAGGAGCTTTTAACAACATACATACAAGAACAATTCAGGATTCTCTAAACAATTTAGGTGTGGAAGTACCTGTCAGAAACTGGATAGTCTCAATGCTCAGCAGCAGAATAATCCAGGCAAGCCTGGGCTGCAGCCAACTCACAAGATTCTTTAATAGGGGCACACCTCAGGGTAGTGTGCTATCTCCCCTACTCTGGCTCAGAGCCATGAACGTATTGCTTAATATACTGAATTGTAATGGAGTCAAGGTGGTGGCATACGCAAATGATGTGGTCTTAATGATATCCGGACTGTTTCCCTCCACTCTCAGCGAGATTCTGGAGCAAGCTTTGGACAAGCTCAGCAGCTGGGCGGTCAAGGAGTGAATCTTAGTAAGACGGAACTGATGATATTTACCACAAAAACCAAGGTGCAACACTTTGTTCTACCGAATCTAAACGACCAAACACTCCCACTATCCAACAATGCCAAATATCTAGGAGTCATACTAGATTCTAAGCTGATCTGGAAAAACAACATCGAATACAGAGTTAAAAAGGCCTGCATAGCCTTATAACCCTGTAAGAAGACCTACGGAAAAAAATGGCTTCTTCAACCAAAAATACTCATATGGCTATATAACGCAGTAGTACGCCCTATCCTAACATACGGTTCACTAGTTTGGTAGCCGGCACTGAATAAGGCGTACAACATATCAAAACTGGCAGAGGATTCAGCGATCAGCGTGCATAGGTATCCGGTCTTGTTCCACCGATGCACTTAACGTCCTGACACACCTACTTTCCATAGATCTCCAGAATAAAATCAGCGCAACAAACAGTTCAGTCAGACTCAGGGAGTCCCACAGCTGGAGGAACAGACCATATGGACACAGCTACATTCTTAGTTCATTACTACAGGGATTAGTGGCAAAGAGTACGGACTATGACAACCCTATGCTTGATTTTACAATGTCATTTACCATTAAAATTCCTACCAGCGTAGAATGACCAGATACAGTCTTCGATATATCAATCTACACTGATGTATCCAAGATGAAATGCGGAGTTGGAGCCGGTGTATACTCAGAGCAACTGAGTGTGGCGAAAGCTTTCCGTCTGCCGGATTCGGCTAGCGTCTTTCAAGCCGAACTTCTAGCGATAAGAGAAGCATGTCGAGCTATAAGACGAACCAACACAAACAACCTTAATGCAGCAATATTGTCGGACAGCCAAGTCGACATAAAAACTTTAGTTGCGGTCAAAACGAACTCCAAACTGGTTAGGCAACTGCTTAAAGAGGAACTAGCCCGACTGAGTCACCAACTTGACAACACCTTTTTATGGTACATTTATGGTAATGAAAAGGCGGATGAAATAGCCAGGCGGTGTTCTTCCCTTCGCGTTTCCAGTGCGGAATCAGTAGCAGTCCCACTTAGTACAGTGAAGGGAATGATTCACTCTTACTGCCTTGCCATAGCTAGTAATAGATGGAGAGGGTTAAAATGTATGACCGACCCCCATTATTTTTCCAAGAGAAACATTTTTTCTTTAAAATCTATCCTCTTTGACCCCTCCTGGGGGGCTCCCATACAATGAACCCTAACCCCTACAGTAAATTAAATCGATAATTACCTCGAGGGGAGGGTAGGAGAGGGTTAATATGTACCACCGACCTCCATTACTTTTTCAAGTGTAGTATTTTTCCCTTAGAGACCTATCCCCTCCGACTCCTCCTTAGGAGGACTCCCATACAAAGTACCCTACTTTTAATGAAATAACATTGTATGGGAGCCCCACCCCTAAGGAGGGGTCGGAGGGGATAGATCCTAAGGGAAAAAATGTTACACTTGAAAAAATACTGGAGGTCGATCGTACATATTAACCCTCTCCTTCCCTTCCCAAGAGGGTAAATATTAATTTTATTAACAGTAGCGTGCATTGCATGGGAGCCCCCTAGGGGGGAGTCAGAGGGGATATGTTCCAAGGGAAAAAATGTTACACTTGAAAAAGTACTGGAGGTCGGTAGTGCATATTAACCCTCTCCTACCCTTCCCAAGAGGGGAAATATTGATATCATTAACAGTAGGATGCATTGTATGGGAGCCCTACTAAGGAGGGGTCGGAGGGGATAGGTCCCAAGGGAAAAAATGTTACACTTGAAAAAGTACTGGAGGTCGGTCGTACATATTAACCCTCTCCTAAACTCCCCAAGGTGGTAATTATCGATTTCATTTACTGTAGGGGGTTAGGGTTCCTTGTATGGGAGCCCCCCACCCCAGGAGGGTTCAAAGAGGATAGGTTCTACAAATGGGGGGTCGGTCACACATTTTAACCCTCTCCTGCCCTTCCCAAAAGAGGAAATATTGATTTCATTAATTGTAGAGGCTTAGGGTTTACCCTGGAGCCGCCTTCAGGGAGAACCTTACGTGACCCGTAAAAACCGAATTCATATTCGGTTTTAGCGACCTCGAAAACATGAAAAAATTAAATAAAAATTGCATTTGTGAAACAGTGCAGACGTTTTGATCATCAAAGTAAATGAGTTTATGTTCAAATTGCTTCAATCAATAAAATTTAAATGTTTCTCTAAAGGAACATGATTAATTAAAAAATTTTTTTATCAAATGAAAGGTTGAACTTTAATCTTTTAAATTAAATTTATTTTAATTGCCTTAATAACGCAAATTTATAAGAAATAACGGGTCTTTTAATAAAAAAAAATTCAAATACGATATAAGTCTCCTTATAAAATTCAAAATATTCTTGCACTGATATTTGTGTGTCATATTGTTGAAAAGGAAATTTTTAATCTTTCAAATGACATATCAATCTTTGGAGGAGTGAGTTCACACGTCAGTCAAATGATTTAATCAACCAAAATTTGTTGTTGCTTTCCTAGAGAAATCCAGAGCGAAAATTAACTCCAAAATTTTCTCTCGTCATTCAAAATTTTGATTGAGCTCCAGACCTGCATCAGTCAGTCAAAGGGTTGCATTATTTTACTTGTGTGTTTTTTAGTAGGCAATTATGTCAAGAAAAGTAGTTAACTGGAAGCAAAGGTAGTTTTTTTGTAGAGAAAAAGAGGTGGTTTCTTCAGTTCCTGCCATAATTTCATTAATTCTATTATTTTTTTTTATGACGTTACGTGACTATTTTTTGTGGTCATCCAAATAGGTATAATTTTCGGCGTATTGATTTCATAATATGATCAATTCTATTCCTAAAAGATCAACTATATTTCCGCTACTGTGTTACTTTTTGTAAAATTTGTATGCACACAAAACAACTCAATTAAAGAAACAGCAAAATAAAGTGATGCACACAACACGATATGAATTCACAAAATAGTAGGTAGCAATAAAGTAACAAATGCCTGGTCGCAGCTTTAATCAAAAAATCGTGTGTGAGCAAGCGTCAATCAAAATTTTCCGAGAGTAAAAAATCGCAATATTCTTCAATCATTTGACTGACGTGTGAACACCTACTTTTTTCAGATTCATTAGATAATGGCAAAGATATAGATATTGTTTTGTTCAGATCTTTTAGCAAGAAAAACATTTTAAAAATCGAAAACTAGTCGAGATATCGATTTTTTGTTCAGCCAAAAAATTTTTTTTGTACTCTACCAAAATCGAAATCTTGCCATTTTTACAAAAAGTTTTTACTGATTGCAACCAGGCTTTAAAACCAAGAAATCAAGAAAAACACTTGTATATACGTATTTTTCTCACATATTATTAAATTTATTTTCAGTTGAAAATGAATATACAAGATTAAAATATTTATATAAATGCCCGTGTTTATTTCTAGTTCATAAAAAATAAAAAAAATTTTTTTTTGCAACGTCTGCTAATGATGACGAAATGCTGTGTATAAAATTCTTTTGCTCATTCAATGAATAAATGTCATTACTTGAAATTTGTCTAGGTTAGCAATTTTGCTACATTTTTTTTATACACTTTTTTAAACTTTGCTTTGAAACGGAACAATCAGTTAAAAGTAGAAATAACTTGGCATTAAGTGATTGCATAAAATTGTCAGTAGAAATTTTTAAGTACATTTTAGTTAGATCGATCATCAATTCAATTATGATTGTTAAAATTAGCTTGCGAAAAATTTTAAAAATTATTCAAACTTAAAAATTGTGCACACTTAAACTTCACAGCGCATAGGTTAGGGCCTCATCTGGGCAAACAAAAAACAGCTGAGTGGGCGCGCAGCAGCTAGTGTGAAAAGAAATGCTATAAGAAAGATTAAACTAAATAAAATTTTGAACAAACTTAAAAAATTTTTCAAGTTACAACTTCGTTTCATGGTTTATGTTGCGGATGCGGATGCCTGATGGCTTCATATTGCTTCTACACAATAATTTCGCGACGAAAACGTTGAGCTCCATAAACAACAATAACAACCAACAACTATCAACAACAACAAGAGGAACGGACGAACAATAACGACATCGACTACGACGATGATGTTTCTCGGTTTTGCTGTTGCTGCTGCTTCAAACAATTTTTGTTGCTTCTTTTGCCATCGTCGTAGTCATCGTCGTTGATTGTCGGCCTCGGGGCTGCGCTGTCACATTTTTTTTTTTTCTTTTCTTCTATATAGCCCCACAAATTTTTTGCGTTCGTTGCTTAATTTTGAACACATTTTTCACACATTTAATTTTCACCAATTTTCAAGAAAATTGCAACAATATATTGCTGCTGTTGTTAACTTCATAAAGACACCAATTTTGTTGCAGGCAAACGCGTACAAGCCGCTCAGTTAAAGATTTTCCAAACGCCCGTTTCGTGCATGCAAGCATGTGTACGAAATGTGGCTATAATATAGGTTCTTTTTTTAAGCGATTTTGGTGAATTCTTTTTTTGGAGGGCAACCTTATGAATTTCAATCCACCGTAGCTGTTACAGCTGCTCTTGGCGAACTGGCTAAAAGAAGGCGCTGGCAATGGCGTTTCAGCAACATGCGACAAATGGAGTAGTCGTGGAAGATTCGTAGAAATGAACAGAAAAAATTAAAAAAAAAAAAAAGTCACTTCAAATCTTATTTGATTTTCTCCACTCCCAAACACTGCCTCATTGTTCAATTTGACTTAAATTTAGAGCTAATGCCTGACACTTTCTTCACCTTTCGGCTGAAGTCGAAATCCGTTTTTAAATTTACTACTTTGTACCTTTTTTGCCTGATGGAGTGTGCTCTAAAAATTACTATCTGCAAAAATTTTGTTCAGCTTCAATTCATTGCGCGCCGCTTGCTTGTTCACTTCATCACTTTTTACTTGCAGTGGTGATTGCTCGGCTCGTTTTTGGTGATATCTGTGCTTGCTTTTTTTTTATTTTTTTTTTTTTTGTTGTGCCGGAAAATTGGAATTCCACAGGCAAACCTCGAAAATTGGAACGTACTCTTTAAGCGCAGCGTACCCCAAAAATGGTACAAAAATTCTTGAACGTCGGTATAGGTTTTGTTCTTCTTCACGGCTCCTTCAGTGATATTCTTTTACAATTTTTCGAGTTGTAGTCGTTGAAAAGTTTTGTTGTTGTGGATTATTGCTTCGAACTCGAAACGGAAAACAAAAACAAAATATTTCTGTTGCAGCTGTTTGTTCGTTTGGTTACTGGTCCTATTTTATGTGTGCGATTGAAGCTAATGTTATCGTTAGGAAAATTGTATTTGCGCCAAAGTTTATTGAGAGCTCAATCTTTTCGAATTTATTTTGCTGCCCAACTAAAACAGCTTTTAACCTAACACTACTTCTTTGGAAGTAAATAATGAGTGCTGATTACAATTTCAAGAGCGCTGAGAGTTGCACGTAAGTTTGTTCAAGTTACATTATTCATTTAAAGTGCTGCTAAAATTCGATTGTAAGGCACCTCAAATAAACTTCTGTTCCCAATTATTTGTTTATAAATGTTTAAAAGTCGTTCGCAACATTTATAAAATAGCCCCATAAATTCACATATGACTGAACTGTCAAAATATCGTGTAGTGCTCGAAAAGCCGCAACAACAAAAGTTCCTTTCTTATGGCAAGCTATTTGTTGTTGTTATTAGCGTAGTGAAGACGGGTTTCTGTGTTGTTGTTGCTACTTTTGTTGTTGTTTACAATTGACACTCGGCAGTGTTAAAAAAAATGTAAACGTTCAATTCGAACTTGTTGTAGAAGCGAATAAGCAGCTGTTTAATGCTGATTGTCTACCCCACTCATCAAAACACTATTTAGCAGCTGATTGCTGTTGTAAGAGGGGCTAAGTTGCTATTTTTCACTATCATGTCTTTCCTTCTCACTTATACGCGAGAATGCGATAGAAACAGCTGATTCTTGGATCGTACAACTTTATTTTCGAAATGTCAAAATCAGCTGATTAGCTGCCATTACGCAGCTGACAACTATATTGTACAAGATGCTTGAAAAGCAATCCTGATATTGTAATAGATTTTGTAGTGTGGCTTCCATTGAAGTATAGGTGTGGGTAAGGTTCTATTTCCGTTTTAGCCGTGTGATACTTTTTTTCCATATAATTCTATAAACTATTTCGCTAACGTGTTTCTCTGAGCTAGATTTATTTACAAAGTGTGATACACAATATTTTTGAAATATATTGAATAATTACTTTTTTTTAAAGCAAAACTATTCTTTACAAAGCAAATTTTTTTTGAAGTGTTCTGTGGTGATACACTTTTCATCTAAAAACACTTATTTTGTACCATAAAACTTTCTTTTATCTTTGCCCGCTGTCAAATTAAGATAAAATCTGTTAAAATTCTCAATTTTGTGTTTTAGTGAATTGATTAAGTAACTGCTGCGTTAAAAAAATATTTGATTTTTAGCTGTCATAGCTTCTTTATAAGAATTTCTAAAAATTTTTAAGATTTTAAGATTTTTGGAATTACTTTTAAATTCTTACATTTTTTTTATGTTTGAGCTCAAGAACAAATTTTTTTAAAAATAAAAGTTAAAAATTTGTATCAATGATGACGAAAAATATTATTTTTAAAATAATTAAGAATTTTTAAGAAATTTAACGCAATTTTAAGAACATATACCAAGTAATAGATGTTAAATATTTTTTTGCTTATTGAGTTTTAATTTGAGTATTGATTTTTTTTTTTTTTTTGTAAAGAATACTTTTTATTATATAAAAATATATTTTACATTGTATAAAAAAAATATTTAAGTAATATCAAATAAAAATTTCTAATATAAAAATATATAAGTACTTGTAAGGGGTGATCCAATATGAGGTCCCTTTTCCAACTAGGTTGTTTTGACAGCTGTGTCAAATGGCTTGTCCATATGACGTTTATGTTCAATATTCAATACGACTATATCATGAGTAGACTTACTCCTGAACAACGTTCATTAATTGTGTAAACTTACTACCAAAATCAGTAGTAACAAAAAAAAAAAGAGGGAAACGTTCGATGAAAACCACATAGATCATGCGATTTGACTCCATTGGATTGGAATTTTATTTAGAAAACAAAGTAGGAAGCTCTTATTGGATCTCCCTTTATCTTCTATATATATGAAAATCTAATGGTGTCCGTATGTTACTCCATCACATCTGAACCGTTCCAATGGTGTTGTTTAAATTTTGATGTTTGATGAATTAATACCGTTTTGAATTAATAGAGCTTACGTTAAATCAAATGGGATCTTAGTTCAAATTTCACAGTTAATATTTTAAGATATTAGAATATCTATAACTCTATAATATCAAAAATTAAGATTTTTGAATAGTTGAAACGTTTTCTTTTTGTTATAGGCTTGAACAGTTTGAATATTTATATGAGACAGATTGTTTGACAATTTGAAGTTATATTTTGTAATTTTTTGCCTGTATTTTTTGCATGCGAGGGAGCAAAGCTGCTAAAACCGGAAGTGATATCGGACTTTCAATAAAATCATTAATGCATTTATTGATCCAATGAATATTTGAATTAAAAATTTTTTCAGCTTGAACCAAAAAAAAATGTACACATTTTTAACTATGGGGCTGTTCATAAATTACGTAAGACTATTCGAGGGGAGGTGTTGGAACATTTATGGCGAAGTGTGACGTGGGGGTGGTCAGTCGTGCGTTACGTCAAAAAATTTTTGAATTCATTATTCGAAAGTTTATATTTTATTAAAATGTAATTTTATAGTATATATTGCTTTAATTTTATATCAATAAAAAAACGACCTAATAAAACGAACGGATCACAAACCGTATAAAAGGCAAAGGTATAAAAGGCACTTCAAAAAACAGTTGTTTTTTTTTTTTTGCTGAACTCAAGTATGAATTCTTACTCTAAAGCAGGCATCGAAAATAGTTGTTATAGCTTTACGTTTTAAAGAACTAAAACAAACAACAATTTTCACAATTGTCGAACATCCAAGTTATAACGTAACGCCACTGGTTGGTATTCTTTTTAACGTTAAAAAAGCTTTAATTTGTGCTTAGCTCTGTTCACATGATCAAATTTTTTTTATAAAATTGTTGGTCAAACACAATAGAACAATGTGAAATTCCCATGATATGTCCGTAATAATAAAACCTATAACAAATATTACTAGTTCTATGCTTTTTTCATAAAAAAAAATAAAGGTGTAACGTTACATTGGATGGGGGATGTGGGAGCTGAACCACAAGCATCTCCACAAAATAGAAAATGACAAAATTATGTTAAGTTTTGCGGACACACCATAGCCTGAAATATGACACACCATATTGGCTGACAGCAATATTTTGTCGTATGACATGCTGTCAAGTTTGGAATGGTTTTATTCCGACGATTACGACATTGTCATGTCGTTAACGATATAACGAAGAACTATTTTCCATTAGAAATACATGATGTCGTTCATGAATACATAAATGTCGTTGTCGTTGCCAATGTGTTCAAGCTATTACACAAGTTGACATCCAATTAGTGAAACTTATACTTAGGTGTGTTCACGATATGGTGTATCATGAAGATACAAGATTTTTTAATAAAAAAAAAGCTAAAAACAAAAAATAAATCTGGTATAATTTTATATTTCTACAAATTCTAAATAAGATTATTTGTTTAGACACTTTTTAAAATACGTAATTTTAAACAAATAAAGAAAAGGAATCAAGAGAACACGCAAACAAAATATATAAGATAATCCCCTTAGAATCCTTTTAAATCTTTTCGAAATACATATTCTTAAAAAAATAAATAAAAAGAATCGAGAAAACGTGAAAAAATATGATGGAAATCATCAACAATTTTAGGTTTTTCATAAAAAATATAATTGTTTTTTGTACAAACGTTCAAAACTTATTCAAGAAAAATGTTTAAATACTATTCTTACTACAAAGTACTTTTTTACCAAAGTATGCTAGTAAAACAGAAAATGAATACCCTTATTATGGTCTTAAAAGACTCAATGAACTTAAACATTTTGAATACAGAAGAAATCAAGTTCCAGATATAAAAAAACAAAAAAATTGCATTACAAAAAATTTTCGTTTCCTATAAAAAATATCTGTCGAAAAAGTCTAAGCGTTATCTGCATTGTCATATTTTTTAAAATTTGTTTTTTATTAGCCCAATTATGGCTTACACATACATAATGGGTGGTGTGAATAAAAATAATCACTCAAGTTGTTCCATGGAAAAATGTCAAATTGAAGAAATAGCTTTGTTTGAAAATGGCAAAACGGAGTAGTTACTTGAAAAATTCAAAGTGTGCTACAAAAGCTGCTAGGTGACTTGAGCTTTTTATTGAACTTTAGACACAAAAAAACTATGAAAAAAAAACAATCTAAAAAATACTATCCGTTTTTCTGTATAATATAAATACTGCCTACTACTATAAAGAGGGTGAATAAAGACATCTCTTATATTACTAAAAGGATTGTATATATTTTAAATTTTAGAATATATTACTTACATATATTACATAAATTCATTATGAGGTATATTGATGAATTTCTTTAATAGTAACGTCATTATTAAATTCTGTAATATTAGATTTATGGTCACCAAAATATGATACTTGAACAGCGGAAGTTACATGATTTACGAATCGTAAAAACATCGTATCAGTGGTTGTACCATATCTAGTCGTTCCAAGAAACTACCAGAAACGAAATCTAAATTAATTTCTTCTTTCAAAACTTGTATTAAGTGCAAACCTTCATCGTATGGTGAAACAATTAAAAAATTTCCTTACATTTTTAATATTTTTTCCTCTGAGATCAATTTGTGGACATATGTTGTATTAAATGTCCCGTTATGTTGTAGCAATAAAAAATTAACTTATTTTAA
Source organism: Coremacera marginata (assembly GCA_914767935.1). Taxonomy (NCBI): domain Eukaryota; kingdom Metazoa; phylum Arthropoda; class Insecta; order Diptera; family Sciomyzidae; genus Coremacera; species Coremacera marginata. The sequence goes on along the minus strand of OU612043.1, from coordinate 9,751,510 downwards.
ATCCAGCAAGTTTTAATTTAATTCGTTGAGTTATCCAATTTAAAGTATTTTTACTTCACTACAAAATCACAAAAATAACTATGTTTTGCTTGTTCTTACTTGCGAAAACTCAGTTCAGTCAAAACAGCATGAAAAACAACGTTGTTGTGCTATTTTTAACAGATGTTTTAATGCTTAAAATTGGAAATTAAATAACTCGACGCATTTTTAGCTGAATGAAATAAAACTTATTGTATTTATAACTAACCCAGCTTTTATATAAACCAGTTATAATAAAAGCATACTTTAATAAAAGCTACTCGTATATTCAAACACACAACATTTTTTGATGTGCTTTCTAGCTGAGCATAAAAAGAGCAGAGTAGAGAGCAAACTCTCTCAACACAAACTTGTGAATAGAAAATGACCAAGCAATGCGTGGCATCGGCGATGGTTTCATACAAATCCTTACATTTTAATTAAATATGCTTTCTATAGAAATTTTAAAAGGAAAATACCTATATTCTGTGCTGTAGCATAAATATGATATTTTAAACTTATTTCATAAAAATTCCACATTCCAAAAATTGGATGCGGTCAGTTGCTTGTCAAGGTGTGAAGAAACAACGTACATCGAGTGCTCCATTCTTAAATCAACCATCCTGCGTTACTGTGCAATACTGTCTAATGCAAACCTATAAGGGCCACATGATCCTAATGTTGATGGGTGGTCAGGACTATAGTGAGATTGAAACGCACCTGTTAAACGGCACTGATCAGACTCCATAGCTCTAGTTTCTTGTTTATAGTATAGGAACTAAATCGATTCCAAATTTTCACTGATGTTCAGCCCTTATAAGAATTAAAATTTTTATCTAACTAGGTGGCCAATTTCTGATTTGTGAAGTAATAAAGTCAAAAGTCTTAAGGCTTAATTACTCAAGCGTAACATGTGGTGGCGTTGTATAGTGGGATGTTGCCTCGAAAATGAACGAATACCGAAATCGTAGTGCAACGTTTTGCATCTTTTGCAGGTGCCGGCTTGTAGCCCGCTGAAAATTTGTTATAAAGGCATCTGTTTTTTTTACTAGTATTAACTTCCCCTCGAATGCATACTTTTTTTATATAGTATAAATTTTTTGCTTGTCTCACGGCTTTCGAACTGTCAAAAAACGTAGCGTGGCATAGAAATCTATTTTCTACAGTGGTATCAAAAAGAAGGTAATAGGGGTATTCCCGCAAAACGGTAATCTTATATATTGGCCAATTAGTTATTTGAATCATTCAAATGCCATTAAAGTATCCTAAAATCGTTGAATTTTAGGTTATTTTTTTAGGGTAATTTTAAAATGAATTTGTTACATATATGAAGGCAAAGTCAACGGATATAAGGTCTATGTACATTATATCCATTGCAAGCGGTCATAAAATCCAGGGACTTCGCAAGCGGGCATAGTATCCAAAACAAAAAAGACAGAGCATTATGTCATGGGCATTATGTCCGTATAAGGTCCAAACGGTGTCTTTTTATGGCAAAATGATTTGATGTTAAAAACAACATTCCGTACAAGGGCAAACCATTTTATCATAAAAAACCAAGAAAAATGGTCACACTGATCATTTCAATTCAGACATATACCATAGTCTATGAGCAGTATGTCCGTTTTCGAAGTAGACATAAGGTCCACGAAGTTTATGACCATTTGGAATGTACATAATATTCATGAGCCTGTCCGTGGACACTATGTCATCACACCTATATGAAAGGTAAAAAAAAAAACTGTGAACGTTCTACATTTTAGGAGAAATTAAAAATATGTTTTATTCATCTTATCTTTGGATAAAAAATACCACTTTACTTCAATAATGCTAGAAATAGCTGTTTGCTCATATAATTTACCTATTCACTTGCACACCTAAATTGTAGTTCAAACATATTGTATATGATCCTGTATGGACTGGCCTCACACAACCGGCTTACTATAACGTCACAAGAAGTGAGATCAAGTGGGAATGTGATATGTTACTTGAGGAAAGAGTTTAAACATTTTTAGACTCATTTATATGCCTTTTGCTTTGGCATTTGTCATTAGTTGGTTTTTAGTTGTACTACACTTTAAATACAAACTAATAGGTTCAATTGTGATAAAACCAGTGGCATAGCAGTTATGACCAATTGTGAAAAAATCTTCAGGTAATTGTAATTTATCAACAATTTCTTATACTGGTTATTCATAACCATTATCGCAACGAAGATGTGTTTTTGGTTGTCTATAGCCATTATTGTAACCAAAGTGATTTTTTGGTTGTCCATAAACATTATCGCAACCAAAATGTTTATGTTTTTTTTTTTGTTGCCCGTAACCATTATCGAAATCAAACTGTTTGCTTGGTCGAATTTGACGATAGTTTGACTAGGTGAACGGCACTATTTATAAAGGTATTGCCAATTTTGCATGAATACCTTTTATAAAACTTTTGCATCATCCATCATAGAACAGAAATTGACCACCATATCTTTCAGCTCTTTCAACTATCTATTACCCGACGGACACACGTGTAAGTGTCAGTGCAAGTGTAAAACTAAATACATCAAACATTTTTACTAACCCACTTACATTTTCGAACTTGCAGCCTACTCTCAGCGCTACTTGCAAGGAAATTTCAGAGACAGTAATTTTTGTCACTTGCTGCAAGTAAATGTCAGAAAGAGGGATTAAAGTGATGTTGTTGTTGTGCTTTTGTGGACTTTTCTGAGATTTCTGCAAAATAATACCAGCAACATTAGTTACATGTTTTCCTTGTTTTCTAACTTCTTCATTTCAAGCAATACTGCCATTTCAGGGAGAACCTTCGCATTCGACGACATTTTTAAATTAACTTTCACATGTGGAGTCTGAAGCAACTTCCAGCTAATTTCGAACTTCTTCGAAGACAATTAGGCTATTCACAGTTAAAGTACGCAGGCTTGTTAAATTTACGATTGGTTATTTTTACGCCAACTTACGTAAGCGTATTTTTCTACGCAAACATGCGTGAATAAAAGTAGCCCTTGGACGTGTTTTTTGTGTCTCGTATTTTTATGCCCTATCTACGCCATATGTAGATCCTGGGCATCTACTCAGGCCTTAATCCTTAAATCTCAAATTATCCAAGCCTTGTTTGAAGAGGCCGTCTATATAGTCCTCTACTTCACTTTTACCAAGCACAGACATTAGGTTATTTGTTTTATCTTGTTCGTAGTCTTCAATAACTACGATTTTTAGTATTAATAATAACATCTGAATGCTGGTATTACTGACCCCTTCTTTACTCCAAAAAGCAAAAAGAGTATCATCAATATCACCGAAATCATCGTGAAAAAAGATGAATTGTTAAAGCTTACCTCATACCCAAATAACCTAGGTAACTCTATTATTGTATATTCTTTAAACTGCTCCAGCGGATTTAATGCCATTTTAATCTGAACTGTAAACAGTAAATAAAGTACGAATTTTATAGGACAAAGTCAAGAATTAAGATAGAGCTATGTGTTATTATAACATTGATATATTAACAAAATATGTAATTAGAATGTTAATTACAGTCAGCTCTGTATTTTAATGGATAATGGACAGCGATGCAAAATTATTGAATACGGTAATCACACACTGAGGTGCTCACAGTTATAAAAATAACAAATGCTATAAATACGCTTTGTTAGTATACGATTAAACTGTAAATAGCCCAAATATATCTGTGGCGACAAGGAATAACGACTAAGCTCAAAATATCGTAAAAAACTATATTTTAATAGTACTAACTACGACCTTTTTTCGGAAATATATGAACCGTTAAACCAACGAAATAGGTGCAGACATAAGTGGTTATCTATTCTATGCAAAAAATGGACTTCTCAGTACTTCCAAAGATTGGCAATAAAGAATAAACTATATCGCTTTTTTACGATATTTTGAGTTTAGTCGTTATTCCTTGTCGCCACAGATATATATTAACTACTTGCAAGTAATTACTTGCACGTGTGTCCGCAGGGTTAGTAGTCTCAATATTGCTTTGCTTTGTTTTAACAAATCACGCTCAGGCTACCTTGTGTATTGTTCCGTGGTATCATTCTCTTGATAAAATGTTTTCTTTATTAAATTTGTACTAGATTTCTTGATAAAAGATAGTGAAACAACACCAATTGTCCATTTTCGAAAATTATTGAAGGCAACATCTGCCGATCATTTTGTCGTCGTTGAATGTGGAATCCATTCCCCTTCGGTGACCACAATAGCCCCCTCAATAAAGGGGATACTATAGAGAAATGAAAAATGAAGTACTTAGTAGAAAAGCGTGTAATTTCCTATTATCAATTTTTGCTTATAGCGTACATTTATCATGCATTACTCCAAAGGCAAATGCCACAAATTGGCGGGAGTTTGGCGCTGTATGAGTGAGCAAAATTTAATTTCCGATGAAAACTTCACTTTGTTTATATGCTTTAACTTTTCCACTGACAAACGCAGCTTGTCTAAAATCACCTCGTTTTTGAATTTAACCGTATTGAGTGTATTTTTTTTTTAACAAAAACTGTAAAGAAAATTTCATGACGTCATAATATGTATGTCATTTACCTCTAAGATATATGAATATGAACTTTAATCTGGGAAGTGCATAATTTGCAGATTCACAAAGAATAACAATAGTATGCAAGAAAGATTTCATCCATCCATTTTTTTTTTTTGTTTTTTAAAGAATCTCATTTGTATTTGATATGCTGCATTTTTACTCCTTTAGCTGCATTTACCCTTATATTAACTCCCTTTTTCGCAAGCGATCGACACAACATATTTTAAATGCAATACATGATTTTCTTGCAAATTTTTGTGGTTCCTTTAATTTGTGCATCTAGATTTTAGGCATATCTTTACTTTGTTGTTTTTTTATCTTCGTCTATAGCTCATTCATTATTCTAGTATGCTTAGTGTGTGTTATTGGACATGAGAATTGCTGGACTCTTTTGACAAACTGCATTTATTGTTTGATTTGTTTAAGCAAACTTGAACGATTATAGGGGTTGCATTGCATGGGTAGATATGGTTTTTTTTTGCGAAATATAAATTACTTTCAAGGTTTTCCATTTAATTTCAATAAAGGTTCAAAGACCTCAAAAGTATTCATTTTGATGGCTAGTTTAGACAAGTTCTACTTTTTTAACTCGCTTATCAATTTATGAGCTATTGAATGTATAAACTGATATTTTTTAATGTTTATATATAATATATTTGTAACACAATTACTTTGGTTGTGTAATCGTTAATTGGCTTGGTAAATGGTTGGTAATCGCTTCGGTAAGCGGTTGGTAATTACTTCATTAATTGATAATCGGTTGGTAATCGGTTGGTTATCGCTTCGGCAATTGATTAGTAATCACTTAGGTAATTGGTTCGGTAATCAGTTGGTAATCGCTTCGGTAATTGGGTTGGTAATTGGTTTGGTAATCGGTTGGTAATTGGTTCAGTAATCGGTTTATTGGTAATAGGTAATTGATTTTAAATCACTTCGGTAATTGGTAATCGGTTGGTATTCGCTTCGCTAATCGGTGATGGGTTGATAATCGCTGCGGTAATCATTTTCTAATTGCTTCGGTAATATGTTAATAATCGCTTCGGTAATCGGTTGGTAATCGCTTCGGTAATAGGTTGATAATCGCTTCGGTAATTGGTTTGGTAATCGGTTGGTAATCGCTTTAGAAATTGGTTCGATAACCGTTTGGTAATTGTTTCGATAATTGGTTCAGTAATCGATTTGTTGGCAATCGGTAATTGATTTGAAATCACTTCGGTAATTGGTAATCTGTTGGTATTCGCTTCGGTAATCGGTGATGGGTTGATAATCGCTTCGATAATCGGTTGGTAATTGCTTTGGTAATAGGTTGATAATCGCTTCGGTAATCGGTTGGTAATCGCTTCGTTAATAGGTTAATAATCGCTTCAGTAATTGGTTCGGTAATCGGTTGGTAGCCGCTACGGTAATCGGTATTCGGTTGGTAATATCTTAGGTAATCGGTAATTGGTTCGGTAATCGGTTAGCAATTGCTTCGGTAATCAATAATTGATTCGGTAATCGGTTGGTAGTCGCTTCGGTAACCGGTAGTTGGTTAGGTAATAAATAATAAAAAATAACTTCGAAAAAATTATAATTTTTGTGAGAATGTACAAAGTCCAGACATTCGAAGTCTTGTACAAGACTATGAGTTCAATGTTCAGCTTTCTGCAGAACAGTTAGCTTGGGATGCAATGAAATCTGTATTCGATGTTTTCTTTTGAAAAAACGCATAGATTATGCAGTTCTTATACGCAATATGTTGGATGCATTCAATGTAATTCACTTCTGTATGTCACTGAAAATTCATTCTTTGCACTGTTATCTGCACGAATTCGAGAGTCCTAATACACTCTGAGTCGGACGAGCAAGGCAAGCGTTTTCATCAGACGCGCAAACACATGAAAACCAGATACAAAGGAAAATATTTGACGTCCTTTGTCGCTGATCTTTATTGGTTAGACCCCTTTACATTGGGCAAGACTTGCTTTCAAGTCTTTGAGTTTGTAGGCAATTCGCCGCAAATCGGAAGCGACAAAAGGGAGCAAAATTGACGGTACCAATGTCTCTGTACCGTCAATTCTTTCGTGTTCCCTTTTGTTCTCACTTTCATTGCTTTCAAGTCTTGACCAATGTAAAAGGGGTCAAACTTTCTAAAAAATTGCAATCATTTAAGGTGAGGTTCTAGTAGAAACGTAACGTAATTTCAGGATTTTTTTTTTTTGAGCGAACGTAAATCTTTTTGAAAAAATATTTTGCATTTATTAGTGTATATTTTAAGAATATTATACAATTTTTTCGATGAAAACTAGTTCAAAATGTCGGCTGAATGCCTCGCTGATCAAAGCCGTGCGCGGCGATAGCCGATGTGCGCTGTACACTTTACAGCCCTGCCAGCCAAGTGATCTGAAACGAAAAAAAAGAAAAAAATTATTAACCTAGATAAAATTTGGGGCCTTGTAGATTTCCGATTTTTATAAAACCCTTTTAAAAAAACCCTGTTTTTCCTCCTTTTGCTTTTGTTTTAAAGTTAAAAAAATAATGATAATTTTTTGGGGAAAAAAACGCTCCCTGAAGGCCCCCTAAATTGAATAAGCTTTAATTTGAGCAGTCAAATATCGAAATTGGTCAAGTCGTTGAAGCGAAATCGTATACAGCGCGGAAAAAAGGTGTTTCGAGAAAAAAGCGTTTAAAGTTTGACAAAGAAAAAATCGAAAGTAATGTTTGTTTTTTGACACTTACATCTAATCAGCTATTCCAACACCATACAGGGTCCCTTCCTCATCCCCAAAGAGCATGTTTTGCTGCACCAGAGCGCCAAGTTTTTCAATTCTGCCTTTTTTTGAAAACTCCGAGAGTTTCTACTCCGCTGATTTCACACACCGGTCGTCAGTCTTCTCAGCGAAGTTTACGCAGTCTGTCCGCAGATGACGATTCCTAATGTCTGCATATTTTTTAATATGGATGAATAGCCTTCATTAAAGATGGCGGTAGATATATATGCTGCTATTCTGATAGCATTTGTTCGCCACAATGAATGTGTTTGGGGACCAGTTTCCACAGACAAGAGCTAAAAGATTCATTGTCGTGATGCGTGTTTCTACCTGTGTATCTTTGCAGTAAATTATCACTTGAAAGAGCTTCATATACGGGTCGAATTGCTTCTTGAACCAATTTTTGAAGGGCAGGTTCATGGCGGAAATCGGCGAGTTCATTTTTGGCTTCTACAACACGCCACTTACACCAACTGTTTTCACCTGGTGGGCAGTTTTCATGTTTCGACTCTTCATCCGTGGAACATTTGTGATCGAACGTTGCCCACACAGATTTTTTCATCTCTTCTTCTATGCTGTAGAAACAAAAACAAAATTCCCATTAGAAGTACATTGAGTTCTTTGACTGCAAACAGGCAGCGGAATTTTTTTTCGCTAGGTAGTACGCTGTTGATGGAGAAAATTTGTTCAGTGTAGCCAAGTTCACAACCATGTGCGGAGAGTTAAAATGTCAGAATTTCGTTGGCATTTATATGCCCGTACATTTAATTGCCGCGGAATTTTGACATTCAACAACAAAAAAAAGCAGTAAGTATGTGTTGGTGTTGAATTGGTTATTAAAGAAATTTATTCAGTTTGTTAAGTGCTTTTTCTCCACAATCAACAATAATTTTCGGAGAGTGTAGAATTATATGCCCAAAAATGTTCATTCCTACACCATACTAAGCTAAATGAGGTAAGTCCATAGTACAAAGTCAAATCTTTTATTAATTTGTGTGTCAATTTTCCTGCGCCTTTACCTCCAATTCCTTTATTTTGTTTCTTGACTGCACGCAATCTTGTGCCCATTCGCTTCTGGACTTGACCTGTATATTCCTTCTTCTGAACAATAAGATCGTCGTAAGGGTCACAGTTGAGGAGAGCTTGGAAAGTTTTTGTGTCACCGTCGTGGATATATGTAGCATATTTCACGCCGTGCGGTTCTGATCGACGAAACATTTCCTTCATACAATCTACCTCCATCTTACCAGCACTTCCAGTGTGATTTATGCTGCAATGTTCTGCATGAGTTTCATACCACACAACGTACTCATTAATTCCTTTTTTTTTTTGAGCTTTGGCAGAATGACGACTTTTCAACAAAATCCAACACTTTGTGCGTATATTTTCCAACCAGCGTTGCAATTCCAAATAACGACGAAAAGTCCCATTTTTTCCACGAACCGCCGCACGATACGCTCAAATGTGTTTCTTCATTTCCCGCCTCCACGTTCTTCTGTCTTTTATCAGCAATTGCTGTACGTTGTATAACTTCGAATGTACTCTTTGATGCCTCGAGAAGATTAGTAATAAATGCATAGTACGTTCCATTTGCAAATCCTGCAGACAGTTCCATTAGGAAACAAAAAGTTTTGATCGACCGTAATCCGAGTTCTAGAATCCGCATGACAAACGACGATTTATTTTTCGTAAGCATCATTTACTAAAAGGCTCGAAGAAACACGTTGTTGTTTTTTGCACTCAAACTTGATAACTAAATTAAAACCTAATCCACGGATACTCGAACGAGAAAACGTTACATCACTGTTACATTTTAAACAGTGATATAAAAATTGGAAAAATAGTCAGAAAATTTAAAATCATGTTATTATGGCCACCATAAATTTCGATGTTGTCGTAATTCGTGTCTTTAATTTTTTCGCTGAAGTACTAGTATACTCAGTTTCCGCTTCTATTTTATCGGGATCATAATCGGGGAATTTTTTCTTTCGAGGCCGATCATTTCCCACTGATTTTCGTGTGTATGTCATTTTTGGAACACTGCGTACTTGCCACACGTTCGAAACACAACTGAATACGTTACGGCAAATAGAAGTGCATACAACGCTAATCCGACCCCATGGCAGAATTATAAGGTAGGGTCGACTCGGAGAGGAATGGAGTAGAAAGCAGAATAAAGCGAGATTGGTGTCAAAATCAGCTGTTCAACGCGAACTTCTTTATGCTCACCTTTCGCAGTTGTTTTAGGTTAAAACTGTTACAGGTTTTTTTTTGCAATTTTAAGACTTCTTTCACATTTTATAGATTTTATTACACTTTTTTTTATAATATTTTCACTCAAATTAGCACAAATTTAACACCCGCGACCGCACTGTTTGCAACTTGGAAACATAAAATATTTTCTTCATTTGCAATTTATACGAAATTCGTCGTTTTGACATATATGTTCCTTCTCATTATCCACTCTTCGTTGACGCGTGCAAGCACTCAGCGAAGCGGCCCTACCTTATCATTGTATCATGATCCGACCGAGGGTACGCAGGTATACGAGCACACATTAGAGTGGAATGTACAGAAATTCGTTGAGATAGTCAGAAACTTACTACCTGCACTAGATACACCGCTTAGGTAGTCAAAAATACACGTCCTTCGAAGCCGCTCCTAGCGCGCATTTATACCTGTTTTTCGGCCGACGCTCTCTCTAATCTAATACACTATGACTCGTAAAATAAATTAGATAGAGAAATATCCTTTTGACTACATATTTTCAAGATCCTAAGGATGAAAACAAAGCAAAAAACAAAAATTTTCCGTTGATTTCTGCTAGAACCTCTCCTTAAGTTAATAATACCTGCAGAAATTGAAAGAAATGTGTATTTTTCAAATAAAGACCACCAAAATAGTGATTAAAACTATTTTCTCGCAAAAAATATAAATTTTTTCGGAATCAGCGATCAATTTTACATTAAGAAAGTGTATTTTGGTATTTTTTCTCATTCCGAACTTACGATGTAATTGGTAATAAGGTGATCGGAACGTCCGTGATCGACACTCCATCACGGATCCAGAGGTCCGACCACCTCCATTGCACCGCTACAGGTGCCCACTATTATGATTTTTTGGAATTATTCTCGAACATTTTTTTTTTAATTTGGTCGCACCGTGTTATGGAATGGTACTCTCAATGAAAAAACTGCCATTTTTGAAACATTGGAGGCATAAAGTACACGAATTGAAATTGCATATAGAATTTTTTTGGTGAAATCACAAGTTTACCCTTTTATGTTAATTTAAGGATTTTTATTTACGTTTTTCTTACATCATTTTAAATTACCTATCAAGACTATTTAAAACAGAAATTAAATTTAAAGAGAAGCATTGATAACGTACCAAACTAACATTCCAGATGTTACAAATGCGAAGCACTCTATTGCCATTTTACAAATGTTTTTTTTTCTAAAACAGTAGCTTAAATACACATCAATTTATCATAATAGTTGAGTATGTTGCATCTTCAATTTCTTTGGATAGGATAATATTTCCAGTTTAATATACATAAATCAATATATAACTGAGAGGTCTAAAAGTTATACAGACTGGGTAGAATAAAATTTAGTACTAAATTATTAATAAGTTAATTATTGGAATTTAAAGCAATATTCTTTAAAATTTAATTCATAAAATTTGTATATAAAATTGTTATTTACTATATTTTCTCTGTCGGTGAATACAGACATTGCTTCCGTTTATAGTTAGTAACAGTCTTAAGAAGCTGTCACACTATATGGTTCAGTACAAATGGCGCCAAGCTTTTCAAACGATATGAAAAACAAACAATGTGGATTCAATAAAATGCATTTTTTGACATTCCATTTGTATTTGCGTGTGCAAATTTTAAAATCAGAAACATTTTTGATTTCATGTTTTCTCTGTAAAATTTTAAGTTTGATACAGATCCTAAAACATAGCGTGGAGGAGGCACTTTTATAATTCAGTGTTAATCTTATGTGTTATAATTCAGTCTTATAAATCATACATTTCATTGATCAATTTTATAAGTCTGAATTTTATTGCAAATATACACTGTTCAATCACTTAAATAAAAAATACAAATTATAAATCTCGATACCATAACCACACTATATGTCAATTATAACAAACACTTGAAAATGATTTCTTTCAGGTTCCTGCACCACTTGCATCGCAGAGTATGTGATCGCTTTCACTTCCGTACCCTGCGGATGTTTACCTATTTCAAAAGGTTCACCATAGCAGCGGCATTCAATTTCAAACGTTTCCATATCGAATTTTGTGATATCCAACTTTTTGCATATTAAAAATGGTTCCGCGGAAAATAAAAATAGCAGCTCATCTAAGAAATGAAAAAGTAGACCTTCGACATCGTCACCTTTGGCTTCGATTTGATAACATGTCTCCACCGAAACATAATCCAATTCTGTCATGTACCCGAACATGGCAACGCCGCATTGTTCAAAGGCCTCCTTCAGCGTGGAGCCCCAGGCGTGTAATCTGTACGGTAGAAAATGAGATAAAGTTATTGATTTAAATAAAGATCTTTAATATTATTGTTGTGCTTACTGTACATCTGCTGTATGATCCAAATCTAAAAAAGTTCCAAGTAAAAGTAATAAAATTATTAAAATTGTCAAATTTATTAAAATATATTCCGCTTGCATTTTTACTTACATTCATACTTCATTTCTGGTAGCAGAAAGTTTTCTTTGCTAAATTCAACCTCCATTGCGTGTTTTAATGATAATTTTGCATATAATTATTTATATAAACTTAAATTAACTTTTTCTTAAAATATTTGCAGCAATTAGTCAGCAGCGTGTTTGTTGCGTTTGTTTATATTTTTGTTGTTGTTTTTTTCGCATATGAACTGTCAAACAAGCACGTTTCGAAGTTCTTATCAGTGTGATATCGAACAGCTGATCAATAATTGTACTAGATTCTCTTAAGAACTTGTTCGAATCTAGCGGAAGTCAAGTGAATATGTACGTTATTTTTGAATATTGTTAAAATTATTTCGAAATTTTGGTATTTTGTGTATGAAAAAAAAAATTTTAATTTTCTCCGATAGGTAATTTTAGTTCAGTTTATTTGCACTGCATTAATTTAAAAAATTGCTGCATTTACATTACATATGATTTTATGTTGAGTCATATAAAAATTCAATGCTGTATTCAGTGGGCCAAAAGTGAAAAGACCATTTGCAGCAGTCGTTTTGAAGACATAAAGAATCGCAATCACAAAAAAGTAAGATATTTATTTATTTACTTATTTATTTACGTCTATACACAATGATCCCTACAGACTAATTAATAATGCATATTAGACTTAATTTCTATTTAATAATAATGTGATTGTATTTTTAAAGGCATATTTAGGCATAGAGAAATCAAGCAGGTTAGTGTTATACAACCGGTTTAAAGCAATAAGAACTCTATTTATCGGCTCATTAATGGCATAATTCGTTCTATGACAGTTAATGTAAAAATAGCTACTATTTCTGAGCGATCTTTGAGGAACATTAAACGATATAAGTGCAAGCAAATTTTCACAGATAATATTTCCGTTTATTAAGTCATAAATAAACATAATACTATGTACAAGTCTTCTATCCTCAAGAGAAGATAGACCGATGAGCAAACGACGCGTCCTATATGAAGTAAGAGGTTCAGTAAAATTTAATTAACGTAAAGCAAACCTCAAAAATCTTTTTTGAACTTTTTCCAATCTGTAAATATGTACAGAATAAAACGGGCTCCAGATGAAAGAAGCGTATTCAAGGGTTGATCTAACAAAGGACATATATAAAGTTTTTAGCGTGTAAGGGTTAACAAATCTATAACTATTGCGCATAAGAAACGCTAGAAGAGAATATGCTTTGGGGATAATATGATTAAAATGAGAACTAAAACTTAGACCTGAATCAAAAATTACACCCACGTCTCGAATTTCTGATAGTCTAATTAATTTAGAATTATCAAATGCGTAATCAAATAAAATTGGTGAATATAGTTTATAGTAAGAAACAATGTAACATTTACCGAGATTAAGCGACAGTTTGTTCATTTTGAACCAAGAAAAAACATTATTTAAATCAGACTGAAGACTAAAATATATAAACTTTATAAATATATAAAGATATAAACAGCATGGGAAATTTATACGAATATGTTGTGTTTAAGCCAGGGCTTATAATATTAGTTAAATATTATATGAGATCAAAATTTATTAATAAATAAATTAACTTTTATATAGAGGTCTTTAAACAAAACTAGTTTCAAAAAATTATCTACCATGCTCGGATTTATAAAACGCTGGGCCAAAGAATTTAATAGCATGACTACAACTACAACGTTGTATAATGCAATTGTGCGTCCTCACTTGAAATATGCAAATAAAGTTTGGCCCTCGGATTTTTTGAAAATCTAGGAAATGATTTTCGGAAGAGGGAAAAATTGTCCCCGGCAAAAGTAAGCATTAGATAAATTGCTGATAAAACTGTTCGAAATCACATTTGATAACTTAAGGCAATTTCATTGATTTGTTAAGAGAAAAGCAGAGCTAGAGCATGGTATAATTATAGCGTAGGGCCGACTCGGAGAGTAATGAAGTAGAAAGCAGAATAAAGCGGACTAGATGTCAAAGTCAGCTGTTCATCTCGAGTTCTTTATGTTCATGTTTCGTAGTTGATTTTAGGTTAAAATTTTTACAGGTTTTTTTTTTGCCAATTAAAGACTTCTTTCACGTTTATTATTGCAAATTTAACACACGCGACCGCACTGTTTGCAACTTGGAAACAGATAATATCTTCATTTGCAATTTCTAGGAAATTCGTCGTTTTGACAACTAACCAATCTTTTCATTATTCAATATACGTTGACGCGTGAGGACAGTGAGCCAACCGGCCCTAACTTATAATTCTGCCATGAGCTGGAGCACATAGAGAATGTTACAAGAAGAGTGCACTGTGAGTACTTCCAGACTACGGACAGGTTTCTTGTATTTTTCATAAAATAATGGTGCACATCGTCTCTTCTCATTATCTATATTTATAGTTTGACTACAATGTAGACAAAGTTCTTTCTCAAAGATTTCTAGAGTCTCGGATTAAAGTTTACTAAATGTTAATTGCGCCAAATCAACATCGTAACCTTTTCCAACACCTTGTTGATAACCAATTGATTTCAAAGTCTGTCCACTATGTCCCCTTTTCCACACGGCAATTTTTCTTGCCACCAAGTTTTCAATTCCCTTCTGAACTTGCCATTTGCGTTTCCACTCAGCAAGATTTCTTGCGCAATTCTGATTTTACTTTGAAGAAGCGCTAGAACTGTTTAAAGAAATATTAATAAAGTTTGAGGTAGTTTTAGTAGTTCATATTAAATCTGTATGCATTCACTGTTTTATTCAATGTTCATATTATTGAAATATTACATTAATTTACAATCAATGTTTTCTTATATGAATACTTTGTCCGCTAATGCACAGCCATCTTAACTTGACAAATCAGAATAAAACGAAATATCAAAGAAAGAACAGTACAAAAGAAAACTTGCCGGTACGAGCAAGTCTGTACTCGTGCCCTCTCGTCACGTTCCAAGCGCTCAAGAACTCGACTTTCCGGCAAGAAAAATTGCCGTGTGAAAAAGGGGTTTATCTGTAGACTACTCACCCTGCGTTCACACGTGCAAGTAATCACTTGCAAGTAGGGAATATATATTGTCTTCGAAAAAGTTCGAAATTAGATGCAAGGGCGAAATTAGATAGGGACATGCCACTTAAGGCGGTCTTCTCATTCAAAACTCGTTTTTTGGACCCTTTTTAAAAAAATTCTTATTTGAAAACGCAAAGAATAATTGAAAAATTTTTTTTATTTATTGTATTACAAAAGGTTCAAAGTAAATAAAAAAATTTTTTTTGCCTCGATACGTGGGCTGTTCAAAAAGTAATGAGACTTTAAAGTTGGTGGTGAAAAAAAAAGGTGTCGTCACGGCGGCCACGATTCCGGGTCTCCGGAGCGTCTGAAATGAAAAAAAAAACGGGGTTATAATCAGTATAGATGTAATTCTCGGGTGAACCTCAAGCTTAATTTTGTGATTTTTTTTGACAAAATGGCGGCCATTCAAAAAAAAAATTTCAATTTCGGGTTTTTTTTTGTAGTTTAGTGTAAAAAAAAATAGTAAAAAATTTTTTAAAATTATGGTCGAGGTTCACCCGAGAATGGTGACAATTCTGCGTCGATTCCATTTTGTTTCATGAAAATCGGTTCAGTTGAACTGGAGATATCATGGCCGCCAGTTCGAAAAACGTGGGTTCGAGATAAACGCGTTTAAAGTTTGAAGTAATTTTTTTGGGGAAAAAAAAAAAAAAATCAAAAATGTTTAAATGCAGTTTTAAAGAGCTGGTTTTCGTAAGCTGGTTTTATTACCTCCATCACCTTCTTGTCCATCAGACCTTGCTTCACAAAAAAGGCTGTATCTTCTAAAGTATTTCGAATTTCTAAAAATCCTTTTAGGGGCATATTCACAACTACCCAAGCTATAAATAAATGCAAAAAAAAAGTTGAAAAAAAAAAGTTGCTCAATGAGAAGACCCCCTTAAATTTAAATCAAACTCCTTCTATAGCTTTTGTCCGACTTCTTCCAAATTTGCCATATTCTTTGGAATAATGTGCAGTCAGTAGTCTAAAAAATTGGGTGGAATTGAAGGGGGCCTAGTATGAATTTCCCCATACTACTTATATTTTTAACATATATTCTTTCTCATAATGAGCAGTCTACAAATTATTCCATGTAGCACCTAAGAGTAAAATAAAATTGAGCGTATGATACAAATATTTTTGCAGACAATATATAAACATTTTATAGACGGCTAAGAACTTCGAATATACTTCAATAAGGCCGCGGGGGGAGGGGTAGGGGTATTTTAGCTTCGGTACCCAGCCGAAGCTCTCCATTCCTTGCTAGTTCTATATTATTTTTGGCTACAACTTGTGAAATATATCTTTGTTAATACTTTGCGTAAAAAATATACTAAAATGTTGGCGTTTTTGGAACATATTCTGAACAAAAGTATAAAAAAGAAATTTCGTGAAAATTTCAAACATATAAATAATATAACTGCCACAAATGGGGAAGTCTCGCAAAATCCTTTAAGATTCACATAATTAAAACTTTTGACATACCTCATTTTGCCTTCTTATATTACACTGTGTGCCGTGCCCATGATCGTCCACACAGATTGCGTAGAGCAATAAAAATTCGCTCTCGCTCTCGCTCTTTCGAGTTATCATTTATAAAAACAGAAGCAAGGAATAATTGCTTTTAAGAGCAATTTGTTGAACGCAACGCTCTCGCATAAATTCCTCAAACACTTGTATTGGTTATGCGTCCGTGTACAAAGAGCGCTTATCGTTGTGAGAACATCGTCACTGTTTCCATCTCTCGAGTTCTGCAAATGATGTGCTCTTTATACGAGCTGAAAATCATTTGAATTCATCAATGATAAGTATTTTGATACTTATCATTTTGATATTTGCTTATTAAGAAGCAATATAGGTAAAAATTAACCATTTTTTGTGGGTTTCTAAGGGGGGAGACATTTTTGAGACACACAAATAGAGGGGTCTATTATCCCCCATTTTCCATATTTTTAGGGGGACGTCGAAACACGTGTTTAACTGTCCATTGTAAGTCAAATTGTAAGTCAAACACATGTTTCGGCCCCTCCCTAAGAATATGGTGAATGGGGGACAGATATACCCCCTAATGCTTCCTCCTATAGTAACCTCCAAAAAATGGTTAGATTTAACCTATTTTGCTTTCCCTTCGAGATATGAAACAACATAAAATCGAAAGATATCGATAAGTCCTCGAAAAATACTCGAACAAACTTCGAAAAAATAGAAAATGTGCCATATCTCGAAGGGGATACAATATAGGTAAAAATTAACAGTTTTTTGGGGCTTCCTAAGGGGGGAGGGCGACATTTCTAAGACGCACAAATAGAGGGGTCTATCAGTCCCCAATTTTGCACATTTTTAGGGGTAAACATCGAAACACGTGTTTAACTGTCCACTGTAAGTCAGTTTGTAATTCAAATACATGTTTCGTTGCTCCCCTTAAAAATATTGCAAATGGGGGACAGATAGACCCCCTCTATTTGTGTTCGGATTCGGATTCAGCGACCCACTTTTACCTAGTGTTGGCCCCAGCAACGAATTCGTAAACAAATAGAAAACAAACAAACTCCAATAGAAACGAATGATAAAAAAATTATGACATCAAAATCAAACTCACTCAGTTTTCACTGTATATAACTATCACTGAAAAGAATGCAGGAGAAAAAAAAAAGAGCGAGCTCATATAACGGCTTATGCTCTGCAAAAGCTCATGCTGTGAACAGAAACGAAAGAGAAATGCAAATAAACGATTCACTCGCTCATTCGGAGATTAACGAATGTTCGCTCGTTTGTTTTTTGTATTTCCAATGAAAGAAACAAAACGAAATGCACTGAGTTGAGTTGTATTGAGGAGTATTGAGGTATATTTACTCCTCAATGATAAGTATTTACGAACTCTGCGTCTACATAACATAGCCTCTACATAAAGACGGCCGCTTCAACCTTACCTAACCTAGTGTAACTTATGTTACCTTGTACATCGATCCATAGAGTTAATTAGAAGGGTTTTATCAAATTCAAACAAATTTTTAATCGTAGAAAAAAAACGAATCTCTTTATTAAGTTATGTTTCTACACAGAAAATTGTTTAAATAAAATAAACCTTGATTAATACATAAGAATAACGAAAAAATTAAAAACATTTAGAAGAAGAGCCATCAAAAACACATTTTTTTTTTTTTATTTCTAGATGTCTTTTGATGAATGACATTTTTTTTACTACAAATCATTAATGCGAGTAATTAAACAGCAGTGGTTAAGGTTTTGTGGAATATAACAGTTAATCATGTTGAACTTGAACTACATCTTTTGGTAACGTGAACACGCGCCAAGGCTTAAAAAAAAAATCAGCATGTAGAGAAAATACAAAAAGTAGATATACTATAGTTCACCCACCTACTCGAATTATACATAATTAAAATAAAGAAAACACAAGGTATGCATTAATGTTTGAAAACATAATTAACATTTCTTTGCTCAAAGTTTTTTTTATCAATTAAATTGTAGCCTGCGAAAAGCCTTGAGCGTGGAAAAAGTTACTCAAGTGGTTTTAGGTAACATGTGCATGCAACTTGTAAACAAACAACAACAACTGGTTTTTGCACTTCCTCAAGATTTAAAAGAGTTGGTAAGGCACTAGCCAGAGTAATATGTATGCCATTTAGAAAATACAACAATTTATGCAGCAATAAAACTTTGAATTGTTTTAAACTCAACTTCTATGGTGCTACTAATAGTGGTCAAAATTTTGTTGATAGCAATAATTAAGGGGGGACATGACATTGGCAGTTTTTTGAAATCGATCTTTTTTTTAATAATTTTGTATTTTAGTAAATATTCTTAAGATTCTAAGAAAAAAAATTCCTACGGGTTCAAAAGTTACAGCCGGATTAGTGAGAGCGCATTTTTAATTTTTGCGCTACCTACGTACGGCAGCTGGTATATATTTGTTTTACTTGCTACCTGACTTTTGGTGGTTGTTATTTCGTACCTACTTGAAGGGTGGGTTTTATTTTTGTGTTTTTGAATTTCTTTATATTTCTTTATATTTATAACTCATATAGTGGAATTTTTATTTTATATGCTCAGTTATTTGGCATCTTTTGCAGCGTGAAGTCGTGGTTTTTTTGTTAAAAATATTGAAAAATGAAGCGCCGTTCTTTAGATCGAACCAGCAAAACCTATTTCAACAGAAGAAATGGAATCTGAGGTGGAATTCACTAGTACATCTGCTAAAAAACTTCATGGAGCAACATTTTCCTACTGCATATTACAATATGCTGAAATATTTTTGGGCATTGCCGATTGCCTTGTTTGTCGAAAATGTGGTGGAAATGTAAAATTTGAAAAGAAATCGATGAATTGCTAAACAAGTGCTTGGGTGGATTCACGCAAAACTCCAATGAAAGTTTGAATGCAAAAATTTGGCTCATTGCACCTAAGTGTATGCCAGGCAGCAACAGAATTGTTAATATTGCAAGCTGCAGGGCAGTGTCTACTTACAATGACGGCGCTTATAGTTATTTGCAAATGTTTCAACTACTTGTTATCACCAGGGCCCGGATTCTGATGACATGTCATCTTTTTTCTGCTGTAACATAGACATTTTCTGATGATGCAAAAACACCGTTCATAGTCCCCAGGTACCTAACCTAAAATTTTTTAGGGCATTTTTTCGTCATTTTTCGTCTTTTCTGGTTTTTAGGTCTTTTTCCATAGTTAAGGTCTTTTTTGAGTCATTTTTATGGATTTTTACATATTGAAGTAATTTCTATTATTTTTAGGGAATTTTAACAATATTTGCGATTTTTGAATTTTTTTCTCTATTTTGTCACTTTAGATCACTGAAATTTCCAATTGGGTAAGAGGCAAAATTAATTTTGCTCTCTAAAAGTCTTATTGGGTTATTGGGTTATTGTTTGGGTTATTGGGTACATTGTGTTATCGATATATTTTGCAACTATGTATAGTATATTATACTTATATGTTTATCTCGTTCTACCGTTCCCGTTGTCGTACTGAAAAGAATTTTAAAATACAATTGTGAACACTTGCACATTTTTCGCTCACACTCTTGTAGTATGTCTAAAAGTTTCTTGTGGTCCGACGTGAACCGTTCCTTTTGCATTTAAATTTAATTTCTCGCTTTTCTAAGACAAATTGGTTTGCAAATCTTATTGGAAATGCCAAAGCAAAAACCTTCTACGCAGTCGCGCTTAAAAAATATGGTCGTAGAATTTGGCGATAATATATTTTCAACAGATGGAAAAATACTTTTTTGTAAAATTTGCGAAGTAAAAGTTGGTGCAAAAAGAAAGTTTTTAGTACAACAACATGTAGGAAGAGAGAAACACCAGCACGCATTGCAGTGCATAAAAAAAAAATCAGCAAAGCAGACCCTACTTTCCGAAGCTACATCTAAAAGCAGCTACTTTTTTCAGGAGCTTTGCGACGTGTTGGTTTCTGCAAACATTCCATTAAACAAGTTGACCAATCCGAAGCTAAAAAAATTTCTTGAGACGAACATGGGTCGCACTATTCCAAATGAGTCAACTTTACGAAAGAATTATATTCCTTTGTGCTATAATGAAACTATGGATAAAATTAGGAAACACGTTGGTGCAAACAAAATTTTTGTTTCCATTGATGAAACTAGTGATGCTGAAGGAAGATATGTTGCTAATGTTGTAGTGGGTACTATGGAGTCCGATGTACCCAGCAAAGTATTCTTGTTAACGTCTGAAGTCCTGGAAAAGGTTAATCATTCAACCATATGCCAATTTTTTGACAAGTCAATGTTCTTACTTTGGCCTGAAGGTAAGAAATCATTAGCCAACAATTTTGAAAATTTTTGTAACAAATATTTTTTTTTTGCATGTAGGTATAAAACATGAGAACGTCTTGCTTTTTGTTACAGACGCCGCTCCATACATGGTTAAAGCAGGCAAGACAATAAAGAATTTTTATCCAAAAATGATGCATGCTACGTGCTTGGCACATGGTTTGCATAGAGTTGCGGAAGAAATAAGGACATTTTTTCCAATGGTCGATGCACTTATTTCACAAACTAAAAAGGTTTTTATCAAAGCTCCATCTCGTAGAGAACAATTTAAGAGATTAGCTCCTGGTAAGCCCTTACCCCCCGAGCCAGTCATCACGCGATGGGGTACATGGCTCTGTGCGTGCGTATACTATTGTGACAATTTTGAAATTGTAAAAAGAGTCGTGGATACTTTTAAGAGCGTTGAGGCCAAAGCCGTTGAAGAGGCTCAAAAATTGTTTTCAAACAATGAAATAATGGGCCAATTAGCGTACATCAAAGCTAATTTTAAAACCATACCACGAGCTATAGAAACTTTGCAGTCAACATCACTAACCTTGGAAAATGGAATTGTTTTGATTAAAAGTTTGGAAGAACAGCTAAGCGCTGTGCGCGGCAATGCTGGTGAGAGTGTATTAAGAAAGTTTAATCAAGTTTTGAATAAAAATCCTGGGTATGAAAATCTACGCTCTATTGCTGAAATTTTAAGTGGCAAAGATTTTGGTAGTATAGAACTTCAAGGATGTTTGAATGCAAGCGACATTTCTTCTTTTAAATATGCGCCGTTGGTCAGTGCTGAAGTAGAAAGAAGTTTTTCTATGTATAAGACAGTTTTAACTGACAACAGAAGGTCGTTCAATTTTGATAATTTAAAAATGTACGTCGTTATTTATTGCAACGCAGAAATTTTGCAAAAACTTGAATAAAAAAAATCTAAAAAAATATTCATTAATTTTAGTTTTTATGTCATTTTTATGAAATTTTAGGGCATTTTTAATGTGTTTTTAGGGCATTATGTCTTTTTTTTTAAGTCATTTTTATATGTTTTTTAGGGCATCAAAATCCGGGCCCTGGTTATCACCATAAGAGCTACAGCATTGAATTTTTCCAAAGGAAATGATGCAAATCATTTGAAATGCGCCAGAGTGAAGGCATATGAAGCTTCAAAAGAAGCCCGAATTGCTAAACGATTGCGAAAAACCTATAAGAAACAGCACAACACAAGATAACGAAGGCATTTAGTACGAAGCAGGCATGGCAGATTGAAGTTAACCTTTTTTTTCTTTGTTAAAAAACTTTGAACGCGTTTATCTCGAAACCATGTTTTTCGTACTGGTTGCGGCACTAGCGGGTTCATTTTTTTACGATTTTTTTTTTGAAGCGAAAGCTTTTTACTTCTCGTTCTATGATTCTCGTTCTTAGAGTGAAATCTGAAAAATTTTCGACAGATTTTTTCTTGGAATTTTATAAGGTTTCTTTGTTTCTGCGTTTTTTACAACAAGACAATTTAATATGTATATCAAATATAAAAAAGCACTTTTCCACCTGCCAGTGGAGATTCGAACCCGGCACCCTCCGATTTGAGTTCTTTACTCTATCCACTGAGCCAAACACCTTCTGTATGTAAAAGCATTGATTTAGTATTAAGTGCAATTGAAGTTATGTTGCAGCTCATCCAATAATATATTAAAGTAAATATTTGTGTGGTTTGGGTAGCTGCTAAGCCACTTGCTACAAGAGTTGATTAAATGATGTTTATGGTTTGGGTAGCTGCTAAACCACTTGCTACAAGAATCATCAGTATTGCCACTTTTCCACAATTGTCATAAATCTTGCACTTTTTTGGTTCCTACCACTATTTGAATTTTTTTAAAACCTATCACTTTTAATATATTTATATAAAAATGACTGCATTATAATTAATATTTTAGAATTTTTATTACATAAATTTTATTATATTTATTATTGCATTCAATATTTTATTTGAGTGCTGTTTTAAGAACATTATATGTGAATTATTTGAAATAAAACTAATTCAGCGTGAAAACACTTGCTTTATGGTATAAGTATACCAGTATAAGGTATAAGTATAAAGCAATGATTTGCTTTGCTGTAGGATTTCAATCGAATTTTTCCTTAAGAAGAAAAATATAATGCAACGTTTTTTAAAATTCACCACTCATTTTAGACTCAACCTACCACTATCAAGTTACCTATCAAGTTACCTCAATTTGGTAATGCCATCTGTTAACATAGCTGCAGTTATATATTTAATATTAAATCAACATCAAAATTTAACAGAACTGTTTGGCTCGGTGGAAAGAGTGTAGGTTTATTAATCAATGGGTCATGGGATCGATTCTCACGGTGGGCGAAGTATTATTTTTTTTTTTTATGTGAATGCGCTTGTTCTGTTGTTGGTACATGCTTTTGTTTTAACAATGACTGTAACATGTAATAAAATAAATAAAATAATAATGAAATGTAATAAATTATACTGATGTGAATATTAACGTGTGTTTTTTAAGTTTTTTAATGTTGCTTTAAATTTTTGAATTTAAGTTATTTATACACACAGAAAAATGCCAACGGCGTTTTGCCTAAAATGACTTGGGCAACTATTTTTGTATGAAGCCTAGGAAATTTGTGCAAATTTCATAAGTTTTTTGTCAACTTGGTCATGCCAACATTGTATAAAATGCCAAAGATACTTGGGCAAAGGCAAATTGGGGTTCTTACAATCTTTTCTCTCATTGCAACTTCATCTGTCATACGCGGTCATTATTTGCTTTCTTTTTCTTATCATTTGTACTAACGTGCAGGTATTTCGCAGCAATTTATTCGTTACACTGACGAAACAATTAGAACATAAAGCTGCTTATTGTACCACAGCGGGAACCACGCATGACTACTGATGAGTTTATATTAAATAAAAATTAAGTAGATTAAAAACTGAAAAACTAAAAACTTAAAAAGGTGTTAAACAAAGCTGGAAAGATGAAAAAAAAAACAAATCCTAAGAGAACAACGCGCTTGTTGCAAAGGCCTTAGGAAATCTTCACTAGTATAAGTATAACTTACCTAAGGTTATGATACCCAAGTTCCTTTTTTAATATTGCCTTAAATCTACAGCAACCCATTTTAGCAGAAGGCCTTTAACAGAACACACGAGTTCTAGCATAAATTGCCTAATGGCAAAATAATGCGATTGCCTAAATTCCTTTTGTTGTATTAAAAAAATACTTAGATCACCCATTCTAGCCGAAGGTCTTAGGCAAATTATACCCGAAAATTTTATAATTTTAAATATTTCCTCTGTGTGTATGAAGCTGTGAAAAAGCTTCGCTTCTCTCGTGTGTCCAACGACGCACCTGTGTTTTTTTTTTGTATTTTTTTAAACTTGATTCGCTATCGTATGACACGAGTTTTTTTTTAAAATTTTTTTTTCGATTTTTTATGAATTTTTCAAGTCAATATTTTTTTCGAAAAAACTCACTTTCAAATTTGGAACATCACCAAAAATTTAAAAAAAAATTAAAAAAAAAAAACAGCTCGTGTCATACGATAACCAATTTTGTTAAAATTTAAAAAAGTAATTTTTTTCCAGATCGGACAATTTTTGCAACTCCCAGCGCTGCAACCACGAGGCCCCGTTTTTCTCTGCCGCCAGTTTGGAGCTCAATAAAACCATATTAGAGTGAAAAATATATTTTTTTTTAATTTTTTTTTTTCTTGTAATTTGTTCAATTCTCTACAATAATAAAAACAATTTTGGAAAAATGTTTGTTTTTGACTGAGTTATGAATTTTTAAAAAAAAGTCTGTTTTTTCTCTGCCGCGAATGTCATGTAACCCCTTAAGAAACAAGTAATCATAGCTTCAGATAATATTTATACAACTTTTAAATGATTTCTACTGAGTAACGTGTCGAGTACAAATTTAAACAAAAGACCAAAGATGTAAAAAGCCGTTTTTTGATTAATGTTGTTAAACAGTGTTTTAACCTTAAGAAATAGTTAGCCGTTGAGCTCTAAACATAATTACGCATTATTGATGCTAAGCAGATTTTAAAATGCGACATGAATACAAATATTAGCATTAGAAAATATTGTTTGAGTTCTCATCATTAATATAACTTATTCTAAAATCATTTTTACTTGGCTACCTTAAAATGTAACCAAAAATTGACGTAGTGCAAAGTTTTATAGAAGTTTACTATAAAAAAATGAGTGTTACTCAGCGTTCAATGACATCGCCGCAGCTAAAAACTAACTAAATAAATGAACGGAAGCAAAAAATTAAAATGCAGGAAATGTCGCACTGTATGAACAAATTATTAACACAATTTTTTAGCACATTACTTACATATAAAAGAAAAACAAACTTGAAACTAAACTATGGATAAATAAGGTATTAACACCTGAATTAATACAAATAAAACAAAACTTGGATGTAAGTATGTGAATTCCTGTGCATGGAGTTAAAATCTTAATCTATAATCTAAAACTATAAATATTTCATAATAATTTTAATCTTCGTAGCTTTTTGGAGCAGAATTTTTAAAAAATGCCGCCTGTGCTTTAGTCTCTTTAAGACTCACCTAAAAATTAAGCTTTGCAAGTTGCTACAAATTTTTCTCTACAACTTAAAAAGCATTAAGTTAAAGCATGGCTTTAAGTTTAGATTTTTTTTCGACTCTTTTACTCTGCGTTGTTCGCCAATGCATGCCACAGTATGCAATTGATTATCGAACTAAGTGGTACGGTTGACCCAGGCAATAATTAACTAAAAAATATTATATTTTTATTTTAACTTGTTTCCGAATGCTTCTCACAAAATTTGAATTTACTTAAAATAAGTTTGAATTTAATCTCAGAAGTAGTTCTTAAAAATTCAAATCAAAATTTATTTATGTGAAAAAAATTAAATAAAACCAAATCAATCCGAAAATTTTATTTATTTCGTAATTTTGCTATATAATATATACTATTTTAGTGCATGCGTGAATGTTTCTGCTTCATGCCACCACAGTTGCAAACGTTTTATGCAAGTTGAACGCGGACATAAAAAAAAAGTGAAGTGCAGAAATTGATGTGAAGAAATTTAACGTTAAATGGTTTGCAAAAAACAAAAAAACGAAACACGTTGCTGTGAAATAGTTTTGAAAAACGATTTGTAACAAACAAGCCATAATTTGTTGAAAGTGTTGTTGTTTAAAAATATTTAAAAAAAATATTATTAGTTTTACTTAAATACCGCAGCGAACTGCTTAACAAACAAACTCAGCTTGTGTTTCAATTTAGTTCTTTTAGTTCAGAATTTATAGCTTAAAATAGTGTAAATTGACAAAATATCCGGCACCCAGTTGTGTCGTTTGTAAGGACCTTACCAAACCATGCCTTTCTGTCTACATTACAACTTTAATAGAAATGTAATGTGATTTCCCTTTCTGAAGCAAAGACGGTTGCGATGTTTTCTAATTCGACCCATCTGTTTCATTTTTTTTTTTAATATTATGGTTATTTGGTTGGTTGACAGATAGGGGGATAGTTGTGTTCAGAAGAAATGTTTGAAGGGTAAGAAATAATAGGGCCATTTAATATATTTAACCCCTTTAGTGATCAATTCGGCAGAGATATGAACTAGCATCGACAGTTCTTCTATTTTTAGTATGAGAACCCACAGAAGGGGTTATAGATAGGGGAAAGGTGTGTTCCAGGTCCGTAGTCAAGGGGACATAAGGTGTTCAACCCCCCCCTCCCCCCGCCCCCCTTAGGGTCAAGAAAGTATGAATAACGCATATGAAACTATTACATTCAAAATATTATCTTTTTTTAAGACAATTTTCAACGCAAATTTGAGAACTTCACTTAATCAGTGAAAAGTTTTTTGGCCAAATGAAACATTGACTTTGCTTATAAATGTCATACTCATTATATTTGAATTCAACTACAGGAAGTTTTGTATATTAACATTCGTTTGAATGGATTTCCTTTTTAAATTTTGAAAAGCTGGAAAATGCAAAAAAACAGGTGCGTCGTTGGACACACGAGAGAAGCAAAGCTTTTTCACAGTTTCATACACACAGAGGAAACATTTAAAATTATAAAATTTTCGGGTATAATTTGCCTAAGACCTTCGGCTAGAATGGGTGATCTAAGTATTTTTTTAATACAACAAAGGGAATTTAGGCAATCGCATTATTTTGCCATTAGGCAATTTATGCTAGAACTCGTGTGTTCTGTTAAAGGCCTTCTGCTAAAATGGGTTGCTGTAGATTTAAGGCAATATTAAAAAAGGAACTTGGGTATCATAACCTTAGGTTATGACCTTTGCAACAAGCGCTTGCATTGTTCTCTTAGGATTTGTTTTTTTTTCCATCTTTCCAGCTTTGTTGAACACCTTTTTCAGTTTTTAGTTTTTAATCTACTTAATTTTTATTTAATATAAACTCATCAGTAGTCTTGCGTGGTTCCCGCTGTGGTACAATAAGCAGCTTTATGTTCTACTTGTTTCGTCAGTGTAACGAATTCATTACTGCGAAATACCTGCACGTTAGTACAAATGATAAGAAAAGGAAAGCAAATAATGACCGCGTATGACAGAAAGAGTTGCAATGAGAGAAAAGATTGTAAGAATCCCAATTTGCTTTTGCCCAAGTATCTTTGGCATTTTATACAATGTTGGCATGACCAAGTTGACAAAAAACTTATGAAATTTGCACAAATTTCCTAGGCTTCATACAAAAATAGTTGCCCAAGTCATTTTAGGCAAAACGCCGTTGGTATTTTTCTGTGTGTATAAATAACTTAAATTCAAAAATTTAAAGCAACATTAAAAAACTTAAAAAACACACGTTAATATTCACATCAGTATAATTTATTACATTTCATTATTATTTTATTTATTTTATTACATGTTACAGTCATTGTTAAAACAAAAGCATGTACCAACAACAGAACAAGCGCATTCACATAAAAAAAAACTACCGTGAGGATCGATCCCATGACCCATTGATTAATAAACCTACACTCTTTCCACAGAGCCAAACAGTTCTGTTAAATTTTGACGTTGATTTAATATTAAATATATAACTGCAGCTATGTTAACAGAT
Source organism: Coremacera marginata (assembly GCA_914767935.1). Lineage (NCBI taxonomy): Eukaryota > Metazoa > Arthropoda > Insecta > Diptera > Sciomyzidae > Coremacera > Coremacera marginata. Next base: position 9,723,522 of record OU612043.1, on the reverse strand, counting down.
GGCATTACCAAATTGAGGTAACTTGCAAATTTTAGATAGTGGTAGGTTGAGTCTAAAATGAGTGGTGAATTTTAAAAAACGTTGCAATAGATTTTTCTTCTTAAGGAAAAATTCGATTGAAATCCTACAGCAAAACAAATCATAATAAGTATACCATAAAGCAAGTGTTTTCACGCTGAATTAGTTTTATTGCAAATAATTCACATATAATGTTCTTAAAACAGCACTAAAATAAAATATTGAATGCAATAATAAATATAATAAAATTTATGTAATAAAAATTCTAAAATTTTAATTATAATGCAGTAATTTTTATATAAATATATTAAAAGTGATAGATTTTAAAAAATTCAAATAGTGGTAGAAAGCAAAAAAGTGCTAGATTTATCACAATTGTGGAAAAGTGGCAATACTGATGATTCTTGTAGCAAGTGGTTTAGCAGCTACCCAAACCATAAAAATCATTTAATCAACTCTTGTAGCAAGTGGCTTAGCAGCTACCCAAACCACACAAATACCTTAATATATTATTGGATGAGCTGCAACATAACTTCAATTGCACTTAATACTAAATCAATGCTTTTACATACAGAAGGTGTTTGGTTCAGTGGATAGAGTATAAAACTCCAATCGGAGGGTGACGGGTTCGAATTCCCACGGCAGGTGGAAAAGTGTTTTTTTATATTTTATATTTGATATATTAAATTGTCTTGTTGTAAAAAACACAGAAACAAAGAAACCTTATAAAATTCCAAGAAAAAATCTGTCGAAAATTTTTCTCTATTTCACTCTAAGAACGAGAATCATAGAACGAGAAGTAAAAAGCTTCGCTTCAAAAATACATGAACCACGAAATTTAACACATTAGAGGTCGTATTCCCCGCAAAACGGATGACTAAAACAATTTGCCCATTCTATTTTGTTGCTTTCTCGGTATATAGGACGGACATTAAAATCTCCAACTTGTCTAAAAACTAACCTAAAATTTAAATATTCTTTTTTCGAAAAAAAATTCTCAATACAAAATAATTTTAAAATATTTTATAGAGTGCAAATCTATGGGGATTTGATGATTTTTTAAATCATGCTACCAAATTTTCATAAGAAAATGAAAAATTAAATTGTTTTAAGCTTCGGCATTTTTAAAAACAATTTAGAAGTTGAAAAAATTTTATTTTTTTTTTCAATTTTCTATTTTGCAAACTAAAATCCACGACTGAACGTTTTCTTAGATATCCAAAAAAAAGTTACTGCTTAGTTATTTTTATAAAAATGTAATGGTTTTAAAAAATATTCTTATTTCGATGTGATAAATTAAAAATATATATTAACTATAAGATATTGGTTCTGTGCAAAGTCCAGTTTTCAAACTACGGGTTTTGAAAAATAATCTGAAATTGAAATATGACTTTTCTCAAAAAAATTTATACAAAAGTATAATGTTGTTGTTATTAGGAATTGGATAGTTTTATCAGTCATCATATTAAATCTTTATGAGCAAATGGAACATTTCAATTTTTAAAGATTTTAAAATATTTTCTTTTGAACAAAGTTATATTTTGTCCTTTAACGACAACTCGAACTAGGCTTCACATAGGTCCATATACTTGTACACCAAGCTAGGGATCAATAGAGACGTAAGGTAGCCAAAAAGAAACCAAATATAAAGACTATAATTTCTTGGTTCTCCTGTTTATAAAAATGTTACTGAAATTTTGTGATAGTTATTTTTACTTTTCGACAATTAAACGACAGCTAAAAATTCTCATTTTGTACCATTTCTATAAATATAAAAATCAAAAACTTAGTACTTGTCATTTCTCTTATGGCCATTTAAAAACTTTATTTTTTACTGGTATCTACTTACAGATTTATGTATCAAAATCTCCCCCTAAGGTAAATTCTGGCTACGGGCCTGGTGTGTTCAGAAGAAATGTTGAAGGGCAAAAAATAATAGGAGCAGCTCATATATTTGACCCTTCTAGGGGTTAATTTGGGAGAGATATGAACTATAACCAAAAGTTTTTGTATGGTGACCAGTAAAAGGGTAGCAGTTAGGGGGTAGGTGTGTTCGAAAGAAATGTTGAAAGGCACAATATAAAAGGACTAGCTCATGTTCATTTCACCCCTTCATTTTTAAATTTAAGGGGGTATTTATACATAAGGGATAAAAAGGGTCGCAAAAATTACTAAAATCCCTAGGGTGTCATACTTAATACGGTTGTTAAAACAACGTTTCAATTTTTGTTATTGGAAATCAATTGAAAATTTTTGAAATAAAAAAAAAGAAAAATTTTCAATAGTATCGTAAGTGCGGACTATTATAGAATTTTTGTTTGATACATTCAAGGTTGATTTATAAGGTCGTCGCAGGGCCGAACGCACTCTCTTCTCAGTACCCATACTTGTCAAAACCAGCCAATTTTGCTAATGACTACGAAAGAAAAACGGATGATAAAAGAGAGCACTTGCAGATTTTCTATGAGCTGTCAACTTCAATTTGACTATTATTGGTACTCGCTCTCTCCCTTGCGACAACCTTATAAATCAAAGTATGATTTTTATAACAGGTTTTCGGGTGCGATGAGTCTTTTGGCGCTATGTATTTTGCTATATCTTGAACCACAGAGCGCGCTGTACTACAAAATACAGTAAGGCGTAGCAAAGCGCGAAGGGTGATAAATATCTTCTTTTCTTCTTTATGTGTATTTATATTCAACTTTCTTTTTTCGCAAATCAGGACAGCTGATGCCGAATTCTGTGGTATTTGAGTACGCATCAACACATGCGCAAGTCAGTTGCGTCGTAAGTTGGCGTTGTTTTGACATTTCAATTTCTATTTTCAATGCTTATTTAATTTTTGTCCAGTTGCCAAGTTGTTCAGTTTTTGTCGCGAATTGCCAAAAATTCGTTTTTGCTCTGATTTTTTTCAAAAATGTTCAATCTATCGAATACAATATAGCACTTGAAAACATATTTTTGCAAGCGATCGGCGGCACTCACACACAAATCACGATTCCCCTAACTTTTTCTCATAATTTTCAGATATTGAAGCTACATTTTGCTCTTTTCGCAAAAGTTACCGGTTTGTAAGATGCACACAAAATTCCTTCTCAAGTTTGTGTCGCAAAAGTTACCGGTTTGTAAGATGCACACAAAATTCCTTCTCAAGTTTGTGAAAAGTTTTTTCAAATCGACGAATGAAATCGAAAATTATTTATATCAACTCCCGAGTTAAGCCGAGTATTCAGCTAGTATATATATAAAATTATATAAAATTGTAAAAAATCTGTACATGAAATATTTTTTCTTGCGATGGACGTTTTGAATGACGCTGAGTCCAAAAATCGCATTTTTAAATTTTTTGTCTATCTGTCTGTCTGTTAAAGCATCACGCGAAAACCACTGGATGGATTTAAATTAAACTTGACATCTAGGTTCCTTATATAACTAGTCATCATATAGGCTACTTTTTATCCAGTGAAAAAGGTTGGACCCGGTAGGGGGCGCTGCCATCGGGTTCCAGTCATTCTTTTTTTTTAGCTTATCTCCGAAAGCGTTCATCCGATTCGCATGAAATTTTGTATGTAGAGGTTTTCGGATACTGTGAGTTTTTATGACTTATCTACTCTATTCTGTCTTGTGCACCAGAGGGCACTGTAGTACAAATATATTGAAAAACCTACAAAAACTCCATAGCCGCTTATCCGATTTGCATAAAAATTGGTATATAAGGGTTTTCTGATACGGTGAGTGTTTTGGACTTATCCTTTGTGTACTATCTTGAACACCAGAGGGCACTGTAGTACAAATATTTTAAAAAAGACGAAAAACTTCTAAGCCGCTTATCCGATCTACATGAAAATTGGTATATAGAGGTTTTCGGAAACGGTGAGTTTTTATGACTTATATACTCTGTTATCTCTTGAACACCAGAGGGCACTGTAGTAGATATATTTTAAAAAACGTCGAAAAAGTCCAAAACCGTTCATCTTATTTGCATGAAAATTTCTATGTAGAGGTTTTCGGATACACTGAGTTTTTTTCTGAAATATATATTTTTTATTTATTAAACACAACATTAAAATTTATTTATTTTTAACAAACACAAAAATGAACAGGATCATAAAATTCATAAAATTCAACACTTACGAGGCTATCGAAACTGCTGTGTCTTTTTTTCTTCAAATGAATATAATTTTAACAAATTTTGGTAAAAATCCTCCTAATTATTCAAAGCATACCCATGAAGCTCTAACAATCTAACAGATTTCAACATATTCACTATGATTTTTAAAAAAAAGATGGTTCAATGTAGTGAATATTGCTTAATTTTTTCGAAAGTTTTAAAAGCTTTTTTGTTGCCTTTTTATAAACGGCCTTAAGCCAAAATCATTCTAAATCATTTTATGCGAGTGCATTTGTTATTAACATGACAATATGTCTACAAATATGCAAATTATATTTTCATATGATTATTAAACACATTTATATAACAATCACAAACTAGCACTTGATGTTTGATAAACAAAAGACTTAAGAAACGAACTCGAATGAATGGGCATACAAATTGCACCGAGTTTGTGTCTTAAGTCTTTTTTTTCAAGTGCAGCACAGACTAAAAAGTAGTTATTTCATACAACGATAAGACCGTTCACTTGTGCGTGTTTGAGAGATTTATTTTAACTGCTTATTTTAGCTAATTAAGCAAAATATGCATAAAGTACTTATTATGTACTTACTTTCTTAAAAGAAGTAATAATAAATAGATATAAAATTTCAACGAAGGCGCTGATTTTAAACAATGGTTTTTATAAATTAAACATATTACTTACAAAAACAGTAAAAAAAAAATAATAATTTTAATATGATTGAAACACGAAATAATTGAATTGAAATTGAATAACTGAAATTGAAATATGAATTAATAAGCAATATATAGCAATTATAACTCTTGCTTTGGTTTTTGCTCTAATTTCCTAACCTTTCAATAAAAAACTTGCAACCTCTAAATTAATTTTTTTTTATTGCATATATTTTTGTTAACTTTTTTGAATTATTAACTATTATTATGCTATTATGCTAAGCAGCCTTTGTAATATTTGTGAATTGCTTTTGGCACTCAAAATTTAGCAATATTTATCAAGAAGCTAGTCTAATAACAAGAAATAAAAAAAAAAAAACAAAAGATAAACACAGAAAACAAAACACAATATGCAGCAGATATTGTGGTCAACTACAGCAGCAGCTAAGCTTTTGTCAACATTTTATCAGCTCAGTTGTCTGTGTTTCGTCGTGACACTAATAGTGACAAACACTACAATAGCTCAGGACGAAGGTTACAGTTCAGTAGATGATGATTTAACACATATTTTGGGCAGGTGTCATGCAGACAGTGAAGAGTTTGATAGCTGCATAAAAGATGTTTTCAATGATTTGCGCGCTTATTTTCCAACAGGTGAGTTAAGCTTAAAATAAAAATTTTAAATAACACATAGCTGATCATATCTGGTTCACAGCTCAAATAAGAGGCTGTATATATATATGAGTGTAAATAAATAGCATTAAATATGTGATGTTTTTTTTTTACTTTGACCTACAGGTGTGCCTGCCTACAATATACGCCCCTTTGATCCACATTATGCATCCTTTGTTGAACTTCGTCGCGGTGATAGAAACGGCATCGGCGGCTTTAAATTAATACTGCGCAATGTATCCGAATACGGCTGGACAAATTCCGAAGTAACAAAATATCGCACAGATTTCGATAATAAACGTATAATATACTCGCAATATTTTCCGGAGAAAAGTCTTCAGGGTTTTTATGAAATGTCAGGCAAGGTGCTTGGCAAGCCAATTAAACGCCATGGTTACTGGAATATGACGCTCTATGATTATAGGTAATTAAAGTGCAATTAAAAAAAAAAAAAATTAAAAAAATAAAGCTAATAAGTTGTGAAAATATTTGCAGCCAAACAACAAGTGTGCGTCGTCTTGGTGAAGTTGGTGCTTTGCTAAAGGTGCGCATTGAAATCGATCATTTGGGCGGCTTAAAGATGCACATATCAGACTTTTTAGTTGAGGGTCACAAACATTTAGATAACCTAAGCGATGGTGTTATCAATAGCATGTGGCCGATTGGTTTTCCTTTCATTAAACCCATTATAAATGATCTCATCAGCAGCGCCTTTACGGATATTTTCAACGAGTCCTTTAGATATTTTCCATTGGATAAATTTTTAAGCTGATGAAAACGGTTTCACTCAGCTCAATGGATAAACACACGCTTTATATATTTATGTCAGTAATTTTAAATTGTCTTGCTTATGCTGTGCCTACAAATTAGCTGTATTCGCTACACTTTACTCGATAGCTTTAAATAAATTTTATGTTAATAAATTGTAGAAATGTACTTGTATGTAAATAAAAGTTATTTGTTAAATTGAAAATTTCTAACTTGACGAAAATAAGTGCATTCAATTGATAAGGTATAAGTAAAAAAAAAAACGGTAATTTTATTAAAAGTACATATAAAGAAGAAGAAATAAAATATTTTAATGATTATTTATAAAAAAATAATGTGCTTATCTTGGCTTCTTCCTATAACAAGATAAACATTAGAAAAATAACTCTGTACTTGCTTAATAACATAAATAAATGTTAAAACACATTTATGTATGTTTAAATTAAGAATCCTCCAAGCTAGCAGCAACGTGTACTATGTGCAAATCGATTTTTGTGTGCGCAACTTCGTCACTTTTTTCAAGCGTTTTAAAGTGTGCAAATAACTTTGCCATTGATATTGTGGAATAAGCAGACTTTTCCAATTGCTGATCGACAGTTTCACGTAACACATGATATGCCAGTTCTGCTTCCGACGAGAGTGTAGCATCTATAAAAAGAGATTTTATTTATAAACATTAATTTTCAAAATCATTTTAACGCACTTTTCTGCTGATGTTTAGACAAGTCAAACATATATTGCAAATAGCTCAACTGATTGTATAAATCTCGTTCCGAATATTGTCGCACCAGCGTACCGTTTTTGCAGAATAAGCAAACAGGACGATTGTTGGATGTAACATGGGTGTAGTTGCGTGTGTTCTGATTGCATGCAGGATCATCACAAACGA